>JAVJGG010000082.1:27735908-27752119 GCA_035590195.1 Aviceda cuculoides | reverse complement strand
CAGAATATTTATTAAATCAGAAATCTGATTAAGATGATAAAGCAAGATAAATGTTTTGAAAAAATACCTTTAAAAATTGGACTCTTCTCAGCTACATTTCTGGTATCTGATACATTCCATCGCTATGATGTGCTATTCAGAAAAGATTTATACAGCCAAACACAAGAAAATAGGCACTTTTTTCCCTAAGATCTTGAGTTCAGCTATTGATTATATAATTAAATTGCCAGTCGCTCAATTTGGATATGCTATAAACAATACAGAACAACTTCAAGTATTTTTCTTGAGGGTGGTGGTCAAAGGAGTCAGAAACTATGGGAGTTGCCTGAAAGAGAGTACTTGTATTGCGTACATCAACACTGCTGACAACAGGGGGAAGAAAACCACTCAAAATTAAAGACAACTGACTAAGCCAGACATATAGTATTTGCAGGTAACTTTTAAGTTACTAGTGTTTGGCAAGGGATTTAGAAACCACTAATTTAGTATTAACCACATGTGAAAAATATGCACAGATTTTATTAGAGGGAAGGAATGTATATAGAGACACGTTTGCCTCTTTAATCGTCAGTACTATCTTCCAATTGCCATGTGCCACCAGAGAGAAAGTTATTATTATACCAATGCTATTTCTACCATTTTGACTTCCACTGAGACCCTTCTGGGAATGTGGAAAGGTTAAATGCAATTCATTTGTATTGCAGTGAAATAATTGCTTAACAGAAGAGTAATTCCCCATATGCAGAGACAGAGGGAAGCCCCCACTGGTAGTATTGTTGCTATACAATGTCTTTGCCAGTTCCAGTGGCAAGATTTTAGCAGAAGCATGCCCAATCAAACTAATATCAAAATACCAGACATCATGGAAGCAATATATTGTCAAAATCTGACAGGTCAAAGCAAAAATCCTACATTTTATAAACTGGTTACATAATAAAGTGTAACCAGAGCAGCTGGTGCACACAGCACGTTTGATGTACCAGCCTTACACATGGAAGGGAGGGGGCTCATTGTTTTTATAGTAACGCTACCTTTAAATATTTCTATCAAACAATATTTTGTTTTTTAAACACCCCACAACTTCTAACTCATTGTACGAACAATGCCTTTCTTCAATACCAGCATTTCACCCTTTTATTTTTGTATGTATATTACAGATATGATTTCTTGAAATACAACAATTCTCTAAGGCAAAGTTAAAATCCAAGACAAGTTGAACACAATTTGGGCAATTTGTTATTCAAAATATTGCATAGGTGGACACCCATACCCAGTATGAAATCTCCTAGTTATTTTAGATTTCAGTACAAAAGACACAATATTGGCGTTCTTTTGCGTATATTTAATGACTCAGCAGGCAAGGCGATTTCAACATCCCTTGTATACTTCCAGTATCTGTAAAGTTCAGTATGATATATGAATAACATAATTTGGAATTGGAAAATATTTAGACACAGAATTAGAAGGGAAAAAAAAAACCAGTAAAAGATTTAAAATTTAAACCCGCTTACAGGCCTTTCCTGTAAATTCAAGACAGTAAGGAAAAAACCACCTAACACAAAACCGCACTTCTCCTCACGTCACAAAACAAAAATCACTGAGGACTGGGACTTGTACAAATGCCTCTGTGATAACTTCAACCATGAAGTCTTTTTCTCCACCTAAAAAGCAATTCTAAAAAAAAAAAAAATTGCTTCAGCTTCATAGTATGGATTTGTCACTGCACAGCTCTTAAAGAGAAGAGCTGTGAGAAGCCCAAGCATGCATCTGAACAAACCAAACTCTGTTCAAGATAGGGAGTTGCAGTTTTCTGTCTGACACCGATTGAGAAGCATATTCATAAGGGAAAAAGCTGGAATTGGAAAAACTCTGATTGCATTGTACTCTTTCAAAAATTAGGTTAGCTGTGTGACGATTTTTTCACGGATCTACCCTGTGTTCAGCAAGAGCTAACTCCTGCAGATACTTATCCCTGATAAAAGCAGTTGTTTTACAATGTACTGGAAGTCAGTTGAACTACTTTGGGGATATCCAGAAAAAAAGTGGTTTCGAGAATGGGAACAAACTTTCTGTCACTCTTTAAAAGAGTAAAATATTTTCCAAAACACACTTTTTCAGTCTACAAAAACTTAAAAAAAAAAAAAAAAGTTCTTTGAAAATATGCCATGCTGACACTTCTATAGTATATTAAGTATCTTACATCTTAATTGATATAGCTGTAGTTTTAGAGTATTAAACAATCTATCTGAGCTACCACTGTGGTGGTCTCTCTTGTCAAAAGTGACTATTTGCTAAGCTGGAAATTGGACAAACCAGTAAATAACAGAAAATATGTTCAGAAATTACCATAGGAAAAATTCACAGAATGGGAATTGGTGAGCATGTTTGGGGGCTGAAATCTGGAGGACAATTAGCAAAATTGTTTCCAACTAACAAACTGAAAACAGTCAATGTACTGCTCAAGCTGCTGTTATCCCACACAATAGGGTAAAAATGACAACATGAAAGATGAGAAAAAAGGAGCACAGGTTCATAGTGGTACTAAAAAATTATGACTGGAGTTGGGTTTAGAGTGCAAAGTGGCTTGATTCTTCAAGAGAAGGCAAATAAAATTAATTAGTGTGAATGATACCCCGAGGCCAGACTACATAAGCAGAACTCTAACTATGAGTTATGCACTTAATTTTCCTGTACTGCGGCAAGAGTTAGAGCTTAGTCTGTCATTTATAGGAACTGAGTAGACCAGTGAGCATGGAATTCAGACAAAACAAGAGGTGTTTCTGGAAGCCCTGCCTTCCATTGATATGAGTGCCTATACAATCATATTTAGGGCAGGAAAAATAGTTTTGGTTCAATGTATCACAGTAAGGGATGTACCTCTCTGATGTAACTTATCATTACTACATTAATATTTTAGTTACCTCTGTAGAAAATGTTTACAGTCTATAGTTGAAATACTTTCTTTTCCTCTCATGGGAGAGAGATTTTTCTCTTCCGTGATGAGAGGAAGAAATTCTGAAACAGTACAGGTGAATTATTTAATCAGAGGTATTTCTATAAAAAATCTTAACAAGGAATGCAATTTTCCGAGTGGGTGGTCTTATTTCTTAGTACCTTACTAAATTGTAGCTTAAATTCCTTCACTCCATTTTTTTTCAAATTCTTGTAAAATGAAAGTCACATATGTTTTTCTTAATTTTAGAATTATCTATACATAATACATGGGGTACATATATCTGTCTCAGACATCTCTGTCTGTAGTTTTAATAAAAATGCAAATTTAACATTTCAATTATCAGACAGTGATAACTGAGGCCTTGATCTAGTGAACATTACATGTTACACCTTATGCAAATCACTTAAGCAATCCATTAAGTAAGCAAATCCAATATTCTAGCAAAACAATCATGGACATAGCAATATGCATCCAAAACCTGCAAGATCAGCCCTTCTTATTAATTGACAAGTGCTGACTTTACAGTGGTAATCACTCACTTCTAAAAGGTCCACAGGTATATGAAATTAACCATTTTAATTACTCTGTATTGATTGTAATACGTACTAAAACTCATGTCACATAATTGCTAGACTTGTATGTAAGGAACTTTTATCTGGAAAACTGTTTTATTCCTAGTTATGACCTTCACTTCATGATACAACATTTCTCATATTAATAATCCACAAGAGAAAAAAGTGACATTCACAAAGACTTAAAAGTCTTTTAATGAGACAGAAACTCATTTTGTTTTAAAATATTCATTCACTTTATTGAGAGCAACTGACGAACACTATAAAGAATGAATTTCTTTACATAATAACCTCTATCAGAGGCAGCCTTTTGTAAAGCACAGTCCAGTTGGCCAAAGTCATTGGGTGGCTATTGTTGCATATACTACTGTGCTAGATACTTGTATTGTCTGTCAATGTTGTATGAAAACAAAGTCACAAACTGTCATTTGGCTATGTTTTTAGTTTTTAACAGTGAAGAGAAAAAATGAGGCAAAAGTAAATTATAAATGGGTTCTAAAATCTACAGTTCATAAAGAAAGGACCTTCAGTGAAAGGTATATTCTTTCTTTAAAGGTATATTCTTAGAGGAAGGTACATTATTTAGTCTATCTTCTAATAAAGGAGTGCAGAGACCCTGTAAGATGAGGTCCTAGTGAGCTTTGAATTCCTGTGATGTTTCATGGTATTCCATTTGGTTTTGGCTACAGGTGCATATAAGAAGAAGGGGGGGGGGGGGAAATCACTGTGCTTTTAAGGCAATATCGTTATGGTTAATGCAGTGAGGTCCAAACACCTTAGGGAAAAGAATTATCTGCACCGTCAAAAAACTATAGCTAAAAAGTAAGCTGAGGTAATAAGAGGCAACTTCCTGTGAAATTCATTCCAACAGTGATTTACTTTTACATTAACAAACTGTCAACTAAAGGAAATACAAGAAAGCCAACTGGTAACTTTTTCTCTGCAAGATTTATACGAACAGAAATTCTAAACACATGCCTCAAGCCAGCAGAAATTTAGATATTAAACAGAACATAAAGGATTGCTTTTGATTTGTTTTGCTTAAGCTACATTAAAATATAAAAGATGACTGACAGAGAAAGGGGAAAGAATAAAAATACTTTGGAGCTATTCATTAAATATCCAGATTCCTTCTGAATAATCTCTCAGTTGCACATGATGCATGTATGCCCGTGTAAGGAAAGAGACTGCCAGACTGAATACTTTTTTCAAACTTTGTAGTTTTTTTGAGTTTTTCCATAACATTAAGAAATGTGAACTTCCATGTCTGAGTCAGGGACAGCACTCTCAGTCACATTTACCCTTCTCAGCACTATATGCATGCCTGTTCCCACCCTGGGCATGCCAGGGAAGAAGTTTCACAAAGCACCAGTAATAATGTTATAAAATCATCTCCCGTCTCCCTGCCATATGCAAGGATTGTGCTGACTGATGGGTTAATGTCTTGGCACTTTGGTTCTTGCTGTGCACATGGTAAGGGAGAGGAAGATAAGGGAATGTGCTGACAACCATTTCATCATTTTCTTGGCGATAGGATCTTTGGCCCTTGTCTGGGGTAGGCAATTTCAGATCTGTGGTGAAAAAACACACTTCCTGACCTGGGCTGTTCAAGATAAAACCCAATCCATTTTCACAGACAGCAATGTGACTAACCCTTGCTGCTAGTGTGGGTGGCGTTAGCAATACTTCGCACCATACTCCCTTCCCATCTCTTATTAGGCTCCTGAGCCCGCAGGGTCACTCTGAAACTCTCCCATAAACAAGGGAGGACTTTAATCCCTCCTTTATCTACTCAGGCCCAATTAAGAAGCATGATGGACAGAAATGATCCTATATTGCAGACCATTATCAGCCATGTGGGTGAAGGACCTGCTTTCAGATTTATTCTTTTTTCTCACCTCTCTCTTTCTTGATGAATTAAAAACGGCACAAAATTTTGCTTTGAATCACCACTAAAAAAAAAGAAAATTTCAGGGACTGTAATAGAATTGAAACTTACTCTTCAGTGAGCTCAGTGGGGATTGATTAAAGCCCTTGGAGGACATGGAAACTTGACTACAGACACCAATGCCTTACTGATGGATGAACAAAAGGACAATTGCTCACTCTGGCATTAGCTGCAGTCATAGTAATTCTGTAATAACAGTAGTGTGGCGCATAATGCAGCAATAGTGTAATAAGAATTGTAGATGCACTCATGGCTTTATTAAAATAAATATTTTCCACATCCTGAATAAAATTAAATATGGTTGCATGGTGGTCAAAATTTAAAATGGCTATTGACTTTTATGTCATTATGTATCTGTTGATGACAGAAAAAGGTAAAAACTCTTATGAGGATGTTGCAATTGCCTCAAAATGTGCAAGTGTTCAAAACCCTGGTAGTACAGTACTGACAAGACACATGAAAACTAGTTTGGAAAGTAATCATGCAAACTAGAATCTACTTTTAAGGTCACCAAAAAGTCTTTGGTTCTGCTCTTGGTTTACCGTAGATAGCACAGTCAAAACCAAGAGACGGTACTATAACGAAACGTTAGACATTTTGCTATGAGAGCAGAAAGGCCAAAAAGTAAGGGGAGACTAAACTGAACACTTCTTGTGAGGTTACACACACCTGAAGCAATCAATTTTTACCTTCCATACTGAACTACTGCTTCCTTATGTCAGATAAAAATGAGGTCATTGCAACAGGACAAACGCCAACACAATTTTGTAGGCACAGCAAAAGCACTGTCATTCTGAGAAGTGCAATGCCCAATGGATCTCCTAATTTCCCAGATTTTGAGCCAAAATAGATTCTATAGGGCAAAGATTAAGGAAGCACTAGAGAAATTAGGGAGGTTTGGAAATCATTTAATATATTTCTCAGCACCAAGGAAAGCGGACTATATATTTAAACCATTTCTGGCAGATATTACTATACATTCTCAAGCACCGAGATTCCCTAGTCTTCTTTGGCAATCTGTTCCACTGCTATCTATACCTTTCGATGAGATGTCCTCCTCTCATTTATCTTGCTGTAATTTAAGCCAATTCTTTCTGCCTTTTCAACTGCCCAGAAAGATCAGTCTATCCCTTCCCACTGCAGCTATCTCTTTAAATAGTCTCAGTTCTTATGCAATCCCCCTTCTGCCTACTCTAGACCAAAAAATCTTAATTCCTTCTGTCTGCCCTCATTAGTTATGTTTTCCAGAACTCTGTTCACTTTTTGTTCTCTTTTGGGCTCTCTGAGACCAACAAAATGTACATACAAACAAGAAGTTAGGAGTGTCTGAATCCCAGATAAAAAGAGATTTAGCTAGCTCTGTTTAAAACACCACCATTTTAACACCTCAGCTTCTATAAAGTCCTTTCACTGGAAGATAGGCAAGCTGTTTACAAGGGAGGCAAGACATACACTCATCGTTATAGGCAGGGAAACTAAGGCACAGCTAAATGATTCACTCAAGGCCATCATGGATGTCTACTCCAGACAGGAATGGAAAACTGTCAAGCTGTTTACTGAGCTGCTCAGTAACTTCGGCCCATGTTACGACACATGACCTGAAGACAGTACGCCAAGACAGTTACAGCTGCTGAGATTTTAACTAAAGTACATGTTATATTCTTATAATTTTTTTCTATTTTTATAATTTCTTTCTGTCTTTCTGTTTTAAGTGTCAGAGTCCATCCATTGATTCCTCTGAGGTATCAGACCTATATTTTGGGATTACACTCCATTGCTGCACCTGCTTGTCAGTACCTTACTGATCAATTTGTGGCTAAACATTCTTTTCACAGACCATACCACTCCTGTTCTAAATTTTCTGTTGTGTAATCCTTATCCCAAGTTTTGTTTCTGAAAGCAGGCCAAGTCCTTTAGTTCTTCTCAAGTTAAACTAGAAAATTATTACTTTTGCATTTTTTCCATGTCACAGCATGACTGATATTTTTATCCTTATGAATAGCCCTTTAAATAATCCATAAAATCTGTACCTGAAGATCTTAATCCCTTGCTTGTATGTATCCTCCTCTAGGCAAAGCTTAATAAGCCCCAATAGCTTTCTAACCTTACAGCTCACTAGTGAAGCTGGATGAATGTCAGGTTTTATGATATTTCTACTGTAACTTCAGTAAAGCTTAAGCTGCTGGAAAAATTATGGATACCATATGAATCCACAGCCAAAATGATCAATACCTTTTAAGAAGACAATATAAAAAATGCAGGAGCAGCAGTGTTTCCCACCTTGTCTGCCTTGCTCTATTAAAAAGAACAGATGAAAAGACTCCATTTTGCAGCACAACCTATGCTTTTACATCAACATAAAAAGAATGATGAATCCTGAGGGTCTACAGGCAACTACTGCCAAATGACAGGTTGCTGTAAAGCTAAATGTCTCATTTTCATTTCAGTCGAATATTAACAGCAGACTATCTATGATCTCTTTCACTGTTGAACAGCAAATATCTGTCTATTGAGCCTGGGTGTTTCCAGTGTACCTTATTTATCTACTCATCGTTCAGGCAGATAGGGAAATGTCTTTTCCATTTATTGAATATTTTGAAGATTTCAAATCTTCTCCAGTCAAAGCAAGAAAGAAAAAGACCCCAGGGGCACGCACTTGAGATGTAAAAGACTCAGGTTCAGGTCTTTGCTCTGATTTCCATCAGAGACCTGGTCCTGAGTATCCTATATGCCCAATCAGTGCCTGAGAAAAGAGCAGAGACAGTAACTCTAATAGAGGATACTGAATTATCTAGAACACTTTCACTGCTTTTACCAATCCAATGGCACCAACCACTTTATTGCTGAAGTAGTTAGCCAGGGGCATATATGATTTTGTAGAAATGTATCCTGGAGTTTGGCATAAGGCTTTTGACCCATCTAATTGTTCGATATCAGCACAGGTAGCAACGGTATGCTGTGGTTAGCTGAATGCACAGGTGAGCTTGTAGTTGGCTTTCTCTGTCCTCACGGCATACTAGCTGGGACCTTCTGGCTCATGGGACTTACTTTTGCTGTGTCACCTGCACTTTCAATAACTAAACTTTTATCAAGAGGAATTAGCAAAGACTAGTGGTCTTAATGTTCTAGTCACCAGATAACAGCCCATGGTAGCTGTAAATTAGAGCAGTTTTTGCTGATTTACTTTATGCTGAAGATGGCAGCTCTATGGCCCAGGATCACAGGGAGACAAAGGCCATCAGTCAACAGAGTCATGGGTGAGAGCTGGTTCCTAAAGACATTTCTGGCTACACAATTTAATGGAAATGGAAAACACCTATTAAAGTGACATGAAGCTGGAAGGTGCTATTGCACAGCTACTGCATTGTTTTTTCTCAAAATAAAAAGTACAGGTTTAAAAAAAACAACCTGCACTTTTTAGTTAGAGAGAAAAAAATAAAAATCAAAGAAACTAGAAACTCTTTCTATGTATAAACCATCCTTTTTCCAATGGCAAGTCTGTAACAGTAAAACTACCCATCTGATACGGAATTAGCTGAGCACTACAAGCTGCTCCAAAATTTTCATATGCTCCAGAATAAACTCCAGAGTTTTTTTTCCAGTAAAGCAGCTGGTGCTCCTAAAATATTTTGCACTCTAGTGGTTAGGAAAAGACATTTAGTAAATGAAATCTCTCATTCATACGTTTAAAGAAAACAGAATGTGTTACATTACTCTGTACTCAAGTATCACTACAGACCAAGATGATGTTAAGTTTAAACTGATTGTTCTTTACAGTGTGTGATTATCCTATGTACATTTAGCTTGCTGAGGAATGTTTCTATTATTTGAATCATAAAAGTGTTTAAAAATAATAAGCACACTACAGTTATTTTACAGATTTGAACTAGATTGAAGGGAATACATAATCTACAGGCACAAACAGTGCTGTGGAAAATGGGAGAACTATGTGATTAGTTGCAGTATTCCAACAACCAGAAGAAATTCAAGAGAGAGGTAAATACTAACAAGGTAAAAGCAAAGGAAGGGCAAAATGACGGAATTCAAAGAACAAAGAAAAAAATAACAGCAAAATGATAAAAAAAAAACAACAAAAAGAAAATTCAGCAGTAGCAGAAAGTATGGCCCAACCTTGCAAATCACAACTAATAACTACAACGCATCGCTTTCACCAAAATGTTATACTGTACATAATTCAGTCATATGTAAGCATAATCCTTAGTCATCAAAACTTTGGCTCCTAGACCTTTTATTTAAGCAAGGAGATAATTTGCTGACTTACCTGCTTGCTGCATGTATATAATATATGTGGTAAACAAGCAGAGACAGTGCTGCAGCTTCCATTTCCAGTGATAACACCACATTTCACTTACATGAGACATCCTGTGGAAAAAAAGGGAGCAGGAATTCAGGGAGCTTCACAACAAGCCAAGAAAATGAGAAAATACTGTTGTTAGTCAAACTAGTAACTAGCAGTAAGTAAAGTAGCACTTGAAATTTATGGATGGCCCTACTGTTCCTTAAACAGAGACAGAATCTCTGTGCTTACTAAAAAGGGTCAGAAATGATGTTGTCTTGTTCTTAACAGACAAAAAAGTGGAAGACTTGTCAGCACTGGACTTCTAAGCAGATAGATGTGGGTGGTATTTCAGTGAAAGAAACAAGCAGCCCACATGGTGACAGTCTGAAAGAGTTAAGGTGTATGGTTTTTTTGGAGATTGCAAAGTTTTACCTTACCTATTTACATAATTTACAAATACATTTATGCTGTTTAAATGTATATATAAATACATATTTGTTACTAACTATATAAAGAAGGTAGGTGAGAATTTGCCTCAGCCCTTAACCAGCCTTTCCATATTTTTCAGTGCTAATATTTTGATAGCTACAACATTTTCTGCTGGCAACTTTAATGAAAATCCTGAAACTTTCCTTGCAAAAATCTAGGGGCTCATCTGTGCTTCCAGTGAAGTCAGGGACATTTTTACCATTTAATAAAACAAATGCAATTGCATAAAAACCTTTATCAGTTATAGCTTGAAGTTAAAGTTTCCTTTGCCTTGAAGCATATAGGACATTTAATGGCTAAACCAGTATGTTTCCTCCACGGTGGGCAGAAGAGAAAGCAAGAAAGGCTCTTAATAAATTTGGTCAGACATTTAACCGTGTATCCAAAATGAATGATGCTCCATTACATTCCTGTCTCATTTTATTCAACAAGTTAGCAACAAGCAAAAGCAAGCAACAAGTAATGAAACACAACATGTATTCTTTTGACCAACTCCTTCCCCTCCTATTTGGTGATGATAACTGGCTTTTGGTTGTTAAGATATCATCTACTTATACTGGGAGAAAATCTCTAACAGAATCCCCAAAATATTTCAAAAGTCTATTCCCAGAAACAGTATGTGAAGAACCACTGCAAATGAGCAGTCATGAAGAAATACCAATAAACACAAATGTCTTGCAGGTTAGTGCATATTAAATACAGAAAAAAGAAAGGTATTTGGAATGGCCATTGGTATGATTTACCAGGATGAAAATGTGAAAGAGATAAGTGAAAGAAAGTACAGAGTTCATACTCAGTGGCAAGAAAATGTAATTTTCTTAAACTTGGGAAAACAGTCTTCCTTCTGCTCCACACACATTGTTGTGAAACCACCAGTGAAACCTGAGGGCAAATGTAAATCTTTTCCCAGTATCAGCTTCTGTTTCTTCCCAAAGTGCAGTTCTGTAATGTAGACAAGCCAAACTTAATGCAGCAAGATAAACCATTGTAAAGGAACAACTAATGTTT
This sequence comes from Aviceda cuculoides, assembly GCA_035590195.1. Lineage (NCBI taxonomy): Eukaryota > Metazoa > Chordata > Aves > Accipitriformes > Accipitridae > Aviceda > Aviceda cuculoides. The sequence goes on along the minus strand of JAVJGG010000082.1, from coordinate 27,740,846 downwards.
CAGTTTTAAAAGTAGCAGTTCATCAAACCACTCCTGTGGGCTAGACGCCAATGGGCCCAGGTAAATGGCACTTCAACAGACTCCTGCAGTCAGTCAGGTTTCCCTTCAGTGCAGTGTTACATAGCACAAGTGTCTGATTACAAAAGAAGTACAGTTCTTTATGGGTAGTTCTATCAAATTAGGAATTTGAAGCTGATTTATTTTTCTGAGATATTGTAAAGTCAAACTTAACAAGTGTTGAAGACAAGCACAGAAAACACTGGGCTCTGAAATACAAGAATCTCTTTGATGAAGCCAGACACACAAAATAACCAGATTATCAAACAATAGAATTATTGTCCTTCAACTTAATGACTCCCAAATCCCTATTAAAATCTCAGAAAACAGAATGCTGAGGTTTGCGAACAGTTAGTGTTCGATGTATATAATTCATAAATCCACACTACCCTTAATATTAATCTAGAAAATTGACTTTGAACAGAAGTCATTTTAAGACATTAAAAGAGTTATATATACATGCAAACACATACAGCATGCATATATACTCACAGATGGTGAAATGGAAATGTTAAGGATAACCGTATGACATACCAGAGATACAGAAGAATATTGCTGTTTCTACAGAAGAAATTGTTTGCAGCTACTGCTGAGCTACGTGCCAGCCTGCTGCATAATCTACCAATGCAAACCTGTAGAAGCGGTTACATTACTGGTTTTTTGGTTTGTTTTGAGCAAGCACAGTTAAGTTATCAGGCTAGGAAACAGTCACAAAAGATTATTTATTAATTCTGAAGAAACCTGTGCTGGTTTTCATCGTATTGACACATTTTCTGTGTGTTACAGCAATGACCACTTTTGATGTCTCTGTGAACTCAGCTGAAGTTTTTGCTCATTGAGTAGCTGGTGAATCCAAGACACAACTTTTGAGATACTCAAGGAAAATAACATGACATGTTTCTGCTGCCTAGGTCTGGAGTGAATCTACCCAGCCACATTGCCTTTAGTGCCCTTCTTAAAGAATCTGAGATTCTGCATTAATCAGAGAGAGCTATTTGATTTAGCCAATTTCTATTTGTTGATGTTTACTTGCATTGCGGTAACACTTACAAGCCAGTACTCCATGGTGTTAGTTTACAGTCTGTTTCCTCATCCCCACTCTTGTAAAAAGGACAAGTCAAGAAAGATTCCAAGAACGTGGATAATCAACAACAGAGCAGAGCATAAATACATGCAAACAACAAGGCAGAAAGGAGTAACTATAAAGATTTTTCCCCATAGAAAAAGAGCTAGATAATTATACAACTGCTATAAAAAATTACAATTCTCCACCAAAATAAATTCATAAAAAATAGCAAACCTGTCTCCTCCACTTACATTCTCTACTGCTGAAGGACAAAACAATTTTCTTTACACCACATCATGTCAGTTGACAAGAAAGAAAGGCTTATCAAACACAAGAATGCCCACAGAAGCAGCACACTACCAAAACACTCCACTAATGCACACACCATGAGTCAGATCTGTTTCTTTTGAAGATCTGTGTTACAAAGAATAACGTCTAGCTGAGTGCTATAAATGAATGAGGAAACCAGTTATTTACATGTTCTTGCGATCTTGCATAGACAAAAAGCCAAAATCCAGAAACCTGACTGCTCACAACCTTACGCTGTGATGTGTGTAACACTCCTGCTCACACAAGAAGTTGTCAGGGATGGAAGTCAGCTAAGACATTGCCAACAAAAAGGCTTCTTCTGTAACAAAATCAATTCCTGGTATTTTTATAATGTGACATTCCAACCAGCAGACAATTACAAAAAAGGAGACAGAGAAACTGATAAGTACTTCCCAGGCATTAAAAATCCCAACACAACAACTTAGTCGCAGATATTATTCACCTGTTACTACCCACTATGTTTATATTTATTTTAGAGTTCATTTTCTTGATTATTAGTGTTAGTTAACATCTAGAAATTAATCCAAACAGCATATCAATAATTAAACAGAAAAATTAGCAAACAATTCTGGGCTATTTTATAGCTTATCGAGGGATGATATGGTCCCCTGCCACAACAGCATTGACTTGATGGCCTAAGAGACCCCTTTGGTCTTGTGTTCCTATTTTAAATAGCATTAAAAGGATGTGTTCTGTCATTTAACATTCATCAATAGCACAGAGAATGGACATCAGTACAGCAATATACTAGAACACACCAAGAGTTTAAATAAGCAAAGCAGTCCATAACAAATATCTCAGAACATATACAGATTATTTCAGTCTTTAACCCAGAACACATTAAAACTGCTGAACACTGTTCATAATGGATTTTCTTCTCTATTTTGTTTCAATTTAAATGAAAAAGCCCTATTCTGTCCCCAGCTGGTAACATGCCAGCAGCTCTGAACAAACTATTGTAGATTGTCAAACACAGAACCAAAACAATATTTTACCCAATATATTTGGGGACTATTAGGACACCTATGGTAGGAGTACATCCATTACAGTTGGATATAGTCTCACAACAGCAATCCCTCTTAGAAAAATTACAAAGTGACCTTCTATGGAGTCTGATAGAAGAACTACTAATTTTTCTATGGACTTGTATTATTCCATTGTAGACACTGTGTGACATGACCAGCTATGCACTCTAGCTACCAACTCAATACAGTCCAGTCCACAGCTACTTTCATTTCCTATAACATAGGGAGACAATGAGCTTATTCACCATTCATTCCAGAGGAGAAAAGTAGGCATGTAATTTATCTAAACCATAAATGGATAGAAACTTGACATAGTTCAAGATTAAATGAGTGGGATTCTTGCTACATCTAACTACTAAACCTTTTACTCTACATGCCAGCAACCAGCTAACTCAACATCATCACCTTTAGGGAGTATATAGCTCTGCAAGAAAATGTACACAAGATGTGAATAATCCTGGAGCATTTCGTTTGTATACTGTACGGCCCCAAAACATGCAATACATATTCAAATGCACCATCTTCCGTGTTCAAAGCTTCAGCAAAGTTCCCTGGAGCAGGATGTGAATTCTGCCTCAGGCAGATTGACATGACTTTCTTTGGTCTTTGACAAGTCTAAAGCTATTAAGGAAAAATGTTGCTGACACTTTAGAATTAAAATAAAGATAACATCAGTTTCACATTTTTTTCCCCCCACATATAGGTTGTAAACACAAAGATTTTGAGCTTAATCACTCTTAAGTGGAACTGCAACAAGTGAAAGGTGATTACAACTCACAGTTTAGTTCCCTGCTGGTTAAAAGAGGTCGATTTTAACTTTGAAACCCTTGCTTTAAACTATAGTACCTGAATGTCTTGAAAGGTTAGTTACACAATGCCACTTAAAACTTTCATTTTGTTAAGCATTACTTGTTCCTACTTATTCTTACAGTCAACCTTGAAAGCACCCTCACACTCACCGAAAGAGATGAAAAAAATGAGACACTGCCTTTTAATTTAAACAGTGCCAGCTGCATCAGATCCGTCTGAAGTCCCTCGGCTTTCCTTTCCAGATGAATTTATCCCAGTTGCAGGGAACTAATCTGCTGGCTGTTCGCAACTTTGTAGCACTGCAACACGAGGTCTTTCGGAACTCCTCCTCATTTCTGCCTCCACTCCACCGTGCACTCTTAGAAAACCTCCACCCTTTTCCCCTTGCACCGATTCCCTCAGGTCCAGCCACAGGTCCTCCCTCTCACCTGGCTGTGAACGCACCACCGAAACTCCTAGTCCCAAACTTTAGCACCTTGCCTTACCTTCGGTAAGAGCCTGTCAGCAAAGGTAAAACATACCGGGGAAGGCACCCGGAGGCCACCGCAGTGGCCCGCCCGGGGCAGGGCAGCGTGCGGGCGGGAGGGAAGAGGAGGGAAAGAGGGAAGGAGGGAAGGACGGAGGGAGGGAAGGAAGGAAGGAAAGAAGGAAGGAGGAAGGGAGGGAGGGCCACCCACCCGCCCACTCCTAGCCCCCCGACGGCGGCGGAGCCCGCGCTGCCTCCTCTCCGCTGGGCGCTGCAGGGAGGAGCGGTGGGGCTGGGAAGGTTTTATGGAGCCCGTCCGCCCCCCTCTCTTTTTTTCCCTACTTGTGCTGGCACCGCACCTGGAGGGCTGGCAACGGTGCCTGTGGCGGACGGGGCTCCTCGACGTGAGCGACCGCGGCCCCGGCCCCGAGCTGACCGGCGTCCAGAGCGGCGAGCGGGGCCGAGGGTTTCGCTATTTGCCTCCAAGCACGGGGAAACTCACCGGCGCAGTCCTGGGGACGGGATTACTGTGCTCTCAGACAGGCAGCGGCCGCCCGGGACCCTGCAGGGCAGCCACCGGGGGACCCGGAGCCCGGACGGGGCAGAGCCCTGCCTGCCCTGCCCTCTGAGCTCCCGACGTGAAAGTCTCTCGTTTCCCCATTCCTTCAGCCCTACCTATCTGCACGGCTCAAACCTGACATTACTCATCACCTACTACGGGGGGTGGGGCGGCGGGGGGGAAAGCCCTGCCTATCTTGCCGTGGTTTCTTCCCCCACGAAGGAGCCCGCGGGGGTTGTCCGCGCTCCCCGAGCGGCAAGCCGCAGCCCTCGCCCCGGCGTCCGGAGAAAAGACTTACATGGTGACATTACGGGGCGGCTCTCCTCCGGGGCTCAGCAACCATCCTCCCTCGCTGCCGCTCGCTCTGCCTCTGGCCCGCTCCCGCGCGGGCTCCTATGCAAAGGTCATCGCTGCTCGCCCACCTCTCTTCCACGCCCGCCCCCGCACACGCCGCCCGCGGCGGCCGGGGCCGCGCCGATCCGCTCCTCCACCGCCCCGATGCCCCCCCCCGCCCGTCCCGCCCCGCCACCGGGACCTGCCTCTCTCGGCACCAGTCGGGGAAACTTCGCTGCCGAGGGAAGCCGCCCCCGCGGAGGGCGGGGGAGGGAGGGAGCGGCCCGGAAGC
>JAVJGG010000082.1:27702925-27729571 GCA_035590195.1 Aviceda cuculoides | reverse complement strand
GGGAGGGACCCCACGCTGGAGCAGGGGAAGAGTGTGAGGAGTCCTGCCCCTGAGGAGGAATGAGCAGCAGAGACAACACATGGTGAACTGACCGCAACCCCACTTCCCCGTCCCCCTGTGCTGCTGGGGGAAAGAGGTAGAGAATTTGGGAGTGAAGCTGTACCTGGGAAGGAGGGAGGGGTGGAGGGAAGGTGTTTTGAGATTTGGTTTTATTTCTCACTACCCTACTCTGGTTGATTGGCAGTAAATTAACTTTCCCCAAGTCGAGTCTGTTTTGCCCATGACAGTAATTGGTGAGTGATCTCTCCCTGTCCTTATCTCAACCCATGAGATTTTCTCTCCCCTGTCCAGCTGAGGAGGGGGAGTGATAGAGCAGCTTTGGTGGGCAGCTGGCATCCAGCCAGGGTCAACCCACCACAATACTGATCCCTGAAAGCTTCTAAAATGTCACTAAATTTGAATTTTGCTCTGCACATGTCACTTCACAAATAACCAAATTCTAAGGAGCAAAAAGTTTCAGCTGAGTAGGCTGTAGTCTCTGGTACCAGTTAACCTGATTCATCTCTAATTCTGAATTCTTTATTTTTTTTCAGTCATGGATTAACCAGTTTTGAGGATTTAAAAAACCAGTTATTCTTCACCTATTTTTAGAACCCAACTTTTCTATAATACAATTTCTGGGCAGGATTTCTCACTTCCGGTTTCTGTCCAGATGTGAAAGATTTGGAACAACTGGAAGAAAAGCTGACCTCATGGTATTTCCATCAGTTTCCACTAGTGGAACAACTGGAAACCTCATGAGGAAAGCCCTTCTCTGTCTGAGTGTTCAGACTAGTTTTGCAGACTCAAGAGCTTAGGAAACTTTGGATAAGTTTTGAGTAAGCATCAAAATATTTGGATGCTTATCAGAACTGAAACCAAAGTGCACATTATGAAGTTCATTCATCACTCTTTGTAAAAACCACACAAGTGGTAACAAAATCACAGGATTGCATAGGAATGGAAATAATTGCACATTAATCATAATTAATTAGTTTTTCCCCATGTCATAAAAAAATAATATACTTCTTATGCAAAATGGAAATTAGATGCTAAACCCAAGTGCAACATTAAATCATAGAAGTTTTCAAAGAGCAGAGAGCTGCAGTAGTGTGAAAGCAGTAAATGTACAAATGACATTTTGACTTTCTGACTTTTAAGAGAAAAAAATGATAGTGCTGTGTTTGAGGTTAATTAGCCATTAACTGCTCTTCTACAACTTTTCACTCCATTCAGGCTGAAACCACATGAGTTACACAACACTGGTTTAAGCCAATACTGTAAAGTATTGTTCTGAAGGTATGAGAAAAAGTTCTTGCAATTCCACTTTTCAATAAATTATACATAAAAGAACAATATTGGTTGAAAACCACATGAAAAATTGACATGCCTTTATAGCTTAAATTCCATTTCCTGTGCCCATGCTTCATTATAAATTACACGAGCATACACTATCTGTTTTACAGGACAAGCAAGAAACATACACATTTCTTGAGCCTGAAGCACATAATGGAGTGATATAGGTAACATCTAGTCTGGCAGCTTTCAGCTCCCCAAACTGAATGATTAGAAACACTTTAAAAGCTGAACTAAATAGGATGTACTCTGGTGTGAATCCAGCATAATGATTAAACTCATGCTTCAGACTACCAGGCCGCAGCCAGTACAAGAACTGTTAATTAAAATAAAAAAGTGCTTCCCATTAAGAGTGTGATCTCAGAGAAAAAAAAATCCAAAACCTGCACTTAATTTCAAAGTACGTTTGAAATTGCCCTCACCATAATATCCAAATGCTTGAAAACACAGCACCCTGGAGCAAATACATGGACTTATCCATATTTTCCAAATAAGGAACTGACACATAGAGAGAGTAAGGGCAAAATTATGGAAAAGTTCCCACATATTAAGTGTCCAGCCTGAAATTCTTAGGATATAATTTTCCATTGTAATTTTTGTGTTATATTTATACCACTTCTACAATTTTAAGATGTATTCCTGCTAAGCTCAGGCTTCCTCATAGTGAAAACTACCAGGGAAGTGGAAATACAGCAGCTAATCATGAATTTTTGAGTTTAAAAAACTCTATGGCAGTGGCAGGAACCAGTTCTCCACAGCTTCCTTAAACTTGTTTTTGTTTGCCTTCGACTCCTTTCCCATGTGTTGTTCCCCCTTTCTCACTGGTTGCAGGTATTGTGCACAGTGAAGAAGCATCTCAAATTCTACAAATAATCCCGATTCTTACAGGAATATGTATAGACTCCCAGCAGTGAATAAAGCTGGGACCTTGAGGAGGGTTTGGTGAGAAATGAAAGGTTCTATCACAATATATTGTTATGTGGCTACTTTTTAACCATGTCCAGCTCACTCAGCTCCTCCTGAAACTGGATCATCTAACTCCAGAACCTCCAATTAAGCCATCATATTTTACTTCAACTTGACTTGACACTCATATAACATCCTTGTTAGGACCTGCATCTGAAGAAGAAAAAGGCATGAGGGAAAACAGCTTATCTGAAATGGGTTATAATTTATTTACTCAAAGGAATACTGCTAGATGAGCCAAAATGAGTTCAGAATCACTAGATCAATGTGTATTTGCTTTACCCAAACCTGGACTTTTCCAGAAGATGATTTAGGAATCCGCACCTCTGCAGACCTGGCTATTTCTTTGTATCTTCTCTTTTCTTTTCACAAGCAGAATATAATTACAGAAAAAAAACCAAAACCCAACCAAACAAAAAAAAAAAGGCAAAAAACCACCTGAAAAGCAAAGGCACAGCCCCATTAAGAGAATGATTACTAGAAGAGGAATATCTTTTTGTGATTGCGGGGGATGATGAGAGGTATCAGTGGTGACTTTCCACAGACCAGCTGCAGAACAGGGAAAGGAAGTCAGCAGTGGAGAAACAGACACTAGAGCTTTTTAAACTGCTCTGATTCAGAATTGTAATAGAAGACCATCTGAACATGCTTAATTAATTGTGAAAGCTGAGTAGATGCATGCTTCCAATGTATTTTATTTTATTTTTTTTATTTCTTTTTAAACACTGATGTGACTCTCATCATAGAAGCAAGACTGTACCTACTGTACTGCAATGTGAATGTGCAGTCCCAAGGATTTCCCATTTAGTGAGGGGTAATTAAGACTACATTTGTAGGATGTGCTTATAACTTGTCATAGCCCAAGTCACATTTTTTTAAAAAATCATTTAGATCCTTAGTGAAAGTTTATGCATTTTCTTTAGTTTTTTAGAATATGACACAGCAAGACATCCTAAAACATAGCCTCAGGAATTGAATTTACTTAATCTTTTAGTGTTACTTCTATGGGGCATGTGTTGAATGGTTGTATCTGTACTTTTCTCCTTAATTTAAGAGAGAGTGCATAAAAATAGTTGAGGTTGTATTTCTTCATGATGAATAAATATGACTTGGAAAATTTTGTGGGGTAGGGGAAAGAACAAGGAATGCCTACTTCCCTAATTCAAAATTAGGGCTTTACAAGTAAGAGAAAACTATGGAAACAGAAAAGAAAATATTTTTCATTTAACCCTGTGTGAAACTTTGGTGTTTCATTCTTACTATTACAAAATTTTTCCTACCCTCCTTTCCCCCTTCCTTCCTTCCTTCCTTCCTACCCTGCTACCCTCTACCTTCCCTGTCCCTTCTCCTTTCACCTCCCTCCCTTACAAATATTTGATGGTAAAATTGTTTTAATTAGAGATTTTAAATTCAATGTTATCCAACTTAACTCTAAATTAAGACCTACTTAAATGAAAAATTATGACATAACTTTTAAAGTATTAAAAATCTATATTTTGCTTTGCATGTATTTTGAAAAATAGTGAGATTAATATATGTTTGTGGAAAAAAATCCAAACCACAAACTCCAAGCTTCTATTACCCAGATATATTCAGTCATTTCCCTGAATTGTATTAAAATTTTCAAAACATCATAAAAAGAACAAACTGTATTACAGAACAAAGTAAATCAAAACCTCTTCTGTAAAAAAAAAAAAAAAAAAAGAAAGAAAAAACCCCCACCTCTAACACTTACAGAATTTTTAAGCACTATTTTCTGTTTCTGTTTGGGAAATATGGACCAGTCCTACCCTGGTAGAGGTGTCTCCTGTACTTTTTTGCTAGGACCCGGAGACTGTTTATTTTACTTCCCTAAGCGTTACATTATAGGTGGATATACAAAATAATCCTGCGGACTGTAGCCCTGACTGCCAGGAGAAGTGTAAGTGCAGACACAGCCGGCAGCTTGATCCCCCCCATACCAGAGCCCTCTCCCCAGGGCTGTGGTTCAAAAGGCACGGGACAGCGTTTCCCAGTCAAATGACTGCAGCCAGAGCCCGAAGCTTACCCACAGCAAATCCCAGCCCGTGAGAAGAAATCACCCATTACTTACTGAAGCGAGGAAAAAGCTTTGCCTGTGGACCAAGAGACGGGGAGAGGACAGATACCCCAGCACCCAGGAGTTGTAACTGTTCCTGTGCTCCCAGGGCTCGCTTCGTGTTTCAGCCTGAAAGGTCTAGCTAGTCATGAGAGCTGCTACTAGTTACATGCTCTAAGTGTTGCACTATATCTTATATTAGGATTATTGTGCTTCTAAGGTAAAAGAAATAAGCAAAATCTGCTCTTATTATTAATAGTAATTACTACTTATATACACCCTTGATCTCTGAAATGTTGCAATAAACAGCGACAGAAACCATTGCAAATAACTAAAATACAGATACAAACATAAATATTCAAGAGTCCTGAGGTTTAAAGATGTTTGACTATCACTCCCATTTAATTTTCTTATTTTGCTATTTTATTTTCATTAGAAATAGGCAACCATGAGAATGCAGAGGGTTAAAGAATAAATTCCAAATGAATCCCTTGTAAGAAAACATCTGAACTTAGTTTAATGATCTTTTTTGATAATCCACAAAGATTAATTAAAAAAATACAGTAATTCTTTTGAAGTTCACCATTTTCATTATGATGTTGAAATGCCTTCCTGCAGCTAACCTTTGTCTAATCTATTCTGAACATACTTATTTATTTTTTCAAATAGAAAAGGAAATTCAGACAGTCAAATGTTAGTGCTGCTTATTAATTTCACAACATTAGTATTGTCAGTAATTTATCAAACTAGAGGTATTTGGCAGACCAGTTAGAGTTAATGACTCAGCAGCTCAAATATGTCCCTAAAGCAATGATCTAATATACAGGTTCTTTTATGTCCTAAGTTATTGCAGTCCAGTTCTCAATGACTTTGTTTTACCATCATCACATCATAACTCTAAACATCTGCCTTGGGAGCTTTATTTAAAGTCTTAGTGGAGAAATGAATGGAACCATGGTGAGGGCCAACCTCTATCTTACGGTAGGTATATACCATTCAGCTTATGGACAAGATGTGTTAGTTGAATGACCTGGGAAGGCAGCAATGTCTACCCCAAACTTCTCCCATGAAAAGTTAATCTGCAGCACTAGAGTCCCATTTTCAAACAATCGCCTTAGGGCATTTAAAGCAGCGTGCTAGAAATATGAACGTATTAGTAAAATTATTTTGTGTATCGTTAAGTGATCCTACTATAAAAGGCCGCATTTAGACATTGAGAGTAGGTGTTCCTATGGGTACTGTCCTTTCTCTTTTCTTGAGAAACATGCTTGTTCCCCAACTCCTCTCTGCCCTTATTGCCTCATGGGTTTTTGAAAGACGATGAAAAAGGAAACAGCACTGCATCCCCAGACCACAACAATGGCTCCCTCGTCATCCTTCCGCCCCCCAGGCACACAGCATTCTCCCTCCACCTTCTCCTTGCTCAATAAGAGGCAGCTGGATCCACCCTGCACTGGGATTTCACACATCATTTTAGGAGATAAGGCCCATGCAAACAAAGGAGTGCAAACCCCTAACCACTACTGAGGAAGAAGGGTGAATGTATGAGGTGGCAGAAGACAGACATCTGTGGGGAAAATACAGGAAATCTCCGCAGGCGGGAAGTTCAGAAGGAAGATGCTGGGAAAATGGTGGAAGTGTTGATGGACTGGTGGAAGAAGGTTGGATGGATAAACCAAAGAGGTGCTGAAGAGGTAGAGAAAGGACCACATAATGGAGAGTGGAGAAATGGAAATACTGCTACAGTGTGAAAAAATGGCAAGAGAGTCATGGTAGTGAGAAGAGGAAAGAACAGAAGAAGGAAGTACAGAAGGAAACCAACAAATTAAATTAGAAAACTTAAAAAATATGAAATAAGCATTAAGTTTATTAAAATTATGAGATGAAAAGGAAATGGGTGTGGAAAAGGTGATGCAAAACCTTGGACCTGGGGTTCATACACTGCAAACAAGTACTTTTGTAAATATTTTAACAATTTAACTCGAAATTCACTTTTCAGAGCACTGTTCTTAGGTATCACACATATTATGTGAGAATGTGGGTGTAAAGATAATGCCCATTATGCTAAATATTATAAGGATGAACAATATAAATCATTAAAAGCCATGAATTCACAATCATTATATTCTTCCTCCATTCCCAACCCTTTTTTTATGAACTTGAATGCAGACATCCATTAAGCTAATGAAGAAAACAGAGCTGAATTTGCTCTAGTCTGCCTGGAATGGCTCCCAATGCTGCTTGGTTCAGTCGTCTGTAGGTCAAATCTGACTTTTTGTGGGGTTTCCATAAACCGGTTCAGATTCAGAGAGGTCCAAACACCCCAAATTCCTACTGAAGTCAGTAAGAACAGTGTCTATTAAGCTGCTTTCCAAATTTTGTCCCTTTATCTTGTATCAGAACTTCCTCTACCATTAAAAACAATCTCCAGACAAAACCTAAGTTTTTTTCCTGAGTTATAATGATTAAATTACCTTGTACTGTTGACATAAGCATTTCAAAAGACAAGAAGAATCATCATGTCTCCAGCGATGGTTATTAATGACACTGTCTTTAGGAGCTGTACAGTTGTTCTTAATTTCTTTTACTCTCAGTAGAGAAGAAAAAAAGTAATTTATCTGTTGTTTTTCTGGCAGCTGTTACTACTTAAGCTTCTTAAGGCACAACTTAAAGAGGATAATAGTAACTTAAGATATCATCAACTTAACTGTAGTTTTGGATCTCAGGACAGGTTACTGATTTCAACCAGTACTTATACTGTAATCAGCAGTGGAAATAATTTGAAACGCTCTGCCTACACAAGCAGAGCTGATTTCCCTTGAGGTCAAGGGAAAGGTTCCCACTGACTTCAACAGGCTTTGGATTAAGTTGTGAGTAAGGAGCTGCACAGGGTAAATGCTGGTGACAGAATGTGGGGCTCTGCCAGATAAACACAGAAAGAGAAACAGGGAATTTTTCAGACTGCTTCGTTCCTGGAAGAGATGAGAATTTCTATGCTTTGTTTTTTAGCTCTAATTATTCCCCATCCAAAAAAGGTCAGGAGGAAAGAAATGGGAGAAAAGACTGGATTTTTCTTTTGCTCTGAAATCTTCAACAGAATGGGAGTACATTCATGAGAAACCAACCTGTTTGAAATAGTCTTTACAAACAGTGACAATCAAAATATAGGAAGGTATGGCCTAGGAAAACAGTCAATGGTGTTAGAACCCATGGGCAATTGTTCCAAATGAGGTTTTGGGTTAGATGTCAGAATGTACACTGGGTATTCTATTCCCCATCAGCATCTATTTTGTGCTTGTTTGGTAATAGTCTGAGGACTAATATTGGGATATCCTTTTTGATATAACATATAACAGTGGTTCCCTTTTTATCAAATTTGGCAATATTAAAGAGCCAAGTAATATACCTTTTATTGAATGCTCTTTTTATTGAGATTATAGCAAAACATCCCTCTAAAAGTCAATTTTGTGTGGATATATACAAATATTTTGTGTGGACATAGCAAAAATTCTAATTTATATTTAGTAATGTTTCTTTTAATTTTCCATTGGTTTTCATGTTTGTAAATTAGTTAAGTGTTAATATCTTCTGAATTACATTAGATTTAAAAATTATTGCAAAGGGGAGCGACACTTCAAAATAAATAATGTACCAGACCAGAATTAAATACATTGATTTATTTTCATGGCATAGGCTGAACAGGTATTAAAATTGCCATATTAGGCACTGCAAGTAGTTAAACATTGTATTCTTTAGATCATTAATGGATTAATCACTATTTTTGTTTTCAAGCACTTCCTGCTCAAGCAGACATATGGCCAAAAGCAGCAAATGTGATCAATTTATTACATTTTTTGTGTCGCACTGGTGTTTTTAAGATATAGGAAATAGATAGTTTTTACCAGAAAACCAAGTTTGAACAAAGATTGGTGTAGGGAAGCAAGTTCATAAAGACTGTGAGCTTCCAGTACAAGGGAAAGCATTTGTCCTTTTCTGAGCCAGAAAGCACATTCATCTTTCCCAGTGTCAGCAGTGCAAATACGTGCAATTTACACATTATTGTCTAAGCTTCTGAAAAAAATGTTGCCCTTGAGGCTTTCTTCTTTAGAAAATATAAAGTTAACCTTCCCAGTAACATTTTTTTTGGTGGGAATCATGTAAAAGCAGTTGGGAAGCACAACTAAAAATTCCCTTGACTGTAACCCATTCACCACACCCCAAAGCCCAATCTTAGCAGGAAAATAATACAATGATACACTAGGGTTGCCTTACCATGACATTGCCTAAAAAAGTCATCATGACAATTAGATTGTTAAAGCATGGGGCCTAATTCAGTGCAATTTTAGTTAATGATGCAAGAGTTGTTTTAGACTAGTTGGATCCAATATTTTATATTCTACTTCTGTTAGTTGATGAAACAGGTATATGAATGAGCCTTGATGAGACTGCAGGTCCTCTGACTTGGGCCTCTTTTAGCATGGAATAGGTTTTTACTTTAAATGCACAAGAGATCCAAATGCCTGAGGTTTTGGTTTTATTTTCCCTTGAGGCAATAGTTCCTTGGCAACTCACCATGCCTTTTCTACTTGCTTTGCATAAGAAACAGCAGGACAGTGTGAGTAGTTAGCACAAAAGACTTCCTCTTCAGAGAAAATGTCCTGCGTCATGATCAAGATATATTCACATATATCCTATATACATACACACATACATAGATATGTGTTGACTAATAACTAATTAATTTGTCTGCATGGGGACTGAAAGAAACTGAGAACTCATAGATGCATGCCAAAAAGAAGTGCTGTATTCAGAAAATAACATGGAAAAACAATCAGCTTGCTAATAAGTGTATTGCTCAAGTAAAATATTACCTTAATAAAGGAGCTAAGAACTCACTTGTGTCTATATAGATGTAAATATATTCTAGTTTATTTTTTTAGCTCTAGCTTATGCTAGAATTACTCATTTAAATTACTGATGTAATAAAAACAAATCTTGCACAGCCCAGTGAGTAAAATCGCCAAGACAACAGTTAAGATCTGGAATCCAAATGAAGGTAATGCTGTCTAACCAAAAATCGATGTTCCCTCATCTAATGCTTTATCCATGTATTTCAAGCTGCTTAAACCGTGGCAAATGCAGTCTTTTAGTCATTCCTCTCACAGCCATGATGCACTCAAATTTCAAAATTGCCTTCTGCTTGACAGATGCTGAACTGGCTCCCCACAGTGTTGATACCCTGACGATAGAAAGCATCTGCCTGGGAAAATTTTGGCACCTGCAGTATGGTCTTCCCTCCAATCCACATACTGCCCACCTCTTCACAAAAGCCCCTTCCTCTCCTGACACTCACTGTGCTGTGGAGATCCCTGCCCCACAGCCTCCATCACATCCCAACTAACCTCAGCACTGTTCCCTGTGGTGCTCAGGGCAATGCGAGAGGATATCAATCTTGAATCCTTTTCCCAGTCTGGTTTCCTCCCTGTTGTGTTCATAAAGCAGATAATTTCCTGCACTGTCTTTTTTTTTTTTTTTTTTTTCAAACCACAGCCTTTTACCTACATCCCTTTCCCTTCACACTCCCTCTACCCCAGCCTGCCTCGCTGCATCCTCAGACTCTGGAAGCAGAGAGGGGCAAGCTGGCATGAGCCAGATGAAAGAAAGTTAACTGGCAGAATTTAACTGATCTGTGGGCTGTTCTTAGAGAAGACTGAATTAAGCTCTGTGGAACTGGGAAAGATGTCTGAGCCATTATGGAAACATCCATGTGTGTAAAACTTAGAGAATAGCTCTGTGGCTATTCTCAACAGAAACACAGAAGAAAAACAAATAAGCTAACACCAAGAGAAAAGTTTTGTGCCATTAAATTGTAAATTTTCTCATAATGCTAATGGATATTTGGTCTGTGGAAGCAGTGTGGATTTTATAGTTCATTTTATAACCGAAAACATAGAGTGGGATTCATTGAGCAGAAAAAATGAAGCTACCTAGAAGATTGGTGTATAGTCTAATGTAGGTATTTATGCTACCTCATTAGGGGAGAGAGAGGTAAAGAGCCATTCCATGTCTTTTGGACACCTATAATCAGATGGGAGAACTTGCTTGTTGCAGGATGGAACGACCACAAGAGTGAAGACAGCTTACCGCGAATGCCTAACAAACCAGACCAATGTCAAATGAGATGAATCCCATACTTCCTCTGCAAACTCATCATGTTCTCCTTTCCCTTTTATCTCACCAACTCTCTAGAAACATCCAGTCAACTATCATATATTCTCCTGTAACTTACAGACCTATTAATTATGATATTTCATATAATTTTTTTATAGAGGAGATATGGTATGTTCAAAATCATCATGGCTAATGTATTGGGTATAACTGCCAGGGTTTATGGTATGTTCAAAATCATCATGGCTAATGTATTGGGTATAACTGCCAAGGTTTGGGGACAGGTGGCAGCAGGGAAGGTCTGTGTAGGAGGAGGCCATGAGCTGCTCTGTGGTGGCTACAGCTGGGTCAAGCTAGCTCTGAAACCCACGTGGGCAACTCATCACACTGTCTCCGAAACCTGTGTGGGTAACCCACTGCACACCCCTGCAGGGTAGCACCCAGCGCCAGTGCTCAGACATTAAAGCAAGAGCAGTAGCTGCTAGGGGCAGGAGGAACAGAAGAGGAAAGTAGAAGGGCACATTGCCTGGGATGTGGCTGGAGACACACTCTTGGAAGGAGGTGTTCAACGATGAAGGAGTTATGGCTTTGAGGGACTTTGGCTATGGACGACCCATGCCAGGGCAGGGACACCCCAGAGGGCCCGTGACCTGTGAGTCCCCTTCTGCTGGGGCAGAGGACAATGAGTAAGGAGTGAAGAGCAGTGGAGGAAAAGAGTAAGCAAGGAGTGTCAGAAAGTAACCGTTACCTACCAACTCCAGTCGCATGCAGTGCCCTGTTGTAAAGGTACTGGGACAGTCTCAGTGTAACAGGTGATAAAAATGAGGAGAGTTGAGACCAGGAAGAGCGGAGGAGAGATATTTGGCTGAAGTTGAGCCTAGGAAAGGGGTAGGAAAGGTGTTTCCCTTGTTAATAATTGTTTGTATTTTCTTTTTCTGAATCAATGATTAGAAGTTCATGTTAACTAGCAATAAATAAAAGAAATTTGACACTGTTTTGCCTGCAAGTTTTGGAGACCCCTTCTGGTACTTATAAGCCATTGCAAATAATCTCTTCCCTCTGGCTCTGCCTCTATTATTACTGTGTCATAGCAGGCTGTAGCTACTTCTCACATGCAAGAATGCTCCTCCTTATTTTAAAATAAGTTTAAGCATTTTTCAAAAAGTTTCAGGTACAACTGTGACCTTAACTAACACTATTAAATAAAATTCCAGGAGGGGCTAACTCACTGCTGATTTTGTTAACTGTGTGAATGTCATTGATAAACATGTTGAGTTTCACATACCGAGACAACACAGGAAAAATCTTCCTCCCTGCAAACTGAGGCTTATTTTCATGAAAAGCCAGTTACATTTATATCTATATAGATAGATATAAACCCAAATTCTTATTATGCAACTGGCAATATCATGTTTATTGTCTGTTTCTCAAAATAATGAGAAGCATTTTTAACTGGTACAGCACTTTAAATATAAGATGGCAAGATGTGAAGTGAATAATTAAATTCAGTACCAAAGAACTTGATATATAACTCCTGACATATCCTGTTACAAGCTTTAAGATAGGAAACTGCAATTTCCCAGTACAAACACTTATTTTAGGCTTAATCTAATCATAATGAATGTAAACCAATGATTCACAAATTTTATGTGCACAACTTTATTATGATATACACACAACTGTACTTAAGAAGAACTGTACAATGTTACACATCTACAAGGGGAGACTAAGGTAAACTCCAACAGAATTTGTTTTCAGAGTCACAGAGTTCCTTTTACTCCAGAAGAAATTCTAATTCTAAAATTATTACCCATTTTGCATGTCAGCTTAGTTGATAGTCAAAAGATTGCCAGTATTTCTTCAGAAGATCGTTTCAGTAGCCGAGGGCGGTTTATGCTGTGTACACAGAAATAAAGTGACCAGACTTTCCTCAAATGGACATCAAATGAGTGAAGGAAAACCTTTTTGTAATGGTTGCCGTGACCATTTATAATATTTGTTAGTTTGTCATCCACTTCTACTCTTTCCTTTACAGAATTACTAAAAAAAAAAAAGAACAGACCACAACTTAATTAAATCACAGCAAGCAAAGGATGGAAACAGACCCCACACAACTGCTGTTTCCTTTCTCTCTTAAGAATGACACTGGCATCTAAACAAAGAAAATTTGAAGAGGAGAAGGAATCTGGCTTTCATTTTTGGAAAGTATAACAATAAGCCAACAATACGTTTATGGAGACAATCAATAACATATCCATCTCCGCAATGGCTTTGGCAGTCATCCTTTGGTCTCCATTTCCCATTACACAGTGTCAGAACTCAAGGTACAAATGCTCTCTCCACCTGGTCCAATCTCCCTTCCCTCTGCCCTCCCAAAGCTTATTGCTTGTGGTTAATGAAGTCTTAGCCTTTAGGAAGGTTATTCCCTAAAAGTAGTAATGCATAGTCCAGACTGATCTGTTCTGACTCCTTTCCCCACACTGCTCCTAGGAATCTGAATGGTTTCCTGAGTTGTCCTCTCATGATCATACACACTTGTTTTAACCTCAGCACAGTTCCAGCTCACTAGATGCCAAGTGAGATCCCATCCCATCCTCCATGGGATTTCATCCACCTCCCTGGCTAACTGCTGCTGCTGCAAATGCCATCAGGCAGGGGCTGTGACAGGGCTTAAACCTTCACCTTACCTCTTGTTCTGATACTGAATCCGAGTTCCTCCTTCAGTTGGAACTCATATTGCTTAATCTTTCCCTCTACCAAGTGCCTTTGTAACATGTTGGTTGTAGGTTTTTAACTGCATATGGTGATCGGGCCACATTTACTGAAAGCTGTATAAAGCCTTTAAGATTTTGGCTGTTGGACTCTATGGTGGGATCTCAAGACAGCCCAAAATTTTGTAGTGGATCTGCCCCGTCTTCTTCCTGGAACTGAGTGTACTGAACACCCCAACAAGACCTTCTACCTATACTGGCATACTCAGAACACAAACTAGAACCGATGACTCAAAAGAGAGGTCTTTAGATCTGCTAGATAAATCAGACAAAAATCAAAGCATTTGAAAAGAGATTTTTTTCTGTTGCCTGCTTTCGTCTTTGAATGGCAAGAACTTTATTTAAGGCTGATTTTTAGTCCAGCAATTTCCAGCAGCTTTCTGCACAGCACTGAGCACTACATTGTTCCCCTTGGGTGTCTATGAAAACTACTTTCTCTTTATTATTTCCCTAGTCCCTGCTTTCCTCATAGTGCACCCAGTAGCCTGTTTGTGCTCTCTTTCACTCTTGGATTGTGAACTTCCCCCTTGCTAAGCTTGCTTGCTTTTAGCAATGGCGCAATCTTCACTTTCTTCTGCCAGGTTTTCTGGGCTGAGACAGGCTTGACAAGACAAGAAGGTAAACTGCTTTCTTTTCTGCCTTCCAGCCACAGTTCCCTCATGAAAACACACAGCATTAAGCACTCCTGGGAAATCAGAACACCTTTCTTACATGCACACGTCTGTAAGATTCAACAGTTTAGAATGATTTTTTTTCAAGGAGATCTGAAAACATTAATGTGACACTGTCCTTACTTTCTGCAGGTCTTCTCAGAGGTAATGGGATGACAGCCATGTGCATATAATCTTCCACCATATGGTATAACAGATTAGAGCTACAGCTTTTGAAGGAAAGTCTATATTACCCTTTCTCCTAGACTAAACCTTGGTAGTTTCTTTCTCTAGACACTCATTTTCTTGGCTGTTGCTTCAGGCTAGTTTATTCACAGGAGAGCTTTTAAAACTTTTGCATGTAGCAGCTTCTTTCCAAAGTCCTTTTGTATTTTGTCAGAAGGACAAGTAAATTAGCACATGGTAACAGAAAATTCTACTTGACTTTGTCCTGTCACTGTTGGAAATTATGCTCCTGTTTTCTCTGTTGCAAAATAAGATACTGCTTTCTATTTGGATGCTCTCTGCACCACAACCCTCACCTTGGTAGGAGCTACAGAATACATCCGAGTGCTGTATCAATGTGTGTTTCTACCTTATCTTTCACCAGCCACATCAGCAAGAGACCTCCCTCCACCTTTTCCTTAACTGGAAATAAATTAATGAAATATCTGAGAAATACCTCTGGTTTCCACTATGCAAAGCAGAAGCCCATGAATAGTCAAGGTTCTAGCTGAAGGACGGTGGGACCAACACACAAATTCTTTAGAGACCACATGTGCTCATTTGTATTATTAATGTATTGCAAAAATCCTTGTTACTTAGATCATTGCTGTTGTCATCCATGCGAGCTTGATTAAGCTTTCACAGCTAGCTATACCAGCACGTGTCAAAGACAGATCCTTACTTTGCTAAGCGGACATACATCTAATGAAATGACTGAAATATTGCAAGGACAAGCTATGGAGGCTTGTCTTTATGGCCTTTTTGAGGACCTTCTAACACAAACACTTCTCTCTGCAGGATATGTGATATGTAACTACCACTGAAGTTTAAAGATGCTGGGAGAATATGCCAGAATAAATGTAATTTTTGTCTTGATACGTACTGAATGTTGAACTTGTCAGAGTAAGTCAGGGTGAGAATTACTGACAGTGGCACTTGGCATTTATATCTGACATAGAACAGTCATCAATTAAGCTAAGATTTCCATTTGTGAATGGGGTAGCAAACGGTTGTTTGCCTGGCTGCATTACAGTCCATAGCTAGAAAAAGCCACCTTTCAAAAAATCTAGTTACCCCTCTGTTCATAAAATTAAAAAAAATATTCTTTGCCAACACATTGATGTTCAGAATTAGAATTTAAGTTTTTAATTCACCCCTAAAATGGCCCTAGGTGATGGGCTATTTTTCATTTACAGTCATTACAGAGCCATATAAAACCATTTATAAGGTGCATTTCACCACTGAAGTAACAAGTTCTTAAAGGTGACAGAATTTAATTTTTCAACAAATGCTATGCCAAATATAACTTTTGTCCCATAAGTAGCTATCATTCTCCTGTCCACATTTGAAGGTTTCCTTGACTTTTTTGCTCCTAACTGCTCCAAGTCAATGCTTCTGACATCTCTGTTCCTTTCCCCATTGTACATGAGAATTCCAAAGCTGAGGCTTTCCAGTCCAAAATATTTTTATATATGGTTTAGTAGTTTGTGGAACACATTTTAAGATACAGGAAAGGAACTTAACAATTAGCATGTACAGAAATAACCATGTTTTTGACAGTAGGTGCAAAGGGGCAGGGAGAGCACATACAGCTCTCCTTTTCATTAATTCATCTTGGCTCATGCTGTCCTTCCTTTTGCTGGAACTCTTTTTAAGAGCTGGAATTTCATTTGGAAGATCTTGCAGGTGGCTGTAGTGCACACTATTTTAGACCTTATTTGTTTACTGAAACTGCTTGCCAATTTGCAAGTGATTTGCAGTTTTTTCCACTATTGAGAATGCCTAGTGCAGTCTATTTCGTATGGGCATGTACTACCTGGCTTCCACTAGAAAGCCAGCACAAAGCTTTAATTATTTTGTTGATTTCATTGCACTCCACTGGGTGCATAGGATCCCTGTGCACATCTTGTTTTCCATTTACTTCTTTGCTTTGTTGTAAAAGACATTTATTTTGGCTAGATACAACTATCAGTCTATACCTGTTCATTAATTTGGCAGTTTACAGTTCAAAATGCTATACAGTATTATTCATTAAGATTTGATGTCTCTATTTTTTTAATCAAATATAAGGATAACTCCAGAGGTAAAGACCACTCCCTAAAAAAATTAAAAAAGGATACAGGCCTTCTTTGCACAGAGAGATTGTTGCACTTCACCAATTCAGTCAACTGGTGCAATCATACCCTAGCATTGACCTGTTAATACTGAAATAATTTACATTCATCTGGAGGGAAGACGAAACTATGCTAGTAAAAAAGCATATTGATGCTTCCAAAAGGCATCGTATTGATGTAACTCCCTATATAGTTCTGCCAAAACAGAAATCATACAGTTCCAGCCCTAAGATGTCACTGCAAGGTATTACCAAATACTATCTAAATATCTAATACAGGTTACCAAATCAGCTACAGAATTACTGGGTTTGATGTAGCAACTATTCAATAAAAAACAGAGCTAAGACAACAGAGAAACACTGTTCCTCCCAATAGTAAAGTCTGAGAAACCATATATAAAGTAGAGATACTGAAAGAGAAAACTTTGGTATTGCCTGTCATTAACAAGGTTATAATTGTTAGGGCCCTCAGCACCAAGATCTAATTGAAGAGATTCAAACAGGCAGTCCCACAATAGGAAGAGACTTAAGGAGAGGCGTAGAGTCAATTTTAAGGAAGGACTTATTTTTCATGCCTGATCTGCTATTTCCAGTTATTGTTTACAATTCATTCATGTCAGAGCACTGCTGTTAATAAAACCATTTGTGTTTACTGCTTTTTACAGGTCCCTCAAAAATTTGACATCTGCTTTATCATCTCTAGAACTAGTAATACTAATATACTAGTTATAAAGTACTGGCTACAGTCCAGACAAAACCAGTTAGATTCAACTTCAGTTCAAAGGACAGCAAATAAAGGCTAACAGTGCAATGCTGCACAACTAAAAGTGAGGCTCCACTGGAAAGTAAAGCACGTGTTTACACAGCCTTAACAGGAGGTGAGCTAAGTACAGCTGAGAACCACAACACCTTGCGGAGATGTAGGATGTTCCTTCGATTTTTTGTGGCAAATCCTCTATCTTTCTCACTTCTTCAGGTAATGCTCAAATTATAATTACGATTCATCTTTTCCCACTTCAAAAAAATATCTTTTGCACTAGAATCAACTACTTTTTATATCTAACAGGTATTCAGGTACCGCCTGCAGACTGGGTACGGCTTTAGCAAAGTTTCTGAATCAAGCTTAACTGCTGATGGGGAACATATTACCTGGAACTGAAGATAAGAAAAGTAGTTTTGGAAAGTTCACGCCCCTAGGATAAAGTTAGCTTTAATGGATAACCTTTTCCACCTGTATATAGAGATGCAAACTAGAAGTCAGTGAGGAAAACATAGTGCAGTTTGTCATGGGAATATGCTGCATGAATTTTGCTACAGTGCCTCATTTGGCTTCAGTGAATTTGAGTGGAACTTCAGCTGCATTGTGACTGAAAATTGCACTTAGCTGTAGTGTATCTATATGATAAGGAAATTACATTTATTATAATTACTTCTTTAGCGCAAGTTCTACATTGCTATCAAAGTATGAAAGGTCAGAAAGACTCTTCCTCCCCCAAGACAGTTCTTTTAAAAGTACATTATCTGAAGTGTAGGCAATTCATGTGAAAACTTTCCTTTAAAAGTATCTAAATTTAAAAAGGATATACTTTTTTCATTTGGAAAATTAGCAATTAGACTAGATAATTGTTGTAGGTCCCTTCCAACTGAAATAGCATACTCTATTCTATTTCTGTTAAAGGGGTATATTACTGAGGTATAGCTGATGCCAAATACTTCTCTACATCTAATTTGTTAGTAGGGTTTTTGCACGTATCCTTTGAAAAACAGAAAACATTTGTGCAAATTAAATTGGATTTAGTATGGCTTCGAAGGCATTTCAGTGCACATTGGTTTCAAAATTTAATCATTATTGTATAGCAGTAAAAAAGGTCTTCAAAGGCATTTTGATCCGAGGGAAAAAAATAGAGCGTAATTAGTGACTAAAGTTTCTGTGCTAATAGAAAATGCAGATTTAATGCATTAGAAATAATATTCCTAAAGTAAGCCCTTCCCAGTAAAGGGCATCACCAAAATGCTTAATTTGACAGACAATGGAGTAACTGAGCTCACTGTTACTTCACCATTCAGAGGAACCTGTTTAACAGTCTGATTTAATGATTTAAGCATAATTTGACTACTTAGCAACAAACAGAGACCACTATTTTAATAAACCACTTGTTGCAACCACCCCCAGTACTGACGGCAGCGAAGCACCACGACATAGGCTTCAACCGCTGTGCTAGCCCTCCTAACCTCAGGCCAGCAGGGATAACCACTGAAATGCAAGCTGCCGCCATATTGCTGTTAGTATTGAAGAGAACTTCAATACAGCTGCTTTTGCTGCGATAACGCGCCTCACTTGAAGTTAAACAGCCTTCAAAAATACGTCCTTGCTTTGCACGTGGAAGCAAAGAGCTCCCTTTTGGCTTTATCGGTTGGTCTAAATATTCGGGATTTCAACGGCATGGGGAGTGGGAAAAGGATATTTACGCTATCCAACTTTAAGCACTTAACATACTTCCTTCCCCCTCCCTGTCCCCAGCGTCTGCCAGGTTTACATTTGCCGCAGCTATAGCACTTCTGTCTCCTCTGGGAACAAAACACCAGAAACAGTGTATCGCCTCTAGCTTTCTGATAAGCAGCAGGGAAACAGGATTTAAATTCACATGACAGGTACTCAGCTAATCATTTTTTCATAAATGATAGGACCATTATATTAGATATTGAACAGGGAAAATGTGTTTGTGTGTACCAGCAGAGCCATTCATCTATTTCAAGTCATCTACAGAGAAATACTTTAAGGATCAGGTTCTCATTTACTTCATTGATTTTTTTTTCTCCACACACACTTATGCAAGATTATGATGTAAGAGGACAACATCAACAGTTCTGGTGAAATAACAGCTGAAGAGAGATGTCAGAGAATACCACTTGGTTTTCAACTATGCAAAGAATTTATCTACAGAAAGCTATCAGTGTCATCAAAATTATCACTGAGATAAAGAATGTTAATATCAAACCAGCGAGGCCGCCTTTGGAGTGGACAATGTTGGATTAGTAACTATGAAGACACCAGATTTTATAAATATATCGCTTTCCCCAAATTTCCTACATTTACGACTAGAGTTCTCATAGACCACACGTACCCGAAGCTGCCTCACCTTGTTCTGAGAACCGTAGGGGTATATGGAAGTTGCTGCCTGGAACAGCTCTCCACCCGGGCAGATAGGTAATGTAAACTGAACGGACATCTGTCTGGTATTTTGAAAACAGAGACATTTTAAATAGCATGTATCAATGAAATGGGCATTTTAGAATGGGATATGATGATTCTAAAGTTTTATTCTATACTGTATCATACTGTCATACACAGAATTATTAACCCTGCCCACTTGGATATAAGAAGAGCTGGAAATAGGAACATTGACAAAAATGAAACTTCAAATTCTTGATCAGTGAAAATGTGCAATAAATTCCACACAGCCCCATACTGTTGCTTCATCAGAAGAATTCACACTATGTCCTGCTTATCCTTTCTTGTACTTGTAGTAAGTTTAATACAGTCAGGCCTTATGGTGAAATACAAAGTGACATGTCATAGCTACTTCTGCCCAGTGAAGTCTTTAGTCATGAAAGAGAGAAACTGGATGGCAGTTAAAGCTCCTGCTTATTTGGTGTGTTTGAAAAATAACTGTTACACTATCTGTGGTCATTCTCAGATTACGCTTCTATGCATCTGTCCAGAATTTGTGTGTTAAAAAGATGCAATTTTAATATCAAAATTCTGGAGAATTAAAAAGATAAATTCAGAAATTCCTTACTTCACTTGGACAATACAATCATTCCTGGTACACTAATTTGTTTTAATTGTGATAATTTCCACGGTGTATGGTAGTACCAAGCCTTAATTTCTAACACCTTTTTCAGTTGTTCGCAGTCTAGGAGTTGTGATCTCCAGGCCAAAAGCACTACTAGAACTCAAACACCGGCAGAACTGGAGTATGAAATTTTAAGTATGAGCGCTAATGAAAAGAAAGGGTTGGTTTAGACTTTCTAGAATGAACACACATCGAATTCCAGGCATGATTTCTTTTCTCTTTCTAGCATTTGGACAACCTGAGTGCTGCATGGAACCAGATGTGAGTCTTCTGTGTAGTTCCTTAACAATGCTGAGTGCTTAGATCTTCTTCTGTAAGATTTAGAACCAGTGACAGGTTACGGAAAGCAGAATTTACCCAGATATCCTCCTCTCAAACTACTCGGACAGAACACATTGTTTCCCAGTTTGTTTCCCTTCTTCACCACTGGCGTCATTTATATCTAAATTACCGCATTAGCACACTTCAGGATCAAAGGTTCTGCATTTATACAAAACACATATTAAAACATAAATGTTTCTTCAAGCTTGGCAGAACTACAGCGGAAAAAAGCAGAAAAGTGCTGGAAGAGGGGATTAAAACAGAGAAGGCAGATTAGGTCGCTCGCCGGAGTGATCTATCACAGCTCTGGATACCAGCTCCAAGCAGACAAGTAAAAAGGGCCCAGTCACTGCTCCACTAAAACCGGGAGTCTGGCTGGACACCGAGGCGACGGTCTGAGTGTTACGGGACGGTCCGAGTGTTATGGGACGGTCTGAGGAGTGTTACGGGACGGTCTGAGGAGTGTTACGGGACGGTCTGAGGAGTGTTACGGGACGGTCTGAGGAGTGTTACGGGACGGTCTCTGCCCCAGCCACTGCCTCTCTCAGGCCTGCCTGCACCAGCACCCCGGCAGCAAGCATGACAGCAGGGATCTTAAGGAAACATAGCTCTGAAGAACAGAATTTGTGCTTTCAGCTATTTCCAATAGCTTTCAGCTGTTTCCAATGGCACACTCTCATTGTGCATTTCAGGACTGTTGTTTAAAAACTGTGACTAGCGTTTACTTTTACTGCCAGCTATCTTTGCAGAAAAGCAGAAAGATCGGTTGGGGAAGTCAGAACCCCTCCAACACGTACACTCCTTGTGGATGATAGAGGGAAAGCCACAGTGGTGATCCCTCTTTTCGGGAGACGGATTAATTTAATCTTGTACACCAACAGCATGTTCCTTTGGGAACACAGTAAAATACATTAGAACTTTATAATTAATAATTTTTGTGATTAATAAATTGCATCAGGTGAAGTAAGAAGCATTTGATTGCTGAACCTGTTATGATTTTGGTTCCCCTCAATAGCAACTTTTCTTAAAATTTATCATTTTTATTGAGCTTGTGCTGTAGAAAACAGAAAACATGCCTAATAGATGAAGGGCCACTAGTTGAATGAGAATCATAAGAATTTACTAGTAAAATAAAATAAAAATTAAAACTCTAAACATTATAACAGAAATCCATCACTGAATCAAACTAAAGGCTAGATTTTTTTTTTTTTCTTTGGTGGCAGTCCCATGTTAGGGACTGTTCATAAGGTAAGTAATCAAAGTTAAACATAGAAGTGCACAGCTCTTCCTTTCAAAGTTCAGATCCATTAGGAAGGTAGGAAAGTCAAAGCTCTGTCTGATTCTCTTCTCTGCATGGCTCCTAGTTTTGCCAAGGAAGCAGTACACAATAACTGTTGACTCCAAACAGGCAAGAGTAGGAAGTCTAATTAGTCTGCAAAGAGATGGTTATTCCTTTGTAGTCTAATTGACACTGGATATACTTCAACACTTTCGTACACTCCCATTTTTAAAAGAAGAAGGGTGCTTTGTAAAACTCTGGCATGCTTACATCCTGTTTCTTTCGTAATGCATCGTACTGTGGTCATAAGCACTGCTCTTGGATACCCATCAGAGCAGCTTCCAAGAAAAAAATTAAGACATACTTAAATCTTATTTTGTTTTCAAAATGGCACTCCTGTTTGAAAGAAATTAGTCAGAACTAAAGGAAAAAAAAAACCCAACCCAGCAGCCCACCTGTTGAATAGATAAATCCCCCATATAGAAAACTGGCAGCAGTTATGCAGGGTAATGACAGCTAGAGTTATGCGAAGCTCAGGGATGCTGTTTGACACAGCAGCCTGCTTTGAACTCTCTCTTTGGTTGATCTGGGTTGTACCCTAAGGTTTTGTTATCCAAGAATCTTCCAAAAGACAAAGCAAAACTTGATCAAAATGGAGTCTGCGCTGCAAAATAGTGACTCATGCCCTTTTCCCCGTAAACCAGTCTTGGTTCACTTGACTGTCATTTTGGCAAATCTAGGCAAGTTTCACATTCAAAACTGTAATTAGAGAAAATAAACAAAGATGTATCCTGTTAAGAAATAATACACTCAAAATTATAATGGAAACAACATTGAAAAATGAAATAAATGAATAATGAAAAAAACAGTATTTGCTAATGTGGACTATAAGGCTGTATACAAAAAAACCCATATGAAGTGGTGTAATTTTCTCCTTCCAGTTTGCAAATTGCTTGTCTTGTATAAGATGCTCAAGAACACTGTTAAGGAGGGGAAAAAAAAAAATCACCTTTGGTTAGTCTGATGACATTTAGGAGTTGGCAAGATATGTGAATCCCTCCATCCAGAGTTAGTCTGCTCTGAACAAGAATGTGGATCTAGAACAAAAATGAGAAGTTGCGGAAACCTGTATCCCAGAAAAAAAAACGTAAGGAAATTCTATAGCATGTCAACGTCATGGCACAGGCAGAAAACTGCTCTCTCCAGGAGTGCCCAGATGGGGGTATGCCAGCTGGTAATTGCAATTTCCATTCCCAAGCAAATCTTGGAAGTGGCAAATACTGTACAGGCAGGAAGCAACACATCTGAACAAATGTGACACAGAGAAATCTTCATAATATAGACATAGTTCCTTTTATACCATGCGCTCCACAGATACCAGACCCTAGTATTGCAAAGCAAATGGACAAAACCATGACAGCCATTGATGACATTTAGAATGCATAAACTTTGACCCTGTGTTAAAAAACTTTAGGAGCACAGTTTAGTAGCTAAAATCTTCAGAACAGACTAAGCCCTAAAGCTCTGAACTGATTCTTAAGAGTATTTTTCTGTTTTAATCATCTTTGCTCCCACTTAGGGCAATCTGGATGTAAGTTCCCCAGTACCCTCAAATTATTCCCTCCCCATCCCTGGAAGTTTTACCCACTTCTTCTTTACATGCTCTGCAATCACATCTCACCAAAGAATATCTGTCCCTTCTCCAAGAACCCACCATTCCTGCAGCAATTATACGGATTTATGGAAATCATGCTTGCAGCAATGAGTACAATAGCATACATATGTATAAGCATGCTCCATCTCAAAAGAACAAAGCAAGCCGTTCACCAAAAACTCACATAATTTTTACAACATAATGTTAAAAAAACCCCCTAGTGACAAATCTGAAGTACCTGCCATTACTGTTACCACATTGCAGGGGTGGGATAGGGTTCCTTTTAAACTGTTTATGTGATTTGTTCATGACTCATGGCAACTCCAGGAACCAACAAGCTGGCTGCATGCATGAAACAGTAATTGAAAGCAGTCAAAGAGAGGTAAACAGAATAGAGTAATTCTTCTTGCACATAAATATTCATATTGCATAATCTTCTCGGCAGAGAATTCCACGTACTTATTGAAAGTTCTGATTTTGTACCCAGGAAAGTGCTAATTTGTTCATGTTAGTGAAAGATCTCTGTGGCTCTAGATTGCTCCTCCCATATGCAGAAAACGTGACATGTAGATGCTAAATTAGACATGATGAATCAGATATTACTAAGCTGGAGACCAATGTTCATATGCTGAATTTTATTAGCTTTCTTTTCATGTAGAATCTGACCAGGTCATTTTCTTCTCTCCCTGCCTATTTTGATGACACTAATCAAAATTTGTGGTACCAGGGAAGGGAACCACTGAAGAAATCTTTATTTGCATTCAACAGCTGAATGCTTGCAACAGATTCCAGAATTTAGTGTGATCATGAAGCATGCTGGCTGGTTTGCGAATGCCATTAACGCAAGTTATGAATCTCCACTTGGTGGCAAGTGTAGCATTTAAGGAAATATCAGCTAAAAATGGATGTGCAAATGCAGCACTTTAACTTAGTAAAAACTCTGGATAAAAAAATCCCTGTGAAAATCTCTCTCATTATGGACAATCCAATGAATCTGCTATGAATCTACTTGAAGTATGAGTGAATTTTGCTGGGGAAGTTTCCTCTCCCACTTCTAGCCTCTCTTACATTTTACTATTTTGAGACTTCAAATACATAAAACCTCTGGTTTCAATTATATCTTGCCAGAGACAAATATTAATTACATTAAAAACTATAATTTCTTTTACACTTACAAGAATGAAGCACATATTCATCTTATTATGATGCCCACATAGAATAAAAATAGAAGCTTACAGCATTGAAAGAAGAAATTAGCATACATGTACCCTCAAACCCCGACTGCAATAAAGTTGTGGGCAGTTCAATTTTCAATATTTGTTTTATTTTAGAATCTGGGTTCCTTTTAACATTTCTTCCATCTACTTTTGTGTGGAAATTTTTGTGTGAGATGTGCTTTCCAAATAAAGCCCTTTTACTGGGCATTGCCCGGAGCATAGCTGGAAAGAAGGATAAATTTTCTATTTCTATTTCCACCCTAAGTTTTCTATTATTTTATATTTTGCATCTTCATCAACAATATCTGCTACGGTCATTTTAATGATGAAAAGGTGTCTTAAAAACTTGTATGAGAGATTACTTACCTATAACTAATACCCTGTAAGATATACTACCTACCATACAGCAGCGTTAGCTAGTGAATTTCTGTTTTCAACCATTTCCATCCACTCCTTTACAATGGCACATTTCCAGCAGCATCTGCCCCATTGTCATCCATGGTTCTACCTCTTCCCATGTCACCTCATCACAGTCTACTAAGAGGACCTTCACACCAAAACTGCCAATTGTTCGTAGACACAGACAAGTAGACAACCTGAATGAACTTCTATGAATACAAAAAGATGAAGCCAATACAGGCTTAAGGATGAGGACAGATAATGGCTTCAATGCCTCTCTCATACCCATCTTCAGAAAAAACTTATGGTGAATCCTCAAAGTTATCTGCTTCTCGAGGGTTGTAAAACATCAGATTTGTATGCTAGAAACCGACTTTCCTTCCTACTCTCCTGACCAGATGGATAGCTAGTAGAAAAAACATTTTTTTTTTGACAGGAGATAGTATAACCGTTGGTCAACAGGCAGGTAAATAAAAAACTACAAAGACAACATTAAGTCACAGTAAGGATCCTGTGTTTCAATAAAAGGAGAAGCCATCACCAAATGCTTCAAACGCAGTAGGCGAGAATATTCAGAAACCCGCAGCTACAACCACTTGTACCTCAGCTTCTGTATTCAATGCTTGAGGCACTTAATCCATTGACTAACTCCCAAGAAAGTAAAGAGAACTGCCTGCCCTCTGGTACTATGAAGAGGACTCTAATCTGGAACGGTCCTGATCAGGTCTGGTTTCATTGAGACATCTAAACCACTGAAGATGACATCTGTGATATTCTTCACTTAAACTCAAAAATGTATTCATGTTCTTAAACATTAAGACTGGCCAGTGATACATTTGTTTTTGATGACAAGAAATAATTTAAATTTCCTTTCTCCTAGGCGTATTCTGAGCCTGATTCTGTTAGCAAGTCTAACAAAGTGATGGGAGTTTCATGGGAGGAGTTCTAGAAGAGAATCAAAAGAACAAGCATTCAAATGTAGTGAAGAAAAACTGTTTCATAATTTTGAGCATGTCTGAGGTTACCAGCTGTCAAACACTGGAGATAAATGGCATCTAAAATGACATTGGGTCAAAGAGGCCAGTCATAGTACACAGAGGATGAACAATTTGGATTGCATTCCACAAAAAGACTTCCAAACAATTCCTTTATAGCTAGAATTTTTAACACCACAGTTCATATTGGTACCACCATTGAGGTTCCTATATGAAGTCTGCAGGAAGTTGCCTGTGTGGGATTTCGGAGACTGACGGCAAGAGAGCATAGCATATACAATAGATTTACTATTTTTTAGAGTGGAGGGAGGTCCCCTAGAGAGAAAAAGTATCAAGTAGCTATCCTTATCAAAATGATAACCTCACTGTACAGGTGCTAAACATGGTTTCCTTCAAAGGATGATTTACAGGCTGGATCGATGGGCCGAGGCCAATTGTATGAAGTTCAACAAGGCCAAGTGCCGGTCCTGCATTTCGGTCATAGCAACCCCACACAGCGCTACAGGCTTGGGGAGGAGTGGCTGGAAAGCTGCCTGGCAGAGAAGGACCTGGGGGTGCT
>JAVJGG010000082.1:27680116-27702825 GCA_035590195.1 Aviceda cuculoides | reverse complement strand
TGGGCAGGGATGATGGTTGGACTCGATGATCTTGTAGGTCCTTTCCAACCTAAATGATTCTATGATTCTATGATTTCTCATTGCAGAATAAATTTTCTTCAGGAATCAAGAAACACACAGCAGACATGAATGCATGTGTTCTGGTATCCTCCTGGGAGGCCCAGGGTGTTGTATGACAATAGCTTTGTGCCTCTAACATATCCGAATCCCAGAAGAAATTATTTAGCATGTCTTCAAATGTTATCAAATTGCCAAGTGGTTGACAACCTTCTACTATAAACAAAGCCACTCAGTTCTTGTTTGTTCACTCTTTTTAAGGGCTGCAGTAGACATTGCGGCTACTGCGTTTGGTCACATGAAGAAAACAAGCCTCTTGGGCAGTCTTCTGTACTTTCTGTCAAAGTTCCTAGATATTTGAGTAAAATATCAAGTATTTGAACTTAGCCACCCACTGACTGCCAGTCAGCAAGACCTTTGTTTTGGAGTGATGATGGAGGAACTGACCAAGATGTAGACTGATTTAACATATTATCCTTGCAAAGTACTTCTGCCAGCTGCTTGCCAAAATCTCAGGAAACTACTTTAAATCAAAGTCTTAATAGACAGCTTCAGAAAAATGGCTGATACTCTCAGGTCTTCTCTAGAGTGCCCTACAAAGACAAAGCCTCTTCAGTCTCTAAAAACATTATGTCTGGAAAACTCAAGTTTCCCACCCCGTGTTCTGCATTTCCCTTTTCTAAAGGCTTGAATGTAAAAGTGCTTTTAAGCTAGGAGGCATTAACAGATGTTTTCTCTTGGGAGCTCTAAAGTCCTTACATTTTACACAGCTGAGGACTAAAAAGACAAGGAAATTGACCGAAGATCAAGAAACTTCTGGACAAGACACTAATAGAACACTAGTCATTGAGAGCAAATACTTGTAGAAAGTAATCTTATTTCTAAGCCAAGACTGGAGCTGTGTGAACCAAGGGAAAAAAAGAAGTGGGCTGTTCTGAGGCTTGTCCCGAAGATTTGCACAGCGCACAGATGTTTGTGGCAGCATCTGTGCCTACAGTGACTGGAAAGACTGATCAAAGGAGTCAAAAGAGGCAAGATGATCTCTGAAAAGATGAACTGTGACAGAAGTTGTGGAATTAGGACTTAGATTTCAGTAGACAGGAATCCTGATAGGTATTTCCATTATCAGAAACTGAAGAAATTGCAGGTGCTAGAAATGCAGTAGCAGGGCATTTAGCATACTCCAATGTGCTTAGGTTCAAAGAGCTTAGTGATTTGACCAAATACACATGGATCTGTAAACGTGATATGTACAGGCAGAAACATTTACAAAGAGATTACTTCACAGAAAGCTGACTGAACAGTACCAACAAATATCACACAGTTACTATGAAAAGTGGCTGTAGAAAGAAACTCACATTTTACAGTTTGTTTCTTACTTGAGCTTCAGCAGGGACAACTGCTAAGTACTCAAAGAGTCTGTGGGACAAATATATCATCTAAAGCTGTGTGGTAAGGGGAAGAAAGTTTCAAGTGTTCACAATGCTCTCTTCAAAAGAGAGCTGAATGTTCTGATTTAGGTAGGTGGTTCGGAGTGAAGAAGAATAGAAGTTGCCCTCTTTTGTGACCACCTAGAGTGTACACGGCAGGGCCTGTACTGTGGAGCTTGTGCATGTTCCTGCAGGTGTGGCTAGGAATAAAAATTTCTTAGCTAATTGGAGCTGTGTTTAGATATATCTGTACCAAAACCATACCGATAGGGCCTTCAAAGCAGTACTGTCCTCTCCTGTGTGTCTAGTGCAATTAAGTTCAATAAGATTTATCATTATTATTTTGTATAAAGTACAAATAAAATCTCAGCACTTCCCCACAGAAAATACAAATGGAAAAAAAATCAAGGCTTCTGTCTCAAAACCTGTCAGATTATGAGATTAGAACGCCCAGACTGGAGAACTAGAAGCATACCACACTTGGATCCATTAAAGCCATTGCCATTGTTCTAGCTATATTTTACTGAACAACTTTCTACCCAAACACAGCAAACACTTACATACACGAGCACTCTTATTGCCTCAGTATGACCATTCACATGGGTGAAGTTCCTCAGGCAAGTAAGTGTAGGATAAAGGTCAGATGTGTGTAAAGCTTCTATTATCAAAGGGCTACTGAGCTGAAGTGCAGCGGTCACAAGTACCTCCATGCCTGTTTTTCAAATACAGATTTAAGATCTATACTGAATAAAGTATTTTTCCCAAGACTGTGCTGATACAGTTGATTACCTTCAGCACAAAAGAAATATTTGCTGTTTTTTACAGCAGCTTACTGGGATTTCGGTGTGGGCTAGTTCCTGCAAAGCTACATTCACACCAAGAGATACAGCCTCTATTTTAAGCAGTGCCGTATCTTGACAATATGCTATACATCTATATCTTTGATAAGCTTTTCATATTGCAAGTTTAAAAGGTGTCTGCGTTCAGAAACATGCAGACTGTGGGTATTCTTCCACAGTTACAACTGACAAACATATACTAGGTATCAAACTCATACAATGCATAAAAATCTCTTCATTCTGCCCCACACTATTATTCACAAAATGCTTACAATGCATCATAACAAACATTAGAGCTAATAAAGACACAATGATATGTCACTGGAAGACACCGGGAGAAATCAGGTCACCAGAATGTCTCAGGTCCTGCAATAATCTTTTCTACAGTAACATTTCCAGGTATTTTGGGAGATGGACCATTACTCAAGGTTGAGCAGAAGCCAGAAAAACTTTCCCAAAAGCTTACTGACTGACAAACTGGAATTTAAACTCTAGAACGACTACAATCTTGCAGTCCAGTCCATAAATTTATCAAGCTGTCTTAAAATAAATTAATGCTTTGCCCCTAATGCCTTAAGAAAGCCATTCCATAACTAGACTTTTTTTCAATAGGTAAGATTTTAATCATCTCAGTAGCCCTTCTTTGCATCTCTTACTAGTAACTTTCAACAATGATCAGAATCGAACCCAGTATTGTAAGTGACAGTATACTTTCTGTACTGAAACAATCTCATTCAATGCATCCTAAATGGCAGTAGCCCGCTGAACTAGGTGAGGCTTATCAGAATTACTTCATTTTCCATTATCCTCATTTTTATTTCAAAATATTCTTGTTAGACCCAAGTGACTGATTTTGTATTTTGTGCTTTCAGTTTCACTCCATTCTAGTCTTTCAAAGTCACAGAATTTTTCCCAGTTCTCTGCAGTACTTGCAATACCACCCAACTTCATCTCATCCACAAATTACATGTGACTTGGCGACCTCAACCTAAGTCACTGACAGATGAAACAGGATGTGTCCCTAGGCTGATCTCTCTCCATTTCCATCCTGAAAATAATTCAGCATTTACTGCAATCTTTTTCCACCAGCTTTAATCCATCTTTCAATTCTCATGTTAATCTATTTTCTCCCAAGTATTTTTAGAGCCTTATGTCAAGCATTACTTCATTTTAAGTAAATGAAATTTATTGCATTCATTTTCTAAAAACTTAAGTGTCCCAAACCACCTGTGGTGAGGGGCAGAACAAAAGGGAGAAAATATACTATATGCTATCATACCCATGTTTGAATGTCAAGTCTTTTGCTCACAATCTGAAGTAAGCTTTTGCTTAATCTTGTGGTTAAACTAATGGGCCTGAAGTTGATCACAGTTTTAATACAATTGCCTTATTTGCTGTTTTGCTGTAAAATACTAACTCTGAACTTATATCCATTAAAAGTTCTTATTAGTAGATTTATACTTATTTCAGTATTGTAGAATGGAGGTTATGTTGGTCCTCTGATAAATCCAACATTTTATAATTTTATATAAATTGCTACCCATGACTTAGAACTACACTCTGTATCTCAGATCTCCTCATTCCTGCCCATTGTCCCCTGAATTATCCTATCAAGATTTTTTCCATTTCTTCCGTTCTCATTATACATATTCTCATTGTATATCAATGCTTTTTCTGCCTCTCCTGAAAACTCTATTTATTTTAGGAACTTGTTACCATAACCAACCCTTGTCTTGTCATTATCTGTCAGGATTACAAAAATCCTGACTATATTAAGAAGCCTTAAATCTAAAGAAGCCCATTTTAGAGATGGGTTGAGGCAAGGAAAAGCTGACAATTTCACAAACTGCTTAGCTGGAGGTCTCCAAACTCCTAGAGATCAGTTTCTTGGGCTCTGATTGGGAACATACCTCTGAGTAGAGTTAATTTCCATATATCCCTCTTTAAATATTATAGTCATACTGCTGTCAAAGAACCTCTGAAGCTCAGGAGGGAAGTACAAATGCTACATTTTTCTCTGTAGCACATAGCAGCTAAACCCAGACCTGTTAATCTTCCCAAACTACCCAGGATGTCTAAACATGTGGGCTATCACTCATACTTAGCTTTGTATTCAACCACAACCACCTCCCCTCTAGCTATAGGAACACCACAGAATAAATACAGACAGTGAAAATGGGAAGGCAAATGAAAACAAGGAAAGCACAAAATCAGGAGATAGCATTTTAAGGACAAACATGGATCTGCATAGTTCTCTGCAGATACCATGCAGTTATTTATGCAGTCTCCTAAGTTCTCTAAAAAATCAATTTTAATTATTTAATAAATATGACATATTTAATGAGCGCAAAGGTTCCAAGGATGAGAAAATCTGTTCATCTCCATTTTCAGAATGCTGTCGACTTGTATTTTTATTCCTCCTTTTTAGAGCTAGACTTAAGTCTCTGTTATCATCTCCTCAACGAGGTTAACTTTCTCCTGTGCTATAACTCACATTTTTCCCAGTTTGTGGTAAAAACAAAAGTGAGATTTTTTGTCATTCTAGTGCTCCTCCCCACCTCTCCTATCTTCCTGCAATCTTTTGCCTTAAGCTCAAGCTTCTTTCTCATCTCTTTCAAGGTTCTAAAGAAATCAGCCAACAACTCTAACCTCATTCCAGTCACTGCCCTGCTCCCATCCCATGTGGGACTGTACGTATTTCTTCTATTTTCTTCTGCAATCATTTCTGTGTGCCCTCCCATCCCACGGAGAGTGCGATTTCTTTTTCTCCCCTGGCATATGTCTCCACTCTATTTCAACTTTGTTTTCAATGGTTTTATTTATAAAGTTCCTATTCTGAGATCATTTAGGGCATTACATTCAGAACAATCTCTGTGATCAGACTGTTCCAATACTCTTGTAAGGCAAAGAGAGCTCTGCTGGCAACATAAAATTCTTTTCTTGCTGATAGTGAAATATCTAATGCAAATTAGATATTCCTCCTGGAAACTATGCTAAAGCACATGGAAAATAAGGAGGTGATTGATGACAGCCAACATGACTTCACTAAGGGTAAACTGTGCCTGACAAATTCTGTGGCCTTCTATGATTTGTTTACAGTGTTGGTGGATAAGGGAAGAGCAACGGACATCATCTACCCGGACTTGTGCAAAGCACCTGACACTGTCCCGCAAGACATTCTCATCTCTAAATTGGAGGGATACGGATTTGACAGATGGACCACTCACCAGGTAAGGAATTGGTTGGATGGTCGCACTTAAAAGAGTTGTGGCCAATGGCTCCATGTCCAAGTGGAGACCAGTGACAAATGGCATTCCTCAGGGGTCAGTATTGGGACCAGCGCTGTTTAACGTCTTTGTCGGTGACATGGACAGTGGGACTGAGTGCACCCTCAGCAAGTTTGTCAACGACACCAAGCTGTGTGGTGCAGTCGACACACTGGAGGGAAGGGATGCCATCCAGAGGGACCTGGACAGGCTCAAGAGGTGGGCCCTTGTGAGCCTCATGAAGTTCAACAAGGCCAAGTGCAAGGTCCTTTCCAACACTGAGAAATAGGTACTCTGAGGTGATTGTGAATAACTGTTGCTGTCAGTATCAGGATGCACTGGTGGTTTAGAAACTTAGCATCAAACTTTAGTTTTTCCTAATCCAGATATCCAGGCTCAGGCTCTACTTCCACAAACTGCACAACAAAGGACATTTTAAAAGAAAGCAAGAATTATACTTTGTAAGCAAGGGCACTTTCCAATCTTGATCAGAACACTACCACGCAGAGTTTATAATAACAGAAACTATCTTTGATCTTTGGTAAATCTAACTTCCTCTAAATTTGTGTTCCCATTCTTTTTGTACCAGGCTCCTGTTTCACTGTTGACATGAAAAAGGAGAAAATCCAAGATCATTCATTTGGAATACCGCACAATTAAAAGCTAACTTTTGGCACTATACTAGTACATTTAACGTTTAGCATTAAGAACAACATTTGTTAGCAGTATCTATATATTTGTATCTGACATGTTCCCAATACTTGTAAACAAGGTACTAATTATGTTTTCTGGAAGGCATTCTTAAAGCACACCATTGAATTTATATGCATATTATAAATGCACAGACATGTGTTTGCACATAGACCACCACTCTCCCAATTCTACTTCAGAGAGTAAGTTTCTCTGTTGCGTCACAGGTAAGTATTATATAGCATCAACTACTACAATTACAATCATATTCTGGAATATGATCATACGTAAGTCTGTGCTTCTGAAACTTCACTTACAAAGGACATCATTAAAAATTCTACCCAAAATGACTGCAACAATTTGAAAAGAACACCTCCAGTATTATTAAATCAAATTAGTGCACATTTGAAAACGTCTCCACCATTTCATAAACAGTGACTGTAAGACACTTCACAAAGACTTTTGTAGGAATCCTGAAGTGTAATACGGAACTTTCCCTGCAAAGACGTGAAAGTAGAAAGAACTGAAAAAAACATTAAGAAATACCAAAAACCTTTTTAAGTAACGAACACTGAACTGATTTACTAAAATTCTAGCTTACATAAATAGCAAAACTGAACATGGAATATCTGACAGAAAACACTTCTTTCTCCTTTCCTAAGCAAGGCTGAGAAGATTAAGAACTCACAATCCAAAGGAGAAAGGCTAACAAGCACAAAAAAAAAAAAAAAAAAAAAAAAAAGGCATTCTACTTAATACTGTACTCATATGTGTTGGGAGTTGGTTTAAGAGGAGCTATGGGTTGATACTTTATCATTCAGAATAGCTGTAAACTGAATCAGTCAACACTTAAAGCTCACAAAATATTTAACAATGGGGCCATAAATTCCAGCACCTACCACAAATTCCAATTTGGAATAATTACAGGCTATCTACCTACATTCTCCTGACATTTTCAAATATGTACACTTTATGAACTGTTCTGCAACACTGGTTTGTACTTTTGGGCTATCTGCCACATTTAAAGCTGTCCCAGAGGCTATACTTAATGGAATGGAAACATTTTGCTATAATTTACTTTAGGCATTAGTTTGGATGATAAATACTCAAGAGCCTGTTGCATCAAATGTTAGCACCTTAAATATGTGGCTTCGAACATGGTTTGATGGGCTGTTACAAAACTTCTCAAAAATATAAATGATCAGAGCAAAAGAATTTTATGCAAAAATAAAACTCAATATGCTG
Source organism: Aviceda cuculoides (assembly GCA_035590195.1). NCBI lineage: Eukaryota > Metazoa > Chordata > Aves > Accipitriformes > Accipitridae > Aviceda > Aviceda cuculoides. The sequence continues at coordinate 27,695,298 of JAVJGG010000082.1, read as the reverse complement.
ATTCGGGTATTGTGGCCTGAAGGTCAGTATTAGGATATGTTTAATTTTACAGAATTAATGAGAATTTTATATGATAAATCTTCTAAACACTAAATTATTTTCACAAAGACAGTCCTGGTAGCTTCTCTAAGAAATTCTTAAACTTTTTTATTCGCATTTTCATCTCCATTGCCCTCAGAGATGCTTACTTTAACTTCTTTCTAGGCAGAAGAAGGTTACACATTTGTAAATGATTACTCAAAAAAATTGCTCATGGCTTTTCCATTGCTTATTGCTTTTTCACTGATGATTCCCTGGTTTTCTAGAGGAACCTAGACGTCCAGCATATTCATGGCCAACAGATGGTCTTTTATACGCTTTAAGAAATACTTAAATTTTCATTTGCAAGCTTCTTAGTTATGCACTTCCATTTTGTGTCATTCAATCACCAAAATATTAAGAATATAAATTTTAATTGAAAAGCCTCAAATTAATGCAGTAGTATATTATAGCTTGCTTATTTTTACATATAATACAAAAGCCCCAAAGTTCTTTTAATTATTTTATAAATAGAAACAGGAACACTGACTTTCCTCCTTCAAGTGCTGGGGACTGAAGCTGGTATTAGTAATAAGTGGTATAATCCATAAATGAAATCAGCTTCTGATTTTTTTAAGCAATGCAATATATGTATTTCTACATGGATCAATGTTCTGCATCCTTTCAACTGAAAAGCAGCTTTTCCAATCACAGTGTAACTCGATAATATACATGGAATAATTTACAGTAATTCAGTTTGATAATGAAGTGAGGGATCTATCTTGCATGAAGTACTGTACACAACACAGGCTTATTGCCCGGTTCTGTAGAGCATTACTGTCAAAAAAGTTTCAGACTGATTTATTCTAGATTTCCCAAACCAATTAAAATCTAATCCAAATCACTGTCCAGATTAGCATGCTATCCCGTATCAGAAAGCAACATAAACAATACCAGATGTTTTATCTATTAAATCTTGGTCAACTAAAATGCTTAAACATACATTTACAAGTTTCATACTATCCTTTTCAAACCTGCTGTCAAACATTCTACACTCTTAAAAGGATACGAACAGCTAAACTTTAATGCATGCTTATGTATGATTTTCTTTTCCTCATCTTTTTACTTTGAATATCAGACTTACTTTAGTTACTGCAAAACAGTGCAGCTATAAAGAATACATGGATTTGATCCAGCAGCTTGGAAAGAAAGACAGATCAGATAGTATGTCACTAAAATTATTACATAAATCAGACATTCTTTATGGGGTACTCAATTATTACGTCACGTCAGTTAAAAGACTACTTACTCTTTCTTTTAAACAGCATGAATGGATTTTTAACAATCAAGAGCTCTATAATTGCAAAGGCAGACCTCATAAAGACTCAAAATTCAGTTTCCAAGATATTTTAATTAAATCCCAAGTCCAAAAAGTCTCCACAACAAAGCAGACAGGAAGAATATTAGCTGGAAATATGAAGCTCTATGACACTAATACCAGAGATGAACCTATACTGCTTTAATAGGTAAAGAACAGGCCCTTTTTTCAGCCTCTTAAAAAGGTAAAACAGCTACAAAGTAAATTGCCCTAAAAGTTCATGTTTAGAATCTCTGCCTCCAGTTTTAGGATCATCTCTGATAAATATTAGTACTTTCTCTCAATTACCCAAACATATACAAAATTGTAAGTGTTCACACAAAAGGAGCAAGAACCAATGATCACGAACACATGTAGCTGTTCATACAGTTGTGGGGGATTGGGTTGGAACACTATCAAAATTACTTTCTCTGAAGTGTCAAGAGATGTTTTTTCCAGCATGTTTTAAAATGAAATACAAATGTCCTCAAGTCTCCCTCAACTTTGACTTATGTCTCAGACAATACCCAAATAATTTATGTATAGAAAAAAGTCCTTCCCATTGTGGATCTGTCAGCCTTCTCACATGCTCTCATTTCAGGAGGAAAGCGCTAATCTTAGTTACCATTTTAAAGCTATTATACTTATTAAATAACTGTTTGAAATAATAAAATCAGAGAAAGAATTTTAACAGAACATTCTTATGCTCAAGTTTTTTACAGATTGAGCATTTTCCCATTCCGATAATCTAAATATTGCAAGGTGAATTCTAACTCTTGAGCAGTGTTCACAGTACTTTCTTCAGTATTTTGCTTACATCAAGCCACTGCATTCGTATGTTTCTAGCTCCACTGTTTGTAAAATGAAAACAGAGATTCCTACTGTACCATTAATTGCTAATCTGACACTGAAACAGTGATTTCATTGTCATGGGTGATGGGATTGAGAACTTCTGTGTAACTCCACTCCCTTAACAGGTACAGTAATAAGCTGTTAGTTCTTTAGGCCAAAGACGTGAATCTGTTGGATAAAGGCTTCATTCTCTGCCCGTTATCAGTAACTTGAGGGCTTTCTGTAGATTCTGCACAGCAGTGCTCACATCTTCATATTGCAAAGCACTGCCAGCATATTTGCAATATTTTTGAGCTCTGGCAAAGTCCTCTGGAGTCAAACGGACTTCCCCTGCAAAAACATAAGTATTACAAAGTTACTATAAAGGAAATCTGAGGCTTCCTTTCACATGATTTCTGTGTTTTACTTACATTTGCAGTATTATTATGAAAACCAGGGTAATATTTGTGGTAATATTACAAAGACCAAGCTACGGTGTTTCTTCTGTTCACTTTTCTTTCCATTCATATAATGCTTAACATCTTTGCTGCTGGCATTTGAAAAACATAAGAGGACCTTTCTAAACACTGGTGTTTGTATGACACAGTGCCTTTCAAAAGTAAGTCAACACCTTTGAGAAAGAGCTGCTCTTCATCTAAGGCGGCAAAGGAGAGCTTTTTAATGACAGTAAGTTAGCTGTAATCATATTACGACCTGCAAGAAACAAAGTGGGTTTTGTGTTTACAGTATAGTTACTTTGACCTCTTCTTCAGGAATAATACACAGATAGAAACTGTTCCTTCTTCACTGAAATAACTTTTCAGAATGTAGAAGCATTTCCCACTGGCCTGTTTTTGCACATTTTATATTTCTGTTTTATCCAAGTAATGTTTATGTTTCCAATCTTATGTAAAATGACTGAAAACAAGATCGAACCCATTAAATGTGCCCATTTTTGTAATACTGGAGAACACTAGCAAAAAATATTCTCATAATATAGTATAAAAAAATTTAACTTTTATTTATTTATTAACCAGAATATTTTCTTTACATAAGTTAAAACATCGGGAATTCTATAATGCTCAAACACATGCACTCAGTCTTCTACAAAGCACAGTAGGGACTTATGCCCTAACTGGCAGAAGATTTGATATATGAATAGCATCACTGATGGGTGCATAAAGTAAAGCACAGTTATGTTACTGTCCCTCCTACCACCCACAAAATCACCAGGAGTTTTAAGGCTAATCCCATGCCACTCTAATAACCTATGGATAAATTATAAAACCTTTACTCATGTTCTTTCAGAACAACTTAACTTGTAAAAGACTGATTTTTATGGACATGTATAAAAAATTATATGCAATACAAAAGAATTATGTATTTATTACACAGCATTTCATATCACAGATTAAGAAAAATGCATTTTAAAATGCACTATAGATATACGAAAATTGGTTAAACACAGATTTAGCTGTCTAAGTACAGCCTCCTAATTTTAAGCAACGACATAAGTATATTTAAATCCATTTTTTATGGTACGATTTCAGTTAGCTGGATCCCCTTCTTTCAAAATAAAACTGTTGTTAGCAATACTGTGAGAATGTTTACTAAAGAATCTCAGTTCTTATCAGAAAATGTCTATTATATTTGCTTTTCCTTTCCCCAATCTTATTATTTAAGAACAGCTTTTAAACAAATAAAACGGAAAACCTGGGAATATTAAAAACTAGACTGGTCTGCTGGTTTTCAAAACAAGCCTACGCCAATAAAAAGCAGAAAGGTAAGTGCTCTTAAGATTAATTTTATTGATTTTTAAAATATACTCTAGAAGTCTACTTATTTTCCCTTCAATAAATAAATATAGCCACAAACCAACTGTTGAATACTGAGGCACATGACAACTTGGTGGGTTTATTATCACTGCAATGTATATTAGTTTACGGCTGAGTAAGTGAAGCCACATTAAATCTCTTAAAATACATACACATGTGAGTAAATATGGGTGACGGAGTGCATAAACACAGGCACACACTTAGGTTATTTTGTAACCTGAACAAAGTCACAGACTAAAAGCAGCTGGGGTCAATCTGCAACCACATTACTGAACATCTTTAAGAAATTAAAAAGACCAAGTTCCCCTCAAAGTGGCTTTATGCTATGATGCCAAAAGAAACTACAAAATCATTCTTTAAAAACTGGCCAAGGCATCAGTCCAGTATTCAACTAATTTATTGGAAGGAAGCCTAAATTCACCAGTCTAATCTTATTTTTACAGTATGAGCTCTATTAATGTTTCGCTGGCATAAAGCCTTATTTATTATGAAATCTACTTCAGATGCTATTATGACATAACTTGAGGGAAAAAAAGTTAACCATTTTAAATTTATAAACCAAAGTTTACACAGTAAGGGTGTTGATCTTTTGATGTGTTCAGTGGCCTCAGCTCCCATTGAAGTCAGCACCTCACAATGGACAAGTAGAATAGAAATAAACCAGCTCTGTGTTCTTGAGTTTTCAAAATAATGTGAAACTTAACTATAATGTCTGTACTTACATCAAAGGTATAACCACAAAAGTTAGTAACTGACTTCAATTTAAATATACTAAGGGTTAGGCAGCTTTGCAGAAAAGGACCTGCAGGTCCTGGTGGACACCAATTTGTCCACAAGCCAACAACCTGCCCTTGCAGCAAAGAGGGCTAATGGCACCCTGGGCTCCATTAGGAGGAGTGCTGCCAGCAGGTGGAGGGAGGTGACCCTTCCCCTTTATTCAGCACTAGCGAGGCCACACCTGGAGTGCTGTGGCCAGTTCTGAGTTTCTCAGTACCACAGAGAGACTGACATCCTGGAGAGAGTCCAGCGAAGGGCCACAAAGATGATTAAGGGATTGGAACACCTCTCATATGAGGAGAGGCTGAGACCTGGGACTGTTCAGCCTGGAGAAGGCTCAGGGGGATCTTATCAAATGTATATAAATACCTGAAGGGAGGGTGCATAGAGGATGGAGCCAGGCTCTTTTCAGTGGTGCCCAGTGACAGGACCAGAGGTGGTGGGAACAAACTGAAACACAGGAGGTTCCCTCTGAACACGAAGAAACACTTTTCACCGTGAGGGTGACCAAGCACTGGCACAGGTTGCCCAGAAATGTTGTCGAGTCTCTATCCTTGGAGAGATTCAAAAGCTGTCTTTTGAATTAACAATGACATTTTTTTCTCAAACTTCTTCCTTCAGTGCTGCAAATTAAACCATGGGGAGAGTGCAGGGGTAGGGGGAGACACAAAGGACATGGTCCTGAGCAACCTGTTTTACAGGACCCTTGCCTGAGCAGAGGGGTTGGACCAGATGACCTCCAGCAGTCCCTTCCAATCTCAACCATCCTGTGATTCTGAGCTCTAAAAAAACCCAACAACATTGAGATGGGAAAAGTGTACTGTATGTATCCTGAAACAGACCTGCTTCTGTGTTAATCTGAAATTATTAGCACAATAGTTATATTTATTACTGAAACCTGAGAGACATATGGAATCTGTAACAAGCAGCATGATTCTTTTAGTTTATAAGGAACACAAAGTGAAAACTGAAAGGCAATTTGACTGGAGATGCTGAAGATCATGTTGGGAAAAAAAAGCAGTTTTAGAATGAAAATAATGTATATTTTACATGATGTATCTGCTTCTCCCTTGTAGCCTTTTCTAGCCATCACATGTTTTTCCTTTTTATGAAGTTGCCCAAATACAAGGCAGCTGATTTAAGAGCATTTTAATAATGCAACTTGGTGTATAAAAACAGTGATGGTAAAGGTAACTGAAATAATTTTTGAAACAAGATGCTCTTTTTTCCCATTAAAGCACTTAAGATATTAAAAATATAAATCCTCAAAGATTTCTTCTTAAGATCATGAAAACATGTAAAATGTCAAACTATTATTTCTACTTTGTGTGTAGAAAATCAAACATTATTATACACACAACTAGAATGGACAAACTGTTTCTCTACACTATGCCACCTGTGGAAGGGAGCATATGGTAATGTATAAGACTTTATAAAAACTGTGTAGCACAACCATGAATGCATTTAGTGTTAGCAAAATCTAGGGGTAATAAATTTTTTAAGCAAACTACACCAGAGAAATGCATGCACACATTACGCAAGGTTGCTGTGTAGCTACTCTACATTCTGTTGTCAGAAGCATTAACCAATGCTTAACTGCATAAGCTTTGACACTTACAGAAGTCAATCTTAAACTCTGAAACCTGTTCCCACAGGACAGGAAAATTATTAAAGGATTCATGCTTACTAAAATCAAAGGAGTACTGTTACTTTAACTTAATTTTCTTTTGATAAAATATTCCACTCTTCACCAAAAGTTTCTCTCCCATCATAGCATTAATCTAATTGCTTCTGCCATGTTATGAGAAGGAAAGAAAATATATCATTTATTTTAAAAATATACATCTGATCTTACTACCAGAAAGAGTCTTGCAGGAATATGTGGAATATCCTGTTTGGCTATGCCTATACTAGTACATTCAACAGTGCCAGGGAATGCGTCGCAGCACTCAAACTTCACTGTCTACACTGTCAAACTGCTGGAACGGACTCCAGTATGGTTTTGGCCCATGCAAACTAGCACTTTCCCAAACAATTCCTGGGCATGACTTGTCGTCAGAACAGGCTAGAGACCATTCAGTATTGGCAGCCTTCACAAACTACTTTGTTTAGAAGGTTTAAAAGTTTAATAGTATGGATGTAAGCAGTTCTGTGCCAACTGTTCTCTGTCAAATATTTACAGGCATGTTTAATTTATTAGTATAGACACAGACATCGTGTCTAAATCCTGGAGCAAGGGTACTTTGCACTGTGCTAGCTCTATGGATCTACTGGAGGGCAACACTGATCCCTTCTTCCCATCCAAAGGAAACTTCAGTTCCATAGCAATGGTGCATACCAAGGTTTAACCTCAGTACACAGCCAGGATCTAGCCTGAGTATATATGTATTGCAAATCAGGAACTGGGGAGGGCTCCTGGGTCCTACAGTTTAGTATGTCCATTGTGAGAGACAAGCATTTCTAAATCTACTTATAGGTCAGGGAACAAGGCTACTGTGGAACAGAGTACTGTTGGCATAAAAAGGACTCCTCAGCAGCATGAGGACAAAAATGATATCTGCCATTACTCTTACATGTACAGCTGAAGGGAGGATGTTTTGGGTAATGACCAGGCGTGAGTGACAGGATGGTGACACTCAAGGACAAACACTTTCCATTGCTCTCAAGCTTCTTAATTCTATTCATACAAACAAAACTGTTACTATATGTCTGCTGACTGACATATCCCTTATGCCTTCTCAAACTCATGCATAACTGACAGTGTATTTTCTAAACTTTCAGAACCAAGGATCTGTATGAGCTGTATCACCTCTTCGGGTGCACTTTTGCAAAACTCCCTCATAAGAATGTAACACTTTAAGCTGTTACAAGACCCAAACATGTAGTGACACAACAGATGTGCAGAGGAGGAACATAGGCATGCAAATACTCAGGTTAGATCAAGTGGGAGATTCATCACTGTGCTTAGCAAGGGTCTTAATCTCTTAATTACACAACAGTAGTTATTATGAATTCTCACAAACACAGGGTATCTTAATTCACTCAATTCCTTTTTATTTATATCTATGTACTTATTAAATCAGGTTATCACAGGTAAGTGGCTAGAGGGAGCAATGCACTGATACTATCCGGATACCAAATAATGGAACTTCTAACACTTAATGAAGAAGTTTAAATTGAAATTATGACATTTCTGACAACTAGAATTAAACATTCAAACCGAGACACAATGATGACTAAAATTTTCAGAGTAGTTATCAAAAATCCTATTAGAATGACTGTCTAGAGGATCACAATAAGCTGGTTAAATATGAAAGCTTTGCTGCCAAACGACCCAAAATTTACTTTCCAACTAGCAGTTACTATAGTAAAGCTTAAGTAAAGCCTTCAGCTGTTTTGGTTAAGGAGCTACTGAAACCCCCACAACAGCCTCCAAAACTCAAAAACTATCACCCAGTTTAAACAGTTCAGCTACGAGTCTGAGGTATTTTTTTCAGTAAAATGAGTTCACTGTCACATGAGACATTACAGTTATATGCCAGACAAACAATAGGATGTGCCTTTTGTCTTCAAGAGAATATGAAAGTTTAATGTGTCTCTATCAAAGGTAAATTTTGGTATTTTTACCCTTTTAAGACATCTTCTACAAAAACGGCTTCCTAATATTAAGATGGACACATCCTTGAACATTCTTATGACAGCAGATGAAAAATCAAGCTAAACACTGAATTCCTATTATAGCATTCAAAAATGCTTTTTCAGTAAAGCTGGTTTTTTAACATAGACACCCTCTTTAACAACATAATAAACCAAAATATCTAACTAAATATTTGTAAGTTACAATATACAAGAATATACATATCTAAACTTGGTGGTCTTAATAGGCAACATTTGACTGTATCTAATACTTGAACTTAAAACATCAATTACGTATACTATCAGCTTGCCCTGGTGAGGATAAACTGTAGGGTAGAATGTGAACAGATTTCATACCAGGACTTCTAGACCTCCTCCTCACTTAACACCATGTTACACTGCCAACAAAAATCTGATTATTACAAAGGGATGCAAATTATCTTTTTATTACCTCTTTTCCTGACAGAAAAATTCCTAGAAAACAGTTAATAATTTGTCCAAATGCAAATCAGTGTTCAAACTAGAATCTAGGATGATTCCAGCTTTATTGTCAATCACTACTCTTTCACAGGCCACGGTTTCCCTAGGGTTAGTATTTATGTGTGCACTTCAAAGCATGATATATGCAAGCAGACATAAAATACATGTAATATAGGTTATCAGTGATTTTAACATCAAAGACAGACAGCATTTTAAAAGATAAAAGCCTTGATTAAATGGTATATCAAAATGACATCATTAGCAATACCTTATAAATTATTTCATTTAATACAGGTACTACTTAAAATCAACAAGCACACATAATTATGCTGCAACAAAAAACACCACTGGAATGTCATGATTATTTAATGAAGTGAATAAATAACTTATGGACTGACCCTGTAGAAGAAATTTTAAGTAAAGGGAATGTGTATTGATTACCAAAAATATCATTTAGCAAAGGCCATCAGGAATATAGGCTTTGCTAAGTATATCAGAACCTCACTTGAGAAGCAACAACATAAATAATAAAAGCCTAACACAATGCTAGTTCACTAGTTTGAAAAAGCCAGATAAACACTAAACACACACTGTAGCAAAGCTTTCAGAAACTATTAAAAACTCTTAGCAACACAATGCTTAGATGATGTCCACTATTTTTATGATTTCAGAACTAATAGCATTCAGGTAACGATGACATTATCTCTCAAACTTCTTCCTTCAGTGCAGGGTTAGACACACAGGACACAGCATGTCCGTGTACAGACAATACAAACGCCACCACCTTACCTGCAGACTGAGCACTGTAAAGGGAAGGATCGACTAGAGGAATATTCTGAGGAGCAGGCTGAATGGTGTTACTTGTCACTCCTGCAAATCAATGCAAAAATTGGACTTCGGTTATTTTTATCTATAGACTTTAAAAGTAAGCATACAAAATAAGAAAACAGAACAGGTAAACCTAATGACTCCATGATTTCTAAATTAAGCAGCTGATAGCTTCCCAATTCTGAAAGCTTGTAACAAATAATTTTAAAACCCTCACTTCAGACTATGAATGTTTTATAAAGTAACACAGAAGAATTTATAGACTGTCATTCATTTTATCAGTACAGTATTTCACAGAAATTTAACTTCAAGCATTAAAAAAAATAAGAAAATACTAATCCAAAAGACACTGGTTACCCTAGAGTACTGAGGAAAACCTGCTAAAAAAGAGTAGGAGTAAACTTTCATATTTGAAGTTTAAATTCTGCCTTTTAATATCAGAGAGTCTCCATTGTTGTATTTTTAAAGCCCCATGCCTGCCATCTCACACTTGCAAACTATCTCCTTCCCAACCCTTTCAAAAACAATCAGTGAGAATAAAAAAGCTAGCTAGATTTGAAAGGGAAATGGTGATACTAAAAGAAACAGCACTTTATGCTGTGAAGCATTCTTGTATCTGCGTTCACATTTTAGACACTCTCATTTGCCTTGATCCAAAACTACTTTTGCGGTATATCCATAACATACCAGACTAACAAAGTTATTTCTACAACATCTGCTATGTAGGAAGATGGTATAGTCGCTTTTCTAAAATATCTCAGTTATTTCATGGAATGACTGATGGGGTTAAAAATATGTAACGCAAAGAATTCCATGTATTCCAACAAGGTACACTTTCCATAATTTTCAGATCTGGTAAAAACAAAAAGCTAAACATTTACCTAGGCAGAATGTAAAAAAACCAACACTCTCCCCCTCCCGGACCCCAAAACCCCCACTTATCTGAAGGATTTCCCTTTGATAAAGCTGAAAAAATGAGCATCCTGAACTTTTCATAGGGTGAAGCATTTTTAAAATGAGAAAGTAAAAGAAAAGGAGAGGCTGTGGGACAAAAATATCTCATATGTTCTGTAATATAAAAATGTATCTGAACAATCAAATGATCATCAGGACTGAAATCAAGAGCTTTTAATTTGTCAGTCTTATTAAACATCATTATAAAAGGTAACGTGAGGTGAAAAAGTTGTATTCACAACTCATTTAACACAACTTTTTTTTTTTTTTTTTTTTTTTTAAATACAGCAACTGGGAAGAAGTTTGGATTTTTTAGAACTTGCATTTTGGTCCAAAAATGACACAGAATAAGAAGGATGCAGGAGCCAGTATGTTTAGCAGTAGGGACAAAACTTCCGTTAATAATATTGTTTGAGGTCAATCACACTGAAGTACTTGCATGGGAAAAGGAGCGTAAACCAAATAGAAGAAAATTATGAATGGTACATCAGGCATGATTGTTATAGTGTTGTTCTAACAGTTTCAACATTACATTTGATACGTTCCCACATAAAGAACAGCAGTCTATCTGCACAGGGAAAGCTAAATATGAAATGAAGTAATACAATTTCATCTATCAAGTGAAAGATTCAAATAGTGCTTTACAGTATAGATGTTGCAACGCATGATTCTAGAGAAGAAAAAAACATTCTGTCTGCAGGAACACTCACTGTTTCAGTCTATATATCTCTTCTGGCAAAGTGCTCCAAAAAATGAATTATGTATTTTAAAAACCATAAAAAACATAAAAAAAAAATATTTTTGATGGCATTTTTACAAAGTTAATTTAGGAAGTTTCTTCCACCATAGAATACCTGTATTATTTTACTTTATGTAATGGAAAGAGGGCTAGAATTCATCTGTCAATAAAGCCATGAATTTTTTGGGTGTTTCAGACATACCTGTGTTATGAGGAACTTCAGCTGGAGTGTTGGCTGGTGCATGGGCACCTGGTGGTATATGTATGCCAGTGTAATTACTAGTTGGTACATTGTTAGCTTCATACGTAGATGATGATGTTGGTTGAGTCGTTCCACTATGGAGAGAAGATGACCCTGCTTCTTCCCTTTCAACATCTGCTAGGACGACACAGAATAGGAATTACTGCAACTCTTCTGTACAAACACTTGAAAACTTAGGCTTTCTTTTAAAACCTCCTTTCAAATTTTAGTTAGTAGAAAAGTTGCACCACAGTGTGACATAAAACATTTATCAACCCAAACCACCTACGGCTGATTGACAAAGTAAAAAAGCAACAAAAGCAACTCACATACTTTTAAAGACCTCTTCTGTAAGAATAATGAGGTTCAATATATCCCATAGTATGTACAAAGAACATATATATTATTTTTCAATCTGGTCGTGTTCTTAAGGTTCTGGTCTAGTTTATTCAATGTTGCATTGAAGGCTAATGGTCCAATTTTATTATGCTAATGACCCAGTTAATTTAGAATATGGTTGATTTCTGCTCCTTAATTTGAATTCAGTTCATTTTTAAAAAGCTCATTTTCTTTTACAGTGTGTGTTCATCTGTATCAATAATGTCAGGTGGAATGAGCAGAGTTTTGGGAATAGCTTTGTTAACACCCAGCTCTTGAAAGGGAGCAAAGTGAACATGGGAGCACAAAACTTGTATATGTCTAGAGCTGACAAAAGAGATGTTCTTTATGAAATCCACACTGATCTTCAACTACAGAAGATTGTGCATTATGCAAACACCTCTACTGCTTAATAATTAAACAGTCTACTATTACAAATATTACCATTACAAATATCAGAATTTTTTTCCCATGTAAGGCTCTCCTCCTCCCAGAAAAATTCAGGTACCTTTACTAAAAATGACTAGACACCATCTAATTCACAATACTATTTACTACAAAAAAAGGCTATAATGTCGAGTAAAATCAGCAGTATTGTAATTAGGACATTTATACTGGACTTTAATAAATACACAGTTAAAGAATATATTTTTGGTTTATATTGCAAAGTTGTAGTAGTTTAGTTTCATTCAGAATATCCAAGTACTAATAAACAAATTTGCAAATCCCCCAAATCCACAGTCTAATACCAAGAAACTTTATTTAAAAGTATTAGAAGCAAAGTTCTGTCAGGTGTGTCAAGCACTGCTTGCAAAATTCAATATAAAAACACAGAACATGGTAAAATTTTTGTATGTTACTCTTGTAAAAATTACTTTCACCTGCTGCAACCAGTAATTCAGGCTGTGGTTTTATGAAGCTATTTCTGACATATACAAACAAATATCTGGCAGATTTCTGGAAGGCATAGGATATTTTAAGGTGCCAGAATTTTCCTTTGCTGTATTTTTTGCTAGTAACTCATACTGCAATATCATATGGCTAACATGCATGGAAGAAAAATTAAATGTGTTAAAACTGGCAAAAAAAAGTGAGATTCAAAAGTGAACACCAGATATCCTGCCTTTTAAATAATGATGTAATGATAGGAATAAGCCATTGGTTGACTGCTCTACCTTTCAGTGGTTTTGGTGGTCACTAAAAAAATTGTTTCAAAACAACAGTTTCAGAAAATAAAATTTGGTTTAACAAAATCCCAGAGACTTACTATACATAAGATTAATGAAATAGTTATTCACAACACTTATGCCGTCTGAAGGTAAGGTTGCCCAAGTTTACTTGTAACACTGTTATTGATTATCTATAGCTTGGTCCAATTGTAGCCATAAAATTGGATTTTCTATGTTGGGTGCCTGCCTGAAGCTAGTATTTTGAAAAAGCTGACGTAAAAAATTAAGCCACTTTTGAGACTGAGAGAGTGGGAGAAAACATGCTTTCATTATACTTAGTATCTCAACTAAGAGAAATTACCTGTAAGTTCTTGCCCAGACTTAGACCATTAATACATTTATTCCTTTATTCTGCCCCTGCAGCTTCCTGTTGCCCTTATCTGGCTCTTCAGTCCCATTCTGATTTCTCTCTCTGCACCAGGACTTCATATCCTATATCCGCAACCCCTTGCCCCATACTTGTGTCTGTCTTGCACTACCTCCCAATCGTCTCTGCAAGACATTCCCAGTTTCAGCTTCAGACTTCCTCACTGCATAGTTCATGGTCTCTAGTCACTCCTTTAAAAGCGCAATGCTGTAGGCAACACTGGCCATGGAAGACAGGAACTCAAAAGGTTCTGGCAATGTTACAAACAACAACAAAAAAACCCAACCCAAGCAAAAAAAAAAAAAAGTGTTAGAAGTGCTAACCACCCTTAATAACAGCACCTGTAAGAGGCAAATTCACAAAAGGGCAATATACTTTTTAATCAGATATATGTATCAAAAGATCTAGCTAAACTGTTTGATTTGCTTATTATGCAATTGGCAAATATTAAACTGTATTAAACACAAAAGTAGCTCTGTTTAAATTAACTCTTCTTACGTGTTTAAAGTGCCCAAATGTCATCAACACATTGCAACTATTCTTTCTGCAAAGTAAATATTTAAAATATTCTTTATCAAAGATTAAAGTATTAGAACCATTTTGAGATATGCACTTGCAATATCTGTGAAGAGTTTTAGCAGTAGTGCTAAATAAAAGGTTTTCAGGCTGCTTGAAAAGAGTATTTAAGATAACAAATTGTTTTTAAGTTCTGTGGTTAGAACATCCATAATATTATTGAAAAACAAATCTTTTCCAGGGAATGGCAATGAACGTCTGAAAATCAGAGAATTAATTTCTCATAAAGCAGTAATGCCCTAGAATTTAAAGTTCCTTGCAATTTGCTTAAGGATGCTGAAATACTAGGCTGTGAAACAGTGACACTATTGTTTCACATTCAGTTTCAGCTCCAGACAAGTTTCTTGTCTTGGAACCTCATCAGCCTTTGTGCTTGGATCCCAGCATAATGAATCCATGTGCTCTTTAGATTTTCCTCAGAGCTACAGTATAGCCAGACTATCTGTTTGTTTGTTTGTTTAAATTATTATTTATTTATTGAAGGGAAGACTTTGTGGAATAAGGCTGATACCCTGGCCCCTTAACCAACTGTCCAGAGATACTTTCATATAAATAGAGGATTCTCAAGGCTTGATGGCATTCGCTTGTCTAGTGTAAGGAAGCACCGATTATGAGTTAACTTCAGCAGCCCAAAGCACTAAATTTAAAACTAGCAAAATTTTTATTTTTAAGGAGTCGACTCCTCCAATCCTCTGGACTCCTATTTTTAAGGAGTCCAGAGAATTAAAAAGGTAATCCATTAATTTTAATTTAAAAAGATTTTCTTTTTCTCATTCTGCTGCACTGCTCCTCTTTAGCTTGAGATGTTGCTAAAAGATACACAATGTAAGGAACTATTGAACACTGCTTTTTTAGAATATATAAATGTATATTTTTTTCCTATAACATTGAGAAATGGACTAAAAAAATCCATCAACTTTTCACACACTGTTCTTT
>JAVJGG010000082.1:27653306-27670474 GCA_035590195.1 Aviceda cuculoides | reverse complement strand
GGACATAGCCAGGACAGCTGACCTAAACTAACCAAACAGATATTCCATACCATATGACATCAGCTCAGATATAAAAAGCTAAGTAAAGGGAGACAGAAGGGGGGACACTTTTCATCTTCCAGAGCAACCACTATGTGTACTGAAGCCCTGCTTCCCAGCAAGTGGCCAGACATCACCTGCTGATGGGAAGTAGAGAATAACATCATTTGTTTTTTCCTTTGCTTTCACACGCGACCTTTTGCTTTCATCTTATTAAACTGCCCTTATCTTGACCCACAAGCCTTTTGTTATATTTTCTCCCACCATCCAGCTGACGAGGCGGAGTGATAAAGCAGCTTTGGTGGGCACCTGGCGCCCAGCCAGGGTCAATCCACCACACCCTAACACTTACCTCTTCAGAGAGCTCCCCAAATACTGTTAGAACATCTATGAGGAGACTTGCAGTATAAAAGGACTTTATCATGTTTCTGTAAAAAAGAAAACATTTCACTAACTTGGTAATGTCAGTCTCACAGGATCACAATTTAGAAGATGGCATTTTAGATCATACTGGCTTATTTCAAGCCAATCATCACTACTTTTTTTTCGTTTAATCTGATGTTTCAGAACGTACTTCACAGTATTTCAATTTAGCAATATATTGACTAGTGTCTTGACTACTATGCAGAAAGCTTCAGTATTTTTTAAAGCTGGTCATGTGTTCTGCACTTAGTTTCTAGTTTGGAATGTTCAATATTGGACATAGGACATCCTATATTATCTTAGAAAAAGCCATCAACATGCCATAGCAATTGCTGTAAATCAAACCACATCACAATTATTTTAATATCACTAGACAGTAGAAACTATAACATGCTTGATGTCAAGCTCACTATCAGCCTGGGGTTCTAGAAGGCTTGCCAATAGGTGAGCAACCTCTTAAAGAACACAAGGAGGAGGATATCTACCAGTTAATGTGTGAAGTTAAGAGACATACAAGTAGTAACAAATTGAGTTTTCTGAAGGAGAAATGGATGCATTAAAGCCAAATTCTTGTTTCCAGTCAAGTTAAAGAGAGTTTGGATATTCAAATTTCCTGACCCATATCTTAATTCAGATAACAAAGATTTTCACCTACTTATGAAATTGCCCAGCTCTGTCTTCATTGTCTGCATACAAAAACATTTTCAAAGCATAATTCTCCACATGAGCAGAACCAACAATTTCCTGAGTAATTGCTTCATTATCACCAAATTGCTTTTTCATCTGAAAAAAGTTGAAAAAAAAAACCCCCATTACTTACCTTATTAGACCCTAGCAATTCTGCAGTCTAATTCAAATACAAGAAGCTGCTGATTTAGACAAAGCCAAGTACAATTTAAAAAAGAAACAACATACACTTTAACTATTTCACGAATCTCCACCTTCTAACATAACAAACACTAAAAGCAGCATGCTAAAGAGGAAGCACAATCTTTTGGAGGGAGAAATATTATTAATAAGTAGCTCTGAATACCCTCTTCAATCACAAAATACTTTGAAAAAAACCCCAAACCAAACTAAAAGTTAAAAATAAACATAACTACAATATTGTGAAGGAATAGCTACAGATATTTTTCCCCTTACTGTCTGAAAGACCAAGCACTCTGATGCCTGTGTCAGGATTCAACACAGTTCAACTGATAAAGTAATGCATGCTTTATAAAGGTACTTTAGGTCAGTGTGATCATGTAACTTCTCTTGTAAAGTTATTTCACTGCAGTTCGTTACTTCTTTCAAAGCATCTTGAGCCCTACCTTCACTGGTCTAGTGACCTATGGATTTACTGGAATTTTCAGTTTAAGCAGCATACTGCAATTCAAAGACCTCTTTTCAAAGATATTAAGACTACAAGAATTGTCAGGTTTCCTAATAAAAATCAGTAAAGCAAATAACCCTCTAACAGTTACAACAGGTGGATTTACAGCTTCTGAATAGGCTTACTGTTCACACATAAGGAAATCTCAGGTTATCCTTAGAGAACAAAACCAGGAACACTGCATGATACTAACCTGCAGCCTTTATTTTGTCAAAAGATTTAAAAACAATCTCTGAATGGCAGTTATGTTTCATTGTGCATGTGGAGAAAATTTAATCACACAGGCTGCATTTCCATATTTTTTAGATTGCTGCCAACTTTTTAATACATAGAATGTTGCCAGAAAAGTTACTCGATTTCAGCAGTGTAATATAAACTTTCCAAATAGAACCTGAAATTTGAAGACTTTTGTCAAACTCATACTCTACATAGTTTTCAAAAAGTATGTTTCACAAAGTGTAATTGTTTTTCTTGTGAGTGTACCACAATTTGTAAGTTGCAAGAATTAATACTGACATGAAACACTGAAGCTAACTGAGGAAGAAAATGGTTTATATTTGTATTTCACCAACCTATATACATACCTTACACTCAGAAAATAACTTATTACTATACTTGATCTGATATTCAATGGATATTATTTCAAATGCACAAATGACACTCAGTTACATACAATTCTAAAACTATTAAAGTTAACCAAGTTGTTTACTTGTGAAATCACCCTTCACACAATCTGTGATTCTGATGTTTTAAATGATGATTCATAATTTGAATCTAAAATCAAGCAAATTTGGTTTAATTTTACTAAAAACATTTAAATGAAAGCTATCTATTGGAAAAGCATAAAAACACAATCATATGTAAAAATGACAGAAACATGCATTTTGGATACAAAATCACTGTGTTTAATTAATTCATATAATTGGAATATTATGAAGTTTCTTGCAAAGAACACATCTGGTAATTTCCACATATATCTACACTGTTCTATTCTTTGCTACTATAAAGTTCAGGATTGTTTATAAGCTTCTGTCTTAACCTCTAAAATAATCAACTGTGGCAACACACAGAAAGCTGTGAGAAACATTTAGGGCAGACCTGCAGCACTCCTTTGTGCCGCCGCCATGATGGTTAAGGGCAGACTGAAAATGGCTGCTACTAAATTACTGCGGAGATCCAACCTGTCAGTATACCCAAACTTCCTAGCCCCAGACGTGCTGTATTAGACCTGTCTAGAAGTACTCTCTCCATCCTTCCACCACTTGACTACATAGAAGAAACTTCAATACCTGAGCATCAGTTGTCACTGATCAGCTGTCAATCTTACCAGCAACTGGAAGATGAAACCATGAGGTTTTGCTGCTTTTCTAGTCTTTTCAAATTTGAAACTAAAGGGGTAACTGAACACTGCAGACAGATTAGTTGCTGCAGTACCACAAGGGGTCCAATAAATTTTAAAAATCCTTAGGAAATGAAGAGCAAAATCCTTCAAAGTTTTAATCTCATCTCTCCTGCCACCTCTCTTCCCTTTTGAAGATGAAAACCAGATCCATTAGAGATGTCAAAATTTGATGAAATAACACACCAAGAAGTCACTGTACACTGGATTTTCCATTGCTAAAAATCAGAGATAAAACACAGCAATGGTTCACTTTTCATTTTTTTTTTCTGAAGAATTGAAAAGCCTGTTGCACTAGTTTCACATGAACTCTTCAGGCATTGCTATGGCTAGATTTTGGATGGAATCATTAATACTGAACGCAAAATGAACCGCTGCTTCATTTTTCAGTGTTACTTTCTGCTTCCGAATGAGCACTTAAACTTTGAAATCTACACACTACTTCCTTAGAGACTACTGAAAATTACAGCATATGAACATAAACAGCTCCTGGAACTTAAACTGACCATCTGTACAATGACTTGACTTTTCTTTGTTTAACTCTGTTCTATTTAAGGTTGTTTGCTTTTTAATACTGTCAGGTCCACTCAGAAGAGCATGGCATAGCTATCTCCTACCCACATAGGTAAGACTGTGCTTACAAAAATTCAAAGTATAAGATCCCCAATCTCTAACAGAGGATACGATCAAAAGTGTCTTGATCTTTCAGAAAATGTTTTAAAAAATCTCTGGGTACAACAATTTAGGGCAAAAATTTCAAAAGCACGCAAGGACTAGGCTAGTCATTTCTAGAGCTGTAACTCTCACAGACTTAAAGGAAACAAAACCAAATCAGTAAAAATGGTATTCTAGAACTCCTATATTTATTTCATAATGAATTATGATTTCTCATGACGATATGTACGAATAAAGTATTGTAAATCATGTTGTCTAAACAAAATCTTATGGTAAATGTCTGCTGTATAAAATTTCAGTTATGTTTGTGCATGCATACATAAACATCCATATAAACACCAATATACACATATAGCTTTATCTCCTTTCAATGCATTTGCCAATTTATTACATACAACTTAAATTCATACAGTATGCCTGCATACAGAATAGTTGCATCAATGACCAATGACAAAGAAAAGATAGTATTTGCAGAAGCTTAAATAAAAATTAAAGTAACATCATGAATCATTTTAGAGGAGAGCAATAAATTCTACTTACAGCTTCCAACTGATCCATAAGTTTGGATAAAAATTTACGGCATTCTGGGGTTTTACTATCAATCTTCATTCCTGTTTGCATTGCATACAAACGACCTTTAAAGGAGACAAAACACACAAAAAAACCCCAGAAGTGATTATCTAAGGCAAAACCCATAAGCAAACAAAGCAATGCCTCCCCAACACATCTGAAAGACAAACTCATCTTGTGGTTTAAGAATGTACTACTGCAGCACTAGCCAGCAATGACAGTGAAATCTAGGTATGATCAGTCTTGCAGAGATACTAGGAGATATTTTTCGAAGATGTATGCTTTATTTTTCTCAGTGAGTATTCCTGCTGATTTCAGATTGATACTTGTATCACTACTATGCAATATTAAGTACTTTTGTAAAAAACCTCCATCCTTCTTTGCAACTCTCTCAAATAGGAACTTCAAGTAGATTTTTATCCCTAATTATACATGACTAATTTTCATATGACTTATATCCATACACTCTGTACATATAAGTATCTCAAAAATGGAACTTCATGTAGCAGGAACCAGTTAGCTTTAAAACTCCACTTTAACAAATGGAACTAAGCATCTATTATCTCCATGTATATGCATACATATATCAAAAGACACAAGACACAAACCTGGTCTTTAAATCAGACAAGACAGACTTTATTGAACTTTCCCTGCAAGTAAAGTTGCCAGTTTTTCATATGATCTTGAAAATGAATGATTAACATCTTCTGATTAAAAAGTATATTTTTTACTACCAAAAAAATCTATGAATTTTAGATATGCACATGGCAGAACTTTACATGTTTCAGGAAATTGTGGGTAAAAACAAACAGCTATTATTAACTAGGATTAACACACACAGAGAAGGGGAAATGGACAGAAACATTCAGTAAACAAATGCGGAGCATTTTTCACAAAAAATCCATTCCACTAACTCTCACTCCTGACCCTCAAGGGAGTCCTACAAAACACTTTGAAATGCAGAGCTTAAGAACTAAAAGCTGTAACCCTACCAAATACCATCATGAGCTAATAATTATGGTATACTCCATACAGGACACAGAGTTCTGCAAGTGATGCTTACTTGCTTCACAGCTTTACAATCCCTCTCCTTCCAAGCATCTCTTCATATACTAGAGATAACCTTTTACCTTCAAATTACTGCAGTAAACATGAATGTAACACAGTTGTTTTCAAACTGCACTTACCCTGATGTTTGCTGCAGAAGAAAGCATTATATGCTCAAAAGCTAGTCTGCCTTTTCCATTTATTATCAGCTGGTCTAATAAAATTAGATGTCTCTACAAAACTTACCCAGGTTCTGCTGGTGAGCATCACAATCTAACTCTTTTTTCTGGATTTTAAAAGTAGTATTTCACATTTCATATACAATTGATTATTCCAACCAGACAAAGTGTACATTCTTTATTTGGGACTGCAAAGCTGACAAATTTTTGAATGTTAAAGCTGCTGGGTTGCCCAAGCATTTAAAGACACCCCAAAATAATAAATAAAATACTTGTGATCTCCAGTGCCTCTCTACTTCTACATTTACAATTTATAAAACAACCTAACACCTTTGTATTCAAGTTTTCAGTAACGAACAACCAAGTAAAAGTCTACTCTGAGCAAAACTTCAGGAATGAATAAAGACTACGAACAACTACAACAACTGACCATGACAAACAAAAGAAATAATTTTAACAAGAATTGCTATGTAGGTTCTACGCTATTAGATTTCATCAAGCAACAACATTAATATTAAGCTAATTACTGATATGTACTCTTAAGCCCACCTTATTCATCTTCAGGATGCTGACACATTAATATTAAATATTATGAAACCAGTACATATAAAATTGAAATTACATTTCAAAGAAATCCAAACACAAAAAGATAGAGATTTTTATCTAAGGCACTCTATAGCCTACTGTCGATTAAAATACCATAATCACATAATAAGGAGTTAATGGTTACAGTCTTCAATCAAACTAATTTTTAAGTACATACTTGATTGTAAGCTTCCCTGAACACATTTCATGGTATGATTTAATAATGTAGAACTTAGGAATTAACATAATGCATGCTAGAACTATGGGCCATCTAGGTAAGTTACTTCTTTTTGATAGATGCAAATATCAGATATTCTCAGAGGAAAGTAAATTAACTTTAGACTGATATGAGTTTGGGCGACAAGTTCAGAATACCCTTTGTCATTACTGGATATAGATTTATCTTACTTTTTCAAGTATGCATCTTCATCTCTCTTCCATAATTCATTTACATAAAAAGAATTCTGTTTCCATATAAATGGAAATCTTGCAAATTTCTTTAGTCTTGAGGATCAGTTTAATCACTAAAAAATCTGTTTATTTGTAATTGTTACTCTTCTGTTACCTTTATGTGGCTTTTTTTCATTCATTGCAAATACATCCATTTAAATAGTGAAAGCAAGACAATTTTTTTCCTCAATAATATCCAAAGGGGTGTATTTACAAGACTATGACATCTGTATGCTTTGTAGGCAGCCCTAAAAAGCCAGCCCTTACCCCTCTTAGGATGTCAGAGACTGAGAAAAACTCAAAGACTCCTTCAAGCACTCCAATGAACAAATGCAGAAAAGTGAGTCTTGAACACACAGAGAACACAGGCCAAAAACAATAGTTACACATAAGAAACATGTTTTTCTTGTCTATATACAAATTTACACTATGGCTGACATCAAGCAATGTTCCATACCAACAACACTTTCCTGCTAACAAAAGACTCTGGGACCAAGGTGCCCAAGAGCCCTCAGGTCATTCAAGATCGAAGGACTATTATCCAAAGTGTATATAGACCGTGAAGAAAACATGAAGGTGATCTAGCAGCAGCAGCTCTACAGGTATTAAGAACAGAGACATCCTACAGACTATTATTGTCACCTGAGCTAAGATTAAATGTGTTCTACCTGTCACAACAATTACATCTCTGTACCACCCAATTGACTACACGAGACAGTTACCACATCTAGCCATCAAACGATTCGTATCAATCTCTATATAAACTGGAAAGGAGATTTCCTGCAAGATCTTATTAGCTGGTAAAAGGTCAAAGCACACTTAAGCTACACTAACAAGAGAGTCTACCTTTCAAAGTTCAGACTTTTTGCATACTCACTTCTTCACATACAGTAATACGTTTGAAAGGAGTACTGCATAACAAAACTTGCCCAGAGACAGGCCTCTGATGAGGCAATCCTTGAGGTAAGGCCAAAAGCTACTCCTTCTTTCTCAAGTGGTGATCAAGAAAGAGTATGATGTTTGTGAAAACTACTATTGACAGAGCATCACCACCTAGTAGCATTCAGTAATGAAACAGAGTTTTGACTCAAAAATTTGTAATGAAGACTTGTAATGAAGTACAAGGCAACCTGCAGGTCAGAAAGTGCAAACCAATACCCTACCAGTCAAAATCTCCTGGAACATCATTTTCAATTGATGAACTGAAGATACAGAAGGAAAGTATACTCTCCACAGTTTGAAACTCACAAGTGACAAAAAAGCCCATTAATTATGTTTAGGCACACTTACTGCTTTACTCAGTGCTGCTCTAGACAAAAGTGGGGCTTGGGGATTGAAAACCTGTATCAACGATCATCAAACTTACCAAGCAGACAGCAAGTGAAATAATTTGGTATTTGCCTCTACAGACACTACTGAAATAAAAATGATACTCTTTTAGTGTTTTGAAATTTTGCTTTTGAAATTACCTGTATGAAGAGCAGTATGCGAGTAATCCCTTGCTTCACTACAGACAACAGGAAAAAGTATCTACTACTTCTACTCTTCACACTTTTGTGTATCATTATTACATCTTATTCCTAAGGCAAAGAATCTTAATTTCTCTGCAAACACAAGTTTTTCCATGTCTGCAACTTTTGTCATCCTTCCCTCTGCTCTCTAATTTTGAAATGTCCCAAGTATTCTAAATGAAGGCTATCTGTAAGACCATGTTGGTTTGTGTTGCTTTGCATACTACTACCTTTGCTAATTAAGGTGTCGTAAGTCTCTTGCCTATCTTTTACTTTTGTGTGTAGTTTATCACACAAATATTACTTATGGTAAGGATACATGATAGTAACTGAAAGACATGCTTTGATCTAGTGAAGGAAATCTATAACGTCCTTTTCCTGTCTAACTTGCAGCAAATGGGCAAACCCACTTCATTACTGAGTTTTCAGCAGCAATGAGCAAAACATAATCTTTCTCTGTTAATATAACCAGTGAAATTTTACAGTGAAATGGTCAAAGAACTGTTCTCTATGTTTATGGTGACAGGTAATCTCAGTAACGAAGAACTCATAAGCAAGAGGCTGAAAGTTTACCACCTCCAACACTTCAGCTGAGACAGCCAAATGTAATGCGAGTTCAGTTTTTTGCCCACCTATATCTGAAAGAAAATAGTAATTATTTACATTCCTTTAAATACAGCTGTTCTGGTTTCTATAATATTGCAAAAGCAGTGGAATGTATTATTACTGTGCTTGCTGAGTCACAAAAATTTTGCTTTAATGCAAGTGGTTCAATTTCTAATAACTAGAAGTTAATCTCCTGAATGGTATAGACACCATAAAAAGAAATCCTCTTAGTGTTCTGCATTACGATTACATTATTTCACCTTTCAAAAATACCACACTTGAGATGCCATTTTAGATCAAAATTATTTCAGAGTTTTCTTTTCAGAACTTCTCTCTATACATTGAAAAATGTTTAAAGTAATGTCCCTAATGATCACAGTAATATACTGCAAAACTAAACAACTAAACTTACAGGAGCCATTTGCTTGGTAACTTTTGATAAAAAATTTCCTGTGAAAAACCAAGCTTATATCAGAATTTTCAGAAAAAGACAACTAAAACCATACACTGTAGCTGCAAAAGTTTTCAAGTTTTTAAAGCCTAAACAAAGTATCTGAAGAACATAGACAATCTTGGGAATAAGTGACCTGTAATTCTCATCTCTCTTCACTATTCATGAAGAAGATCTGGAATACCTGGTAACAAATAAATTAATGCAATTATTGGTTCTTTTCAAGTTTGTTTTATGCACTTGGCTTCATAACAGATACAACCAACCTATATTTTTTGCCCTCTTTATCCAAATCAAGTAACAAAAAAAGATTTTTGTGTGGCCAACAACAGTAGTCTATGCATAAAGCAAAGCACTAAGGGGGTAAAAGACGCTACACAGAGCTAATGTCTAAATATTAATTAATATTATAAGTAGAGCTAAAGTCACTTGTAATGTTTTACATGTGGAGACAGAACTGTTTTGCCAATTACTAACTAAAATACAGTTTGCTCTCAGTTTGCAGACAGGACATTTATCTTCAAATTCATAAAGACTTGGCAAGTAATCATTCTCAGAAAAATGTTTTGCCAAGACAACTACAAAATTTATGTCTTGATTTGTTGCCCTTAATCTTTGTTCAGCAAATACTAAGTGTGGGTGTGCTGGATGGAATTATACAGTGAGCTTTACAGAAAATTCTCTGCTTTTATTTATGTCACGTAATACCACGTTATTTTTCCTTTGCTAATACACAGCACAATTTCAGAGCGAGCATTTTGTCTTTAGTACGTGCCAGGCATTCATTCCTAATACACAGTAAGTTATTCCAGATTTATGTTTGGATAACAACTGAAACTCCCCTCACTCCCATTTTAAACTAACTCTGTGCCAAGTAAAAATACTGAAGAACAAAAATTCCAGCCAGCAAGTATGCACAATAAGTTGATTCTATCTTCTAAATTCTGTCCTACTATCCATCTTTCTTTTTGCTGGTCTAACAGGATCAAAAGATTACAGTTCTTTTTCCCCACATGTATGTAATTCTCTAGTATAGAAAAAGAATTATTAGGAATGGGAATATTTCTGACATTTGATAGTAACAAATTGACATGAAATAGTAAGAAAAAAACATTGCCATAAACTTTAGCCATATTTTGATTCTGATTAAGAGAGGAAAGCTTTTTCAGGCTGTACGTTATTACTCATTCATATGCTACACCTTCCTTTTCCCTTTATCAAACCACTGACAGAAAAATGTTTGTTAACTGCTTGGTATGGGAAAACAACAGCTGGAATACAAATGTGGGAAGCAAGGGACACAAAAACATTAAATTGGATTGTACTCGAACTACTGTAAATGTATTTTCATAAAGAATTCATCTGCATACAAAGATAAAATTAATTATTCTTGCTTTCATGAACATTACTGTTATCACACTTCATTCATGTAATTTCTGCATGCAGATCATATCAATGTGCATATAAATACATGATGTGGGGAGCGGGCAGTGGGGAGTGAAGACAAAGCCAGACCCTTCTCAGTGGTGCCCAGTGACAGGACAAGAGGCAATGGGCACAAAATGAAATACAGGAAATCCCATTTAAACATAAGAAAAATCTACACACTGGAACACATTGTTCCCAGCAGCTGTGGAGTCTCCATCCTTGAGGATATCCAAAACCTGCCTGACACAGTTCTGACCAACCTGCACTAGTGATCATGCTTTGAGTGGGGGATTGGACTAGATGATGTACAAAGTTCCCTCCAACCTCAGCGATTCTGTGATTCTGCAAAATGAAATGCTGATATTGATGCATCCCTTCTTCAGAAGCAGCAGCAAACCTCAGGCAGGAAAAGACAGTTGTTAATTCTACTTCCAGAGATTCAAGCTGAATAAAGATCCACCAAAGAGTTGTGAAGTATACAGTGGAAAAATGCATGTTAGTATTTTTACACCATACAACTGAACATTAGGACTCTTATACAAATATGCATACCTTAGAAACAAAGTTTCAATCTCTCAAGTACACTTTTTCTATTTTATGTTCTCATTCCTATCTCTGTCAGAGCAGATTATTTTAAAATATCACCTATGTAACCAAAGCAGGTGCCAAAAATACTACATAATAGTTAACATCATCGTTAATTTTTGCTTCTACCCACAGTTTGCTTTGAGGACTGTGGGATTTATGTATTTATATTTGTTATCCCAATCACTTTTCACTGTTTTCCTGTCTCCACAGACAAACCAGAGTTTTAAGAGCACAGTTTTCCCACTTACGAATCTTTGAAACGAATCAGAGCAAACAAGCTAAGGTTGAAGACACAAAAAAATAGAAATCACAGGGGAAAAAAAAAAAGAAATTGAGAAATATTTTTAGTTTATACTCATAGCACAATCAAAACAAGTCTCACAGTACACTACAAAATGGATATCTACTTCTTACAATATCTGACCATTTCGATTAACTTATCCTGAGAACAGATTAAATCTATACACGTTTTAAATAACTTGTAGTATTAGTAGCACACAAAACAGTTTTCTGCCACCAGCAATATGAGAATATGGAAAATGTACTTTTACAAATGGATTATATAAAACCAGAATAAAGAAATGAATATTTAAACTGAAAAACTCAGGAATTTGATCTTATTAGATAAGGAATGGCATAAGAACATTATGTTACGCATTTCGATTCTACAGTGTCCCAGTTAAATGAAGTCATTAAGTATGTGCAGAACCTCTGCAGTGAAATACAGCAAATACCAGTTACTTTTATTTCCATTAATACTTCGGAATTACATGCAACTTCTAAATTAGTTTCAATAAAAAGTTGAATAAATTAAAAGCTCATTTAAAATATCTGCCTCTTATTAGTCCTCTGCTTTGAGGAAGAATCAGTAAAAAATTAACAGTATTTCAGTTGTAAAATTACACATTAACTGTATTTCCCTGTTTCTGAATCAGGCCATGAACTTTATTTTTTGTTTCTTTTTTTTTTTAAAAAAAAAAAAAAAAAAAAAAGAGTCTTATAATTGGTATGCACCAAGAAGCTTGTTTCATGGATGTCTGACTAAACTTCAAAGTAAAAAGCCAGTCACATGGTTATTTCTGTTAAAAGCTGAATGACTTTTGTTTCAAGTGGTTATCAACTTGTTGTGGGAAAAAAATTTTCTCTTCTGCTTTTCTCTCTTGCTTGATCCCTCAAAACCAGAAATGTCAACACAATGGTAAGATCCTTTGGAAGGATTTCTCTGGTGCTTTTCTATCTCAAGAATTTGAGAATTGCAGATTTTCTTCATACCTTTTTTAAACAGATCAAGTCTACTGATCTCATATGAACGTTTTCTGATGTTTAGCAGACTGTAAAGCAAAAATGATCACAGTGCTGCTTTTTGGAAGTTATTAGAATCATAATTTTTCATGTTGCATTCACTGGATATGCAAACACTGTTGTGTGTTAGGATGTTATACATCACAAAACTTCAATGCTTTTCTGGCAACTCACTGGCATTCTCTCAATACTTTTGAATTATAACATCAATGGCCAGTAAGTACTGAAGTATAAAATAAACTACCAATCACCTTTGAAAGGAGCTTAACAACACTACTGAAAGGCTGAAACAAGAGCTGTGAAGGAAAGTCTCACTTTTAACACTAGAACAGAAGTTTTCAGAAGACAGAACTACCTCCCAAACCTTGCAATTTTTCAAAAAACAACTTCTGAGTCAAATTGCCTATGGCACAGTTAAGATACATAATTTCTTTAGCTATTATGCAGGCCACAGATTTTTTTTATCAAAGTCTGCCTCCTTGTGTTTGCAGAATAACATCTCAAAGTAGTCAAACAGTCAGGCTCATGTAAGTTTTTGACATGAGAAAGTTATTTTATTGACCACCAATCACTTATCTTCCTTTTGCTAGGCAATGAATGTAGCATCCCTTATACCTATTGAATCAGCTGACCTTTACTGAACCTGAAAAAGCTACATACTTAATGACAATGATTAACAAAATAACATGAAATGTGAGAAAAAGTATCATATGAGGTAAATATTTTAAAAGAAGGTAGCAGATGACCCCAGTGCTGAACACTTACATTAACCATAAAATGTCTAATATCCTTAAAAGGAGAATTATTTTGTGAGATCGTGTCCTGTACAACTCAAAAAATAAACTTAATTTCTTTATTTCTCTACAGTCTATGTTCTAAGTAGAACAAATTTTACAACCAATTAAATTGATGGTACATACTGTCAGGAAGCAAATATATTTTTATTGCTTCAATCATTTATGTCCATCTACTAACCGTGGCTAGTGCTAAAAAAAGTAATGGTTTACAAACAACATATAAAGCTACTGATCATATGCTGCTTGAAATCTGAATACCTAAAACTGGACTTAAGCATGAAGGCTTTGTAAGGACTACACAAGACTACCAGAGATAAACTCATTTTTTAATGTTTGCAGTGTTTCCAGCAAGTACCACAGCAAAAAGCATCTGTGATGTTATAGTATACAAGAGCATCAATGTTGTTCTTCAACATTTTATTTTTCATGTGGAAAATTATGTGGCCATTGAAAAATATAAATCATCCCTGTTGTAGCTATCCATATTGTGTAAACCATGGATTAATGTTCATCGAATTACAGTTTCTTTACATCAACATATGCCAGCAATATCAAAAAAGCAGGAGTCCTGTCTTTGCTCCACTGTGTCTTGCTCTTTGCCTTTGTGTGGGAGCACAGCTGTTTATGTGGTAGTGAATTGGCCTGGATGAAAAATAGCTTACTGTTGGTTTTCATCATACAATTACATCAATGTTTGCTTCTGAAGCACATTAGGGTTGGGAATGAGACGTCAGAGAAGGACTACAGTATCTTCTTCAGGTGGCAGTGCTGGTTTGTGCTAGTTTAATGCTTCAAATGAACTACAGCCAAAAAACATGAGAGAGAAAAATTTAAAATGGTGCACACAAATAAAATGCGTAACTGCCATTGAAATTTCCAGCTTTGAGAGCACACCTCTAGCACCAGTGGATGCTGCTCAGAGATAAAAGTACTAACATGAGCAGTAAGTAGTTCTTCCTGACAATTTCATTGCTAACCCATAGAAAGTAATATCTTAGGTTGTGAACACATCTTACCAGAGTTTACTCGCGTCTGATATTCAAATTAGTTTGTGTCACAGCTCTTATGATCAGAGATATACAAGTGGAATTGAACAAAATGCACATAAATCAAAACGTAGCAAATATTATGTCCATACTGAAAATCACTGTGCTGTGGAAACATCCGTGTTAGGACCAAAGCTTTTTTCTAGGGATGAAGCACTTCTGGCAACATTCCAAGGCTATGAACACCTTACTCTATTTTTCAGACTGATAGTTACATCCATCATATGACCAAAATTCAGACTCTCCCCCTCACACAGTGGCTGTGCAAGCAGCCTTGAGATGGAACACGCAGCATTGTCTCATCACATGACGTTTCACCGCAGGGTCCCCTTGGATGGCTGCTGTGCCACGCCACCCTCCTGGGCCCAGGACATGCGCAGTGCCTGCAGACAAGGCTGGCGGAGGAGCACCAGAAGAGAACAGCACATGTTCCAGCACACACCAAGCTTTCCTCATGCTATTCCTTCCACACAATACATTATAGCAAACGTATACAGCTCCTCCAAAACACATTTCAAAGGCTCAACAAAGAGATTTTCACTCTTTTCAGTGAAGCATCTAATGAGAAACATTGCTTTAACTCCTCATAAAATGTGTTGCTTTCAAAACATTATCTGAAAAGTATCCTGAAAATTTTTTGTATCCCTGGGCTTACACTTTAAAAAACCTCCCTTTTTAGGAAAGCCCTTATTATTCATAGCATGCTAGAAGTATATACAGCACATTTTTTGTGACAGTAGCAATATTAATAATTAATACTTTGGGATTCCACATAATTGTTCCAAACCCACAATGTTCAAAATTAATGGTTCATAAACCTTATTTTTGCTTCAAAGCCAGAATTAAAATAATAAAACAAAACAATCCTATGAAACAGGAATTCTGCACTTTAGTCAATCCAAACTCATCCGCCATGGAAGGAAATACGTGTCATCAGTGGAACACTTGTGAAAATTAATTATTCTCCTTTGTGTATTTAAAAGAACAAAGGATCCAAGCAAGACCCGTCTTGAAAAAGAGGTGTCGCTGGTTTTTACTTTAGGTAATAATGTAATGAGAAAGGTATTGCTAGAATACGTCTTCAGTATACTCAGTAATGAATCAGATGTGCTGAAGTACTCAAATTAAAACATATGATATGCAAATTTTCAGGCTACTTAGGACAGAGAATGCAAAGGACTTTACAGAAAATGCTAATTATTCAACACAGGTGGGGTTTTTTTTCCACTGTGCACTAAGACTTACATTAAGTTTCAGTATAGGAAAGACATTGAGAGAAATGGAGATCAGCCACCAAAACATTCCTGTTTTTAAAACAGACTTGCATTCTGTTACCTACACTAAATGCTAGCATTTTTATTGTATAGTCAGACAGGGTGTTACATCTGATTAAAAAACCCAAAAGAAATAAAGAAAAAACACAAAAAAACCCCCAGTGCAACTTGACCTAGCTGGTGCTTCCTAACACACAAAGTATGATTTACCCTGTTTTTCCAGCAAAAAAGAGCAAGTACTATTGAGAACATCCAGTGTTCTAATATGTGGCTACCTCGCTTCTCTGGTGGCACTCTTCCACATTAGCACAGTATTCCTGTGTAACACAAAAAAATTAAAATTATTCTTGTGACACCGAGCTAACAGTTTTTTTCAGAGCTTTCTGAAGCCGGAATTTCATGAATTCATCCTTCTAAACTTAAGATTGCCTTACAAATTAAACTACCAGTTCTACCTCTATTTTTTATTCAATTCTCTTTGAAGACAAGCTATTGCCAAGTAAAACCCCCAAATGACCGCCTCACATCTCAATAAAAAGAAAAAAAACAACATAAACATACATTTCTGGTGATCTGCTAGTCTTAGAAGTTTTCCAAGTGTGGTGATTAACTGTGACAGGAATTTATGACTACTAACAACAGGCCTGCATTGCTTAATTAACTGTGGATAACCTTTTAGAAAGGCTTACAGACCACCCTGACGAGCATTAGCTTAGAAGCCATAAATTAGCTTGAAAAATGTACATATTAATTTGAAAGACTTCAAGTAAGATTTTGCTGTGTTCACTTCAATGGAACAAACAAAAAAATAGCCACTCACTCTTCCCCTTAGAGAACCCTGAAGAAGTGACAAAGCCTCACAGAAAATAAAATAAACGCTTGAAAGAATTAAAGACTCTCAAACCCAAATTGCTTACTCGGATACAGGACAGAAAGGAGGTCTAATCAGCAGGAGAAAGCCTCTCGAAGGTTAGTTTTTTGCGATACTTATTAGGACTATCCCAACACAGACAGAAAACTTGACTTTATACATGTGCGTTCAAGCACGTATTTAGGCTGCTGGCATACGCCCTACGACTGCAGAGAGGCTTAACTGCAAAAATTGAGCACCTGAAAGACGGGTCGGGGCTTGCAGCTGAAGCGGCAGACAAGGAGGACCGTGAACAGCCCGGACCGCCCCAAGAGGTGGGGCTTCCCACCCACCCCCCCGGCCCCTATTTCTCCGTCCACCCGACGGGCACTCCGCGCAACTCTACTAGCCAGGCGGACAGAGGGAGGGCCACGCTCCGCCCGGTGCTGGGACTGGTGGCCGGGGGGTGGTGGCGGCCCCAGCTGCGGGGATCAGCGGCAGGGCAGGGCGGGACGCGACGGGCCGGGCCGGACCCGGCGCCGGAGTGGGTCGGGGGCGGGGGGGCTGCCCTGG
>JAVJGG010000082.1:27580235-27633210 GCA_035590195.1 Aviceda cuculoides | reverse complement strand
CACCCCGCCCACCCGCCCCCCCCCCCCAAAAAAAAAAAAAAAAAAAAAAAAAGCAGAAGGAATTTTATCTCTGGAGTAGATTAAGGAGCTACCTACTCTGGGGTAAGTTTGTCCAAGTCAGGCAATTCAAATCAGCTGTTGGAGAAGTTCCTCTTATGACCATCTTCACACAGCTGAAAATGATTTCTCAGCAAATTATATTTTCCTCCCAAGTTAGGGAATTTTTTCTTCAAACTTCACACAGACCCATGCATCCGCTAAACTCCTACCTTTGTGCATGTGTCCTGTGTGTGCTCTTTGACTCGTACAGAAACAGCCTAGTCCTGAGGATGGCAAAGTGAGAGACGGCTGTGGTGTTTATCCTAGTCAGTGATCAATGCACCATCTGTGGTGTGCATTGCACAGTCAAAGCCAGCTTTGCTTTGATTAATGCAAATGCCAGGGTCTGACAACCTTGCGTAGGCTGCAACCTAAAACCAGGGGAACTGTTGCAAAACCATTCCTCCTGTTTCCTGTTTCTTTGATCAGTTTGGTAAAAGACTGCGCCTGTGCCCGTGACAGACAAAACAGCTGCTAAACAGCAGATCCAGCTGAACTCTTACCAAGCAGGCCTGAACATAAATCTCCATATATTTATTTATTTTGTTTGCCTCTCCCCATATCTTGGTACACAATTCCCTTATATATTACATTGCAACGGGTTTATCCAAATTGGACTGTTGGAATCCTCAAGTCTGCATTTAGCAGGTCCTCAGAAATGATGTCAAAGATCAAATGTGCTCTACCAATGCTTTATCTAGGGAAAAAATTTCACATGTTTTCTGTGATGATAAATTTGTTAGAGAATAAATAATAAATATCTTCTATATATGGGCAGAGTGATGAAATTCTCAAATATCCTTCCCAAAAGGGATAATTTCTTCGAATCCTCACTTTAAATAGTTTGATTATAGAAGAACTGGTGTATTTCTCATATGGGTTTTGCTGCAGAAACATTCTTCCAGACTATATACTCCTGGTGCTAAATTCTTTTTGTGTTTTTGCATGCACTAATAAAACAAAGCATATGCAGTCGCAATCCCTAGGTCTAAACATGTACCTCCACTAACTTGTAAATTGTAAACTACAATAACTTGTAAATCCATACTGAGATTCAACCCAATTTGACAGTGTGATTACAAATAGCAAGTAAGTTGTTACAAGTTCACAAAATTTGTGGAAGGTAAGAGGAAACCTACTTTGGCGTCCATTGAAGTGTGTTTTGGAATTAACTTGACACAACTTCTCAGATGTCGGAGAAAATAACCAAGAGACAAACAATCCATACGAAACTTGGTGTAATTACATCTGCTGTATGTAGATTTAATTGTGTATTTCCAGCTTTGTATGAGCATATGTACAAACAAAATTGTGGTGTGTGTATGAACATGAGAGAAATGGATTATTCTGGTGTGTTGTCATTCTCTCTTGTTTGATTCAGTTTTGTCCCTCACATGACTATCCCAAATACTGTATCATTTTTTTCCAACTACTTTTCACAGCATTTTTTAAAACATGGTGTCACGTTTGTGCTTTGGCTCCAAGTTTGTTTGATTAATTTTAAGGATTGCTATATTAAGTTTTTCCTCTGTGATTTTTTGATGTTCCTTTTTTTACCATGGTGTGTACTTGTTTTTCCCATCTAGACTGATTTCAATGCAAACTAAGAACAGAAGTTGCAAATGAAATTGAACTGGAAACAAGTTTAAAAGTGATGGAGTGGAGCCTTCTAGGTGATAATACTGGAGCAAATAAATGAAGTTGAGGCTTTTTTGAATTTAGCAATTAGAGATTTGGGGTCTAGATTCTCAAATGGTAAAATCTAAGTCTGTTCCAGATACATTAATAGAGATTTGGTTATTTAATTCTTCCTGGCTTGTAACATTTCTAAAAATCATCTGACCAAGTAATGTTCTCCTCAATAGTTATGTTATCTGCCATGGCATGTACTATTACTAATTCATCAAGGAAACGGGAGGGTTTGTTTCACAACAGCAACAATTTTATAAAGGTAAACTGGTACTCAGCATATTTTACACTTGGGATTTCTGCTTCCAGGCACTTTAGTTTCTGTAACTGACATTTTTATTGACCTTCTGCTCCAGCACTGATGATTTTATGAGATCTTCTTCATTCAAGTATGTTTGGATATAATTGCTGGGAGATACATAGTAAGCATATGGTGGATATGCAGAGAAACATGCATCTCTGTCTCAGCGATCTAAATGCAGGGATATCAATGGGATGTGAATCAAGACCATTTGGGGAAATGTTTCTCTTTCCTCAAACTCCTTTGACCCTTTAATATTCAGAATATAAACTTTGAAAGAATAGGATATGGTTAGGTGTGTTTTTCTAATTTTTTTTTTTCTTACAGCAGGATTATAGTGAGGAAGAAGTAATATGACTAAACGGAGAGCTGAGCACTAGGGGACAAAGCCAAACAGTACATAATCTTGTCTAGGCTACACATTGCATTGCCTAACCTCTAACCTAGGTGTTGACTTTCCCCTTCTCCTTTCCAGAATCCCCCTCTCCTGACCAGAGTCCAAAACCCGGAATTCCAAATTAGTGTTGGAATGAGGTAAATGCTCCAGCAAGGCAATAAAAGCCAAGAGAATACACGTGCTCAGCTGCCTTGTAATTCTCAGTGGGAGATGTTATATCCAGGGGTTTGTATGATGCAGCCTGCTAAGAATAAGGTTCTCTCCTCATTGATGAAATGTTAATTTTGAGCCACTGTCTAGCAGGCCTGGGCAATGACTTGTGGACACCCTGGCTGAATGGTTGCTCCATTTTGTTCTTGGAGAAGCAGGTACTGGAGCTGCCTTTGCCTGTCTGTTTTGTGAAGGCTGATGACTTCAGTGTGCTCCAGTCATTACTTAAATACAACTTTAAGATCAGGCTCCTCAGCTTTGCTGTGCTTTGTTTCAGGGTCCTAATGAAGCTTAGATGCAAACTGAGTAGGTCTGATCAGGGGGGCTCCTGGCATGCACAGCAGGGGAAATACAGCTACTTGCTTCATTTAAAAAAGTCAGGAAAGAAGGGGCACAGCAGGCTGAGGTAGGCCAGCCATTGCACGAGGCTTCTGGTGTTCTTGGGACCAGGCACCTGAAAGTGTGTGGTTTTTTGCTATGTACATAATGTTCAAATGCCCATATATATGTGTGTATATATTTTTAAAAAAATATATATATGCACAAAACCATATTAAACAGTGCCAAAATGTAGGCCTGAGCGCTGGAAGTCAACCACTTGTCAAACTGTTGTTAGAGCAGTCCGTGGTGTGGTTTTGACCTGGGTCAACCAATATTCTCCTGAACAATTTCTAGGCATGATTCAGGATTAAACAGAAGCCCAGAGGCCATTACCAACAGAAGTGTAAACTGCCTATTTTGTTTGGATATGGTGGTCTCGTATTAGGAGATGAAAGAGTTTAATGGAATGGTCATGGGTGTCCAGCCAATGCTACTTTGCCTCCAGGCCGAAGAATGGAATAGAAAAGTAGAGCTTAAAAGCCGGATTGCAGGCAGTTAGCTAGCATTGCAAGATTTGTACGAGCTTGTAGGAAATATAGTTAGCTAATGTGAGGTGAATGGTGAGAGAAAGAAGCAGCAAGAGAAGAAAAAATGAAGAGGAAAGAGAAAATTTCTTCTCTGAAACACTGGGTGTACAGGGCAGGTAGTGTATTTCATGTGGGAAAAAAACCATCCTGAGAAACTTATGTTTTGATTCTTTTTGTGGTGGAGAAATCATCATTCAAAAGACCAAATCACACTTTTTCTTGAAGCATTATTGACGGTTGTTGGGTCAATGGAGCGTATTTCTATAGAGTGGAAAACTTTTTCCACTTAGGAAAATCTTAGGATTTTTCCCCTGAGGAACACAGAACACATGCCATTGACATTAATTTTAATTGTGTTTACACATGGTCTGCTAGGCTTCATTTCAAATACTGTTCATTTTGTTCAGCTATTAGACCTCTGAGATGCTCACTCCTGGTGAATGCAATTCTCTGCACTCAAGAGAGAAGCACAGCACAAAAATATTGAGACTAACTATAAAAAAAAATCAAGAAATCTACTTTAAATTGCAAGACTTTATAAGAATAAAATAGAATAAATGTGAATCTCAGACTGTTTGTGTGTTGTGAAAGAAATTCCCACAACAGTGGACATCAAATGATTCCACATTGTTCTCAGCTAGATAAATTATTCTTTTCTTAATGATTCAACTGGAGTTGAGTCAACAGAACTGCCCATACTAGGAAAAGGGATTTGGTCCCATCCAAAATTTCATTCTACTTTAGCAGAGTGGACTACAACTGGACACGTTAATTAGTATTTTTAACAAATATTGACCATGTTTCCTATACAGGTGTATTTATATTGTTTCATATTGTTAGGCTAAATGCTGTCTTTTTGTCTTTGAAATCTTCATGCAATGGCACAGTAAAATGCTAACATATAAATGTTTTTGATAAATGGCTCTAGTTTGCAGGAAATGCAGTGCTATGACACAGCAACATCACTTAAAACAGAAGCTTTATAATAAGGCCGATGATACCAATCCTTCCAGCTCCAGGATTAAAATGCAAATTACATCAAAGTAGTATGGATCTGCCCTGCCTGAATTAGGTCTCTGCTTGGTTTATGACACTTCATTATTATATTTATTTATTTATTTGCATTGTGATGGCATGTAGGAAACTAGGTGATAAATTAGGGTCCTATTTGTGGTGGATGCTATATGAACAGGAACAAGAATAAAGTCCTTGACCTGAAGGGTTTTTAAGTAGAGACAACAGAAGACACAGAAACAAAAGGGCAAGGAGATATTGAAGCAATTCTGGTTAGAATGGTAGGCTGTAATCATAGTCCAGTGGCTGCCTAAGTATTGTCTAGTTGTTTTGGTTTTTCTTTTTAACTTGTTTTTGAAGGTCATCACAACAAAGTACTCTAGAAAAAGAGGTAGCACTGCAATGGAGGGACAGCTTACGACTAATCATGGAGCAGCTTCTTTTGAAGTCAAGTGTGTGGAAGGGGAATAGCATTTTGGATGCAGCAGAGACAGGAATAGAGCTTTCCATTCTAACTGAAAGCTGAGAAATACCTTTATGAAGGCCTATGAAAACAAACATAGTGAGAAGTAGAGAAACTATACTGGAGTTTAGAAGGTAGTAACATGTTATAATTCTGGAGGAAGAGGATATTCCTTTTTTCATCAATTTTTTGGGTTGTGTAGAAGGGAGGAGATTGTTGTATAATGAAAATATGCTATACAAACAAAACCAATCTGCAGAATGGACAAGTTTGTGCTTGTGTCTGTTGGCAGAAACCGCAGCTCCAAAAAAAGAAAACTTATAAAGTATTTCTTGAGTTGGGGTGCCTTTGTCAGCAATGATAATAATAGAGGATGTGGGAAGACAGAATTTACATGAAGGCATTTAATTAAAAGCAAATGCATATTTGTAATTATTTCCCGAACTTCATGGCAACCTATAATTTTCTTTTTTCATCCATGAAGTAAAGGAAAGATGGATTTGGCTTACTAATTTGACTAAATAATTTGCACCCTTTCTCTGATTTACCAGTGTTGTTTTATTGATAGAAAATATGCACTTTGTAATTTGAATGGCTGGGGGTATGTTTTAGCCTTACATTGGTTTTATACAAAGAAAGAGGCTGGGAGTTCATTTTGGGAACATTTCTAATTTCACTCAGTTTATATTCGATTTTTTCTGTGGCCTGTCTCTTTCTTCTCTATATCTTTTCAGAGATACAAACAAGATGACAGATTTCATAAAGCACTTAGTGCCTTTTCCTTCCCATTGACACTGAGTACTGTGCAAGGCTGAGTCTTAGGAAGAAAAGTGCCATCTTGTAGTCAGCTGAAGGAGCAAGTAGAATTTTGATACGATTAAAGAAGTTTTCTGGGCTGAATCCAGCTTTTTTTGTGAAAAAGGGCACTCTGCTCCAGTGCCTTCCAAGTCAGTTGTAGCTCAGGGGAAAGCATGCTATTTGCTGAAACAGCAATATATGCCAAGGCACAAATATATGCCACATCTTCTGCTAATGTAAAGGCTTCTGAAAAGGTCTCCCATTTAGATATTAACCAGACCAAATGCTGCTAAAACAATTGATTGTGACATGGTCATTGTCTTAGGTCATAGGTCTGTGGTTGAAACAGTTTGAACCACTGCAATGGGAAAAAAGAGGAAAAAAAATATCTGTAGTACAAAAAATGATTTTTATCCAATGTCTTCCCCGCCTCCTGTAGTCTCCAAACCAGCTCTTACCCAGCAATGTAAAGTTTTAAAGAAATGAGCAGATGCAAGGACTTGGTGTCACCTCAGTTGAATGGAATGAAATAGGTCTGTCTTTATGTAAT
The DNA here is from genome assembly GCA_035590195.1 of Aviceda cuculoides. Classification (NCBI taxonomy): domain Eukaryota; kingdom Metazoa; phylum Chordata; class Aves; order Accipitriformes; family Accipitridae; genus Aviceda; species Aviceda cuculoides. Next base: position 27,626,781 of record JAVJGG010000082.1, on the reverse strand, counting down.
GAAATCAAGACAGACAGCACTAGGAAGCAAATTATTGAATAATAAGTCACAGTTTGTGCTGGGGAGCATTCACGCTTTGTGCAGAAGCTTTTATCCTTCTTATGGCAATAGAAAGGATTTCTTTACACCTTGATGTCCAGGGAGTTTCTCACTGTGTTAGAAGAAATAGTAAATATAAGTTAACAGAAACAGTTTACCAAATTTTATTTTCTACTCCATGATATGGGTGAAGACACAGTAAAAATCCTCTCTCTGAATTCGGAGAAGATATGAACATAAATAGCCATTATTTTTAATTATTTAGTGATAAGACAATTTATCACAGTCCTGAGAGAGAGGACTTCAAGATGCATTTTGACTCAAATATTCTCTGTAGGAAAAATTCGCTAGGGTACCAAGACGGTGCTCTGCTCCAGTCATTTTCATGGCACAGCCAACTGCACTGTTGGTTGCCAGCAAAGTCGCAAGTTGCTGCATTGGGGGTATAGCTTTTACCCACAGTTCCTCAAACATCTGCTCAAGGTGTTGAGGGGCTCTGAAGTACCTGTCAGGACCTGCGAATCAGCCACAAAGGGTATTTGGGATCACAACTCCATTTCTCAGCATTCCCTTCAGCAACTATGTTGTATTTAGCCAAAACTTAGCCCTTGGTATGTATTTAGACACCTGTTCATACCCATCCATATTTATATTTGTATATGCATGTATATGTATCTACATGCATGGATCAGGAGTTTTATCACCAAGTAGACATCTAAGTTACAGTTCTTTTCGCTCTCAGCTCATTGTAGAGCTAACAGAGAAAAATAAACACCTCAGAGGGTGATTTAATACACCTAAAATCTGAATCGCTCTTTGAAAGTACATCTCCTCTGACTAGAAAGACCTGAAGATGAATAAAATTATGTGCCTGGAGTATGAATCTCTCCTGATTTCCTTTTTCCTGTTAAACTTTTCTTTAGATATTAAAGAAAAATAATTTTTCTGTTTCTCAAAACTTGTGCAATTTCAGAAAAAAAGAACCCATCCCAAATCAAATTAAAACTAGAAACAAAGAAATTGAAGCCACACAAGCCCCCCCAACCTTCCAAATTATCACAGCTTAGACAAACTGAAATGCTTTGTTTAATGTTCAGTTTTTAATAAAAACATTAAAATATAATTTACTTACATTTTGGAAAAAAAACCCTTTTCAAAATAAGTTAAAAATCTAAGGAAAATATTATAGTATCCTTGAAATATTTTTCTCAAAGTATATTTAGCCTTTTAAAACTAACCTTTTATTGTGGAAAGTTTCACTTTGTTTCACCTCCTGCAAGATTTTTTTTTTTTAATAAGAGAATTCCTGACCAGAGTTTACTTTTATTAATTTATTGTACTTTGCTGTAGTGTGATATTTCCACTCTCTGCAAGTCTTCCTGTTTTCATTTTAATGTTTATGAAATTATCAATTCTGCAAAGGCTTATATGTAATCATATATTATGAGACAGTTTCCCAAAACGCGGTATGGAGCAGCAGCCTCCAACTATCGATGTGGAAATGTCTACTTTATTTAAGATTTTAATATTTCTGCACAGGCTGTTGGGAGACATTCCTGCCTGACTTTATGAAGATGAGTATATTCCAGGCGTTACAGTCGGGACAGTATATCTGTGTGTAGAAAGGTGCTGGGGTGGAAAGGCGAGAGCCACCACAGCACTGGTTGTTGCTGGTTTGGCAAGAGGTGGTTAATGCTGATTATTGCCCTGTGCTCCCGTGGGTGCTGGTGGAGTCTGAGAGTGGGAACGCCATGGTGGTGGTGGGCAGGGGGGAGACCTGGGCTGCAGGAGCCAAGGAAGGAAGCAAACTCTAGTGTGCGTGAGATGGTACGAGAGTGAGGTGGAAGTGTGGAGGTAGGAGGTGCATCTGGGGATTTGCTGCGGGGATTTGGAGATAGAAAGAGTAGAGCCATGGCTGCTTCTGCGCTTTCATCAGGCTGGCACAGAATGGGCACCTACAGCCACAGGTTGTACCTGGGGCTCCTTTTGCCACCTCTAATGGCTATATGTACAGATGAAGCTAGAGATTTAGAGAATACAAATTTAAGAAAGGTTACAAACCTCTTGACATTTCAAATAAGAAAAAAATATGACATTATTTTAATCAAAGGTATGAACTGGCCTTATGTATCATATGTTGAATTTGAAAAGATACCTTTTAATTTGCATCTGCCTTTTGATCAATTTCAGGTACAAAGCAATTGTAAATCCCATGGACATCCAGACCTCCAGTGCAGTATTATGGACCTGTCTTAAAGCCATTGCCATCTGGGTAATCTCCATGCTCCTAGCAGTTCCTGAAGCAGTGTTCTCTGAACTGGCCCACATCAATGACACAGATAATGCCACTTTCACAGCGTGCATACCATACCCCATGACGGATGACATGCACCCGAAGATCCATTCTGTGCTGATTTTCCTTGTGTATTTCCTTATCCCTCTTGCCATCATTAGTATCTACTACTATCATATTGCAAAGAGCTTAATAAAAAGTGCTCACAACATCCCTGGAGAATACAGTGAGCATTGCAAAAGGCAGGTAAGCAATTTGCTTTTTACATCCCAATGAAAGATTTGTGTACTGTATACACTTATAAATCAATGTACAGGGACTGTAACATCCAAATTGTTGGATTTCGCAGAGGATTAGCTCAGTTTCCACATGCATGAACTAGCCGAGGATTATCTGAAAAATCTCCTTGTTTTTACAATTACTCAGTATTAAGCCCAGTATGTAAATGAATACGAGCAAGGAAAAATATAAATTCAATGCCATCAATGCATATTCCTAACAAGAAATGGGACTGGTGTATGTGTCTGTAAGTGTTGTTGCTGTAACTGATACTTGTGGTCTTACTGAGGAACAATATTTTTGTAGTTAATGCTAGTGGCTTCACCTGTCCCTATAGGCAGCTATTTTGGGAAAAAATCTTACATGAACTTTTTGAGAATTCTCCCTGTTTTATTTGTGCTTGGAGATGAAAAAAACGACATAGGCAGAGAAATTTTTTCTTAGAGGATCTAAGGTTCTTCTCAGACCAAGGACTGCTGAAAACATGAACACAGAAGATTAACTGATTCTTTTTTGGCTTTCTCAGTAGATCTTTTTTGGATACAATCATGAACTCACACTTTTCTAATACCCTTTCTATTATAGATGCTATAAAACTTTCAGTATAGATTCTGTATACCTTTGAGACAAACCATTTTAAAATACTGGACAAAGCCGTCTTCCCTGTAAAGGCACAGGAAGCAATAAGATAGCAACAGGCTGTTCATTAGCAGGAACATTTACACATACAAACAACAGCTTTTGTGGTGAAAGTGCCTCAACCGCTTTACACAAGCATTAGTATTGATAGAGAAAAATACTTATGCTCATCAAAACAATTTGGAAGGGTTTTGTCTGCCAATATTTTAGAAAATTCTTTTATACTCACTGAAATATCATTGCATAAATAGCATGTACATATTCTTTTAAAAAGAAAGACCACATTCCCTCATGTCCTTTTTGCTCAGCATTTCATTTCGACTCTAGCCTGTTTCTTGTCAAAAATGCATACATATTAGCACTTCGTCTATTATTTTCCTGTGAAATATAGAGAGCCTTTTGGCTGAACCCTCAGGATGGAAACAATATTTAATTTATATCACATTTCTGAACCTACATGTATTTTCAAAGTAAGAACATATTTTTTTCATTCTACATAGTTTTTTTCTTTTTTTGTTAATCCATGAGGCTTAGAAGAATGGAAAATTCCAGTGTACTTACACATCTCCCAGCAAGAGGAATTATATTCAGACTATTGCTATCAACTCAATTTCTTTAGGCCATAGCACAAAAGTGTAATATTGACACTATACCTCTGCACCTTTTAGTCTGCCTTTGCAATCTGTCTGAGTGCAAATCCTACCAAATTGGAATGTTAGTTTTCCTATCTTTTGTGAATTCCCCACTGGTTTTGGTTTAGATAGAGCCAAGAAAACTACTTACAGATCTAGTTCACAGATTTTGAAACCCTGTTAGAATAAATTCGCTTGATTTTTTTCAGAAAATTGAGCAAAGCCAGAAAACTTTCCTGCCTTTACAATGCTTTGGTACCTGACATACATAATAAATCTTTTGGGAGGAATACGTAGAACGTTTGTGCCTCCCTTTGGTGCCTTCTACCTGGCCAGTTTCTCTCCCTCTCTCAGTTTGGAACCACTCCGTAACCTCAGACTTTTCAGGCACTGTCAATATCTACATGGTAATCCATTATACTTTAGCACTGCAATTAAGGTACATTTCTTTCATGTCCTTACTGAAGATTAACCGAACCTTTCACTTTAACCCTGGAATTAAGATGCTTCAGACTGTGCAGTGCAGTTTCAGTGGGCTGTCTAGGAGAGAGGCATGCAAGCTGAGGCATTTTGGGCAAAATAACGGGGTGTAAGTACTATTGTATAGCTAACACCCTAGCAATGTCACTACATTTCACTCACAATGTCTCTAGATTTCAAAGCCAACAGTTTCTAAATAGCTTTCTAACTAAAGCTAGGTTTCAAGCCAAGTACTGAGATCTCATCAGAAAAGGTAATGTTTCATGACATCCTTTGGTGTGTGCTTTCAGGCTAAAAGCCAACGTTTACTTGGGTCATGAATCAGTCTTTCTGCATATGTCACATAGAAAGAGCAACCTTCTGTAACTGCAAACAGCAAGGATCTTTCACTGAAAGTAAACTGAAAGTGGGAAAGGAAAGTAAATGAGATAGAAAAAGTAATGCATCCCCTGAAGGAAGTGTTTTTACTGGCCTTACTTATGATAGTTGTTAAAGCTAATATAAAGAAAAATGGTATATGTTTTAATTAAATCTGTTATGTGGAGTAGTTCTGTTTGTTGTTGCTCATTTGGATTCTCTTCACCTTTTTAGATGGAAACTCGGAAACGTCTGGCAAAAATTGTTCTAGTTTTTGTTGGCTTCTTTGCTATCTGCTGGTTTCCTAACCACGTGCTATACATGTACCGATCTTTTAATTACAATGAGATTGATCCATCGACAGGACATATGGTTGTTACCTTAGTGGCCCGAGTGCTAAGCTTCTGCAACTCTTGTGTCAACCCATTTGCACTGTATTTTCTCAGTGAGAGTTTTAGAAGGCATTTCAACAGCCAGCTTTGCTGCAGGAGGAAAGCTCAGCAAGAGAGACCTGCCAGCTACTTGCGCAACTCTTCTGCCATTCAAATGACTTCCCTGAAAAGCAATACCAGGAATACAGTGACTAGCATGACACAACTGAATGGGCACAACTTGAAACAAGATGTGTCATTATGATTTAATAGGTGTAGTTTTTGACCGTGGAACAAATCTGAACTTTTTCTTCGCAGTTTGTAACTCACTTTTGGCTCTCATATGCTTAGACCGTCCGAGTCCCCAGAACAGAGGATCTGTTAAAGTCTGGCCAAAGTTATTTCACACCTAGTCTTTCTTTTAAATAGAAGTGAAGAGTATGTTTTATTGAGAAAACAAAACTGACTGGCTTCATATTGTACTTTAAAGTAGCTGCTAATACATGTTAACATATAAGAAAGCAAACCAATAGTGCGAATATTAGTATAGCTGATGTAATATTGCTTTAAAAAGTATAGATTTTCTGATCTGAAAAATATGTATTTTTAACTGAATATTGACCCAGGCTTATGTGTTACTCTAATAGATTTTGCATGGTTTTAGCTGTGCTGTTGTACAAGCATTGTTTATTAAGACTGGTGGGCATTTTTTGACCAATTAGGGAGCAGTTGCAATGCACAGATTCTAGTTTCGGATAAAAAAATATTCAAGTATTGAATGCCAGATCTTTACCTCATTTAAATCCACCTTGGTTTTTCACTTTGGCAGACATATATGATGAGAATTTACTTTTTGGGGCTTCTGTTTGCTGTTGAGGTCAGAAGTTTATCTGCTAAACCTACATTTTTTGTGATTAACCTCTCAAAAGAAAAATGTGTGCAACGTGCAGGTTTTCTAGAACTCAGTGTCTGAAAGCTCATTTCTCTGATTTGTTAAGTCTTTAACATCATTGGTTTAGAGTATCTACATGCTTTATATTTGCTGCTACTAACTGATCCTGCTGATACCAGTACACAGCTAAGGACACTAAGTGTAATGGGATGGCTGAACATTCAGGGAGGTAAAGTTCTGAGTGGTTTTTTTCAGAGAGGGTCTGTGGCAAGGCTCCATACAGCTCAGAGCAGTCTCAGTGCAGAACGCAGGTTACTACTGACAAAACCAAACTGAAGGATGCCCTGCAGGAACACACCTAACATACTCTGATCACTAATGATCATCCAGCCCATGGGACCAGACATGTTCTAGTCTGAAAAAACCCCCAAGCGATGAAATATGGGTAGCTGGCATTGGTTGCTCAGTACCAGCTGTTTGCTGTCTAGATTTACTCTTCTTGCACATACTGTTTACCAGTTTAAACAAAGCCTAAGTACTGCTGAAAATCTCAGGTTTAAAAGACAGTGTTTCTTCTCCTGAAAGCCCTTATGCAGAAATAGTCAATGCCCTTCTGAAAATCCTAGCTGGGCTGCCTAAAAGAAGGATTTTCAAATGTTTTTTGTGAGTCACCCCAGTGCCATGGACAGTCCACAGGTCTTTGTCAGTATTCAAAGGAGGACATTTTCAACATACATGGTCAATGCAGAGCTGGGATTAAAAAAGCAGGGAATGGTGGGTGAGGCTGTAGTTGCCAACTACCATCCTGCCTGGAATAAATTTGCTAGGAGGGCTTACTGCTCTCACTTTTCATTCACACTCCTCTGCTGGGGATACCTTCTTATGCAAGGCTTGCAAAGCTGTCCTTCAGACCACAAGAAAGCAAGCAGTTCAGCTTTAAAACACCTCTTTTTTTTTTTCCCCTTTTTTTTTCAAATCAGTTCACATGTCAACGCAGGTAGTCAAATAGACACAATGACTGAAGCTTGTTTCTACAAAAACCCATGTAAGGCTACCCACATAAAAGTTTCTAAGCTATCTCAGGGCTGCACCAGCTCTTCCTATAAAAGCTGATGGGATCAGAGCTGATTCCCCTCTTATATGGCTGCATGCTGTCAGACTAATAACCATTCCCCAAGGCAGGTGAGAGGTTAGCTGGGGCAGGGTCTGTTTCAGGTCTGAGCTCCAGAGAGGAGATTTTCACAATGTCCTTCTTAAGAGAAGGGGCAGTAATGGCAGACAACGGCACCTTGTGGAAGCAGTTTGTTATGGCCAGTTCATGAGCCAAATATGATTTTAAATAGCTTTTTCTTTCAAATGGGGTGGAACTGCTCCAACACAGATGTGTCTCTGTCACAACACTCTAGGCTGTACTTCTGCAGTGAATTCTCTAAGGCGAATAGTAGAAAGTACACTATAAATTCAGATTGGATTTCAGAATTAGTTGCTAGTCTTATAATTTCAAAAGCTGAAGTGCTAATGCAGTGTAGCAGCTTACAGTTCTTTTTGTCCTTATGAATGCACTTACTGTTATTTAGTTCTATTCGTACCTCTGTGGAACCAGCTGAAGTTCAAAATTTCTTTCCCAATTCCCCTACCTTCAAGGCTAGTTATACCCCTATCTCAACTTTTAAGCAACAAGAAGGTATAGGTATATTGATGTAATCTGTAAATGATTTTAGCTAATTACCTGAAAAAAATCCCCAATTGTTAGCACTCAACAGGGAAAGTAACAGATTGAAGGTCTGAATGTCAACCAGCGTGGTCCAGCTGGTGAGACCTATAGTATGTCATGTAGTTAAAGCCGTGTGCAACATTCAAATGAGAAAACTTACGAAGTTCAGTGTAGAGTAGCTCCATACTGCCTGCCCTGTGGCTTCAATGGCTCCTTGGAAGATGTTACATGAAGGAACAGACTGACATGAACTTGTAAATCTGTCTGTAATAGTTTAGGAAGTTGTCACCCATAACCGCTTAACACTGCTTCATCCTCCTTTTTCTCCATTTCGCCTCTTCTCTCTCTCCATGCCTTAATTCCGTGTGAGCCAGCATGTTCTCAGAACTACTCTTTAATTTTACACCACTAATTCTTCCTGGATGTCAGCCAGAGTTTTGGATTCCTCTCTTCTGATCAGTCTTGAATAAGTTTCACTCACAGATATTTTACACCCACAAAACACAAAAGCTTAAAGTCTTCCTTTCTCAATTCTCGATGGTAATCATTGACTGTGATCAAGTTTCCCTTTTATTTCTGCACTTTTTTTCTGGTTCCCTGCTTCTCATTTTGTTTAGCAATCTCTCTACACAGCATAACATTTCATAGGACTTCTAAATCCATCGTGTTTTTTATTTCCTGAGGGCATTTATTTGATGTGGACATTACCAGATGATACAGGTACCCTACTGGAAAAAAAATAATCTAATTTATAGCAGATTTGATGCTTGTGTTTGATTCATACTCTTCACTCAATGTCTTAAATTGCTGTGTGTGGTATGGACAACACGAGTTTGCCTTCTGGCAGAACCGCAAGCTACAGCCTGTTCTTTTTTGCTGTGTTGGGAAGGTATTCCCAGGTAGACTGTAACTCCTCCTTGTCAGGAAATCAGCATAATTTTGGTTCATTATTTCCCAGGCCTAATACTCAAAGCATGTTTTGAGTAAGTAACCTAAATTGTATATGCCTCCTCTCAAATTCTTGTAGCATGGTGTGTGGGGGGAATTAGTTAATCTGTCTGGAGCTTTACTAGGTGTATTGCTAACCCAATATGCACATTTTGGAAGTGTCTGTTACTGTGCTTTAGTACACATTGTATACAAGTACAGCTGTATGTATGATGCTATTTCCAGACAACACTGCTTGCTAACAATTAAAAAAATGATTGTAGAATGGATTATATGAAGTATTTTCTTCTAACTGTAGTCAAAGAAACAAAGGAAATCTGTAAATCAGCTTTTTGGGTACTACATTGAGATCTATGCCAAAACAGTTGTTAAAATACCATCTGATTCTTTTTTTCTGTTATGAAAACTTCCTTATTTCAGAAACATCAGTTCTTTTCTATCTTCCTCTCCTGAGTTTTGAATTGGTTTCTTTCAAAAATATTTTTGCAATGATTGAGAAAACCATCATCCCTTCTTACAGTCTTTGAAAAATGAGAGAATAGAGGTAATTACTGTTTCTGCTATGTAAGAATTTTTATTTTTTTTCTAGACTAGAGCTGGTACAAAATAAGTCTGATAGAACCTTGTCACCCCACCCTGCCTATAATAGAAACATTACAATTCTGAATTCTGAAATGTCTGTATGGTTGAATTCTCAACAGACCTGAGGTGCCTTATTTAGCATTACACTGTGAAGTGATAATTATCTTCAACAAAACCACTTTGGCTACAATACAGAAAAATGTCTTTACTTTTTGCAACACACCTGCCCCATAGATATTTTTCTTCCCTCAGTCAAAACAGATTAACAGAAATATAAGCCAGGAAGAGTCAATTTGGGAGTTGGAGAGAAAAATGCTTTTTTATAATTTAAATGGACTCATATGAAGTTGAAGATTTGCTGTGTTGATTTCCAGTACCATTTCTTTCTTTGCTTATTTCTGAAATAAGAGTCTGTTGCACAACAGTCAGCCTCTCAATGACATCACAACTTAACCTCGCAAAATCTCTGGATGGCTTTGAAAATCCACCTAGGTGTTTGTAGTACTTGTAACAATCTCAGGGCTCTACATAGATGCTCTGCTACTGGCTTCTTCCCTCTTTCTGGTACTGTGATGAGTCTTCTCATTCTCCTGCCCACGAAAGGCTAGAGGGGCCCCATCTGCTGTGCCAGAAGCAGGTATAGGAGGAGGAAGAATGAGAACAGGAGTAGACCAAAGAGATATGTCTTCAAATGGTCTTTGCTGGCTCAAAGATTGCCAGCATAACTGCATTTTGGCAAGAACAGCCTGAAAGCATAAAACTTTTAGTAGGTTAGGGGTCCCTTGGGATCTGGATGAGAGAGAAAGACATCTGAAAATGTGCATGCTATAGCTCAAGAGCTTTAGCTTCCCAAAGAAATAGAAAGTTTTATACTTCAAGCTATGGAAATATACAGCTAAGGTAGAATCAAGTACAATTCACAGGTACCTTCAGACACTACTGGGATTGGTCCTGGTCCAGTGGAGTGAAGGGGGAAGACTGAAGAACTTGACTCCATGTTTTACATTACAGCACATTTCGCAGCTGCTAAACTGGCAAGTCGGGTCCAAAAGTATATTGCTTAGCCAGATCTGCTTTTTATTTCTGATTTGATTTAGACAACTGTCTAATTCAGTTTTGACAAGTTGCCTTAATTTTTACTTGTTTCTGACTTATTTCTGACTCCCCATTCTACTGCTATCTTGGTGACTAGCAAGAATGCAAAAGAATTCTGTTTGCTTTCAATGAACATCTGTTAATGAGTTTTATGGCCTAAGTCAATAGGAAAATGGCAATATACTGGAGCCAAAAAGGTTAGGGTTTTTTTTTCTTTTCTTTTTCCTTTAAGAGGTATAGTTGATGATGTTCAGTGTATGAGGTACATTAAAGAAGTATTACAACATGGTACACTTAGTCAATTTCTATAGCATTGATTTTGAACAGAAGTGTAATATGTGGCCATACTTAACTAATATGGTGAGCTGTTTTTAATCTGTCAGGAGTGGGATTTTATTACTTAATTCTTTAAACAAGGGGAGTCATTCATGAGTCAGAAGCTCTGTGTCATTACTGGCTCAATTCATTATGGATTCGCCTTGTAGTTCATTTTTGATTCAGAAAAGACTCTTCTATGAAGTGAACACAAGAAGATATTAATGCTGTCTTTCTCCCAAGAGGGATAGTACTGTAGCTGAGCTGTTTTTAACCCTTCATGGTTCTGAGCTGCTCCATGAACCAATCTGTATTACTGCTGCCGAGTGCCTGTAGACTGCATTTCCCATGCGTCTCCAACAGTACCTCCAGCAGATGCACTTTGTGGAGATAAGCTGCAACTTTCTGCCTTAGTGTCCATAAAGCCGGAGGGTCCCACCTACATGGCATCTGAGACAAGATATCCTTGCTGACATTAACGATTTTGCAAGACCTTGCTCTATAGCAGACAGGCCCTCCAGCATATAGCAGCCAGCCACTCCATACAGTACCATTAGTACCTACCTGCCTGTCACATAAGGTCTTTCTCATTTCAGTCCTCAGCATCTTCTCATTTCATGGCCAAGGCATGTAGCAGCCAGCTTCTCATAGTGCCTGGGAACTGGAAAGGCAGAACAGGAAAAGGATGAAAGGGAGGTATTTCAGCTGTATCCTATACCTACTTGTCCCCTCCCTATATGCATAACAGTAAATCAGCTCCACCACAGGTGAACACCTTTGGAAAGCTAGCTGTGCTTGTTGTAGCTGACTGTGGTCCATCTGAACAACTAACAAAAATGTCATATATATTTTAGGCATAAAAGGTGAGTGCCTGAGAGGCCCCTGTGGCTTCTCTCCATGCACGGCGACTGTCACTCCTCTCACTGCAAACCTCAGACTTACATGAAACCTATAAGCACATCCCAAGATTTGACTCCTGTTGCTGAAGCTCTGCAGCACCTGGCCTGGACAACTAGCTGTTGCCAGAGTGCCATAACTGTTGTCGTCAGAGCACCCCTATTCCCAGCAGCTTGTACTGTCTCTTGGTCTTTTTGGGGTGCTCTGCACAGCCCTTTGCCCTGGCTGAGCTGGGCAGTGCATTCCAGCCTTAAGTTATGCATCGCCCTGGACTTTATATATTCTGAGATGTGAGACTCTGGAGTTATACTTAGAGCTAAGGGCAGATAATCTCAACAGTGAAACAAAATCAACACAATCTAAAAGCACTGCCAGTTCTAAAATGACAAAGTACTCCCACCTTTGAGCATCCCAATGTCTGAAACTAAATGCTGCCAAGCCCCCATCGACTTTGCTAGTCTAAAAGCAGAGTTACCTGATTTCTGTAACAGTGCACACATTTCAGAAAAGCACAGCAGATCTTTGGGTGGGCTCATGAGTCTACAGCAGCTTCTCTGATCTGATCCTGTAGCTGTGGAGAACGGAGCTGTTAGCAGCAGTGGAAGTATCCGTAGGAGAGAATGCCAGCAATGGCAAATATTATAGCTTTTACTATGCACCAGCCTCAGTTAAATGCTTCTCCCATGTCTAGACGCTGTTTGCTTTAATTTCCTCTCTGGACAAAGACAGATGTATTCACCATGTTTCGTCATTAACGCTTTCCTACAGATTCAGCAAAGAAAACCCAGGGACAGTAGCAGTGCTCCACTCAGTGGAGGAATGACACCATCCTAAACCTCCTTTGTACCCCCAGGAGCCGTATGGGTTCCTGGGCCTCCGTGTAACATTATATCCCTGGTTGTGCTAATAACCTGGCTCAGCTGCTGGACCTGAGCACTGACAAAGAAGGGAAAGCCAAAATCACTGGTGCGTCTCACTTGTCTTTTGAGTGAGACATCATTAAGGTTGTCTAGGACCACAAACTCTTCCACTCCCACAGTCTTTCTCTTTATTTATTGCACAGGGCAGGAGCTAAAGGTAGCAAGGGTCACTGTAAATCCAGCATTTCCTAATTTTGGAGATCTTTGCTTTGCTACTTCAATAATGACCTTGTACTATGATTTTCTTGAATGTTCTGCGTCATGTTTACAAAGCAAGAGAGGTTTTATGGGTTTAGCCTTCGTTGAAATAAAGTGGCTGTGTCACTCTGACAGCTTGTATCACAAGAAGTCAGGCTACATTTTCCAGTGTATTGGCCAATATCAACAACAGGCTCAAGAACACATTTCAGTTAAACATCAAAGATTCAAATCAGCTTATACTTGGGCAGGATTTAGCAGCACCTGACCAGGAAAGCTACTAATAAAGACTTATTTCTGAATAATAATATTAAGACCTGAGCAGATGCAAGTTCACGATTTGGCTCTTTTGCCCATAAAACCAGAAAATACATGTGGAGGAGAGGAAATGGTCCTTTTACACAGTATGTATGGGAGGGCCAGTGTGCTGATGATCACACCCTGTGAGATTCCCAAATAGGTAAGTGTGTGCTTGGAAGTTAACCAAATTCTCAACTCCTTTTCAAAGAGGTAAAGAAGTTTTATGATGATTTTATAATGACAGTAGCAGCCTGAATTGGGTTAAAAAAAAAAAAAGCCACGTTGCTAGAGTTTTCCACCTTTCAACAGTGTGTAATCAAGCACTGAATTCTGCAGAGATCAATAATTGTTTGCATGGGAGGTGGTGGAGTCCTGCCTCCTCTTTAGGAACACCCCTTAGCTTCTGTGGCAGTGCCTGGACTGTGGATGCAAATGTGATGTGAGAAGTTGTGTGGGGATGTACAGTATCAGCATTCAGTGATATTATATGCCAACAAGCAGAACTGCTGGCAATTCCCATGGTGGTGTCAGATCTGCAACCAGACTGTGTAAGTGCAGAAAACAGACAAAATAAAAGTATTTTTAAGCCTCTTGTATGTAAGAAAAGGAAAGGAAATAAGAAGAGCTTTCCATTTCAAAAAAGAAAAGTTTTTTAGGTCTTAACAAAACACTTATTTAGTATGCTAACTTGGTATCTTACTGCCATTTGGCTAGCCTGCAAAACCTGATCATCATGCTGATCATACAGAAAATTGTTTTTTAAAATGTAGGTTGCTATCTTACAGGAACCATTTTGAAAATACAAAATGATCTCTGGAGAAAATAAATTGAACTTAACAAGCTAGCCTAGGTCCACATCAAAATTATCTTCTAGGAAATGCTAATCATGCAAGTGACTAATTACCATTTAATCATTAACATTTCCTGTTAGACATTAAAAGATAAACAATTGCAGATATTTCTGACTTGAAATTTGACCAAAGAATATTTAGAGCATGAGTCAAGGAGGGCCCTTTCTGCAGACCAAATGTTTCTTCACTGTTTTTTATCCTGCTGATTCTCCATTGTCTTGTATCTTTATGTTGTCCCATACACAGAGAGAGCATGAAGATGCTTTCTGCTCTAAGTTCTGGTCATGTAATTAGCTAGTAATCTCAGACACAAACCCTTTAAAACTGTCAGGAATTCCCTGAGAGAAGAATGATGGAACATAAGAAAATAGTCTGGCAGAATATCTCTGGCAGTTTTTTTCTGTTTTTTTTCCGTTTTTTTTTTTTCCCGTTTTTTTTTTTTAAATGCTTTCTAAAATTTTTTTTTTAAACTTTTTTGTTATGGATCAACATATCACTTAGAGATATTTGTTAGGCCTCATTTTAGGTATGGAATAACTAGAAATAAAGAGTTCATAAACATTACTTTGGGCTCACATTGGTGTAAGTGGGTACAAAATAGGAAATCTAACTGTGTTTTGTAGGAGAGGTTTTCTGTACTAAAGAATTAAGGTGATATGGATGTTTCTGAAAGATTGACTTTCCTCTTTATCTTTTCAACAGAAACTTTAAGGTCCTGAAATTTAACATGAATTTATGCATTTTTGTTCTTGGCAGTGTAAAGCCATAGTAAATGTATAATCATATAGAGATTCTTACATGAGTTTATTTAAAAAAATTCTTGAATATATGCAAAGCAGCCATACAATTCTTATTGATATGAATAGGAAATACATGTGAATATAGGGAGGACAATAAGGTAATTCTTCAACGTGCTTGTGGATTATAAATCAAACCATATGGAACAGAGCATTCATTGCACTACCTCAGCAGTTACTTCAATTTCAGTATAATTGGGTTCTAACTAAATTTTGCTTTTAGAGAAAGGCTGCTAAAAAATTAAATCTTAAGAGCTTTATTTTTCAAGCTGAGAACATGTTGACAAGTGTTCATTGTAATAAGCCTGTTAAAAATCCATTTATTCATCTCATTTGGCCTCTATAATTCCCATGAAAGTACAAAACCAACAAAGAACAACTGAAAACCAAACTCAGGTGTCCTGAATGATGTTTTTCACTAGGATTGTCTGAAAAATGGAAATTCTTCCCAAGAAAAGAAATTATACAAAAAACTCAACAATTTTTCTTGAAGATGTCACATATTATGTGAAAAAAAAAGTAAATTTAAAACTATTAAGAAAAATGACAGTTCTGTTTGAATCTAGGCAAAAAGTAGAGAAAAATCAGATTTTATACTTAATGCCAGAGATTTTCTGGGTTTGAGGAGCAGAGGAACCCAAACTGCCCAATTCAAACTCTCTGGCATTAGTTTTAAATCTAGGGGACTGTTTGACAGTCCCCATGCAGAGGTGATATGTGCAAAAGGTCAAGTTTTAAAGGATTTTTCCCACGTACAGAGAATTTTTACTAAAGAATCCCCTTCATATTTAATTAAATTGCATATGACTTTTATTTCATGTGAAAGATATTGACAGGAACAATATCTTTCATAGTAATTCAACTGAAAGGCAGAAAGTAAAAATGATTATTCCCTCAGTCTGTCAGGTGAAAATAAAGATATTTTCTGACAAAGTCTTATATCAGACACTGTGCAAGCAAAGCCATGGCACATCAGAACCCTTCAGCGTGTTCCCAGAGCTTGCACAATGACAGAACCAAGAGAAGCTTTTAATGCAAAAGCAGTTTCTCTTCTTACTGAAGCAAAATGTACACAGCAGATATAACCCTTGGGTACACTCTTGAGTCATGTCAAATAGATTAAAATCTTTCCTTTTTTGTAAATTGCCTTTATGATATCTTGTTGGATCAATGACTGTGCACAATGCTCATAAAGAATAAGAAAAAATGTCAACACTGTGACTTTTTAATTCTCCTGTGTTTTCAAAAATATGACAAATAAAGTGTGACAAGTGAGCAGAAAATACTATGGGTGATGTAAACAATGGGAGAATGCTGATTTTGCAGTGCATCTGTTTTGCACTTTCTTTGCTAAGAGGCAAATCAGTTTAGAAAGATACAAACCCCTCCCAAACCATAAATACACAACAAAGAACCAGAATAATTCACATAGGTGATACTGCTGAGTAGACACTCCCATAGGCCTGCTGAGGGCTTCTGTACCCTTCAGAGAGTGTGTTGCCTTATGGTGTTGGTCAGAAGTGGGGACAGCTAACAGCACAGGACTCATTAGGAAAATGGACTTGAAAAAACTACACAAAACCAGACAAGTATCAGTCTTTAGATAAATCAATAAAGATATTAAATATTAATTTAATGCTAATAAAGTTAGTGTAAATATTAACAATGCACTTCATCTGGCTGCAAGTGTTCATCCAAATATAGGCAAGACATGTCTTCCAGAATTGATGCTCATTTTAATTGCAATTTGCTCCTCCTCAAGCAGATGTGTAATTCACCTTCTACAAAGTATGTTGCACTGTAGATGTCTATGCCCTCATCCAGAGTAATGCGCAGCCTGAATGCCTGGATGTTTATATAGTCCTGCAACTAAAAAGAAGGTGTTTGCTGGGCAGTTACAAATGAGCACACTCTGGTTTCTGTACGCAGTCCTCCTTTCTCATCATAATCATCATAACTATTGCAAAACCAAAGGTGGAAATCCTTCCTCGTTTTCAAGACTTGATAACAGAAGAATGTCATAATCTGCAGATAATGGTGTTCTGCCAGTAGAGAAAGACATAGCCTCTGTAAGACCAGTGCTGGAAGAAGTGGTTGGGTATCTCAGAGAACACTGTACCACAACCATAGTGCCTGCTTCATCGACTGCCCAAAACGATAGCTTCCTTCCAGGGCTGGAAAAGACAGCTTGATCAGTCCTGCAGACTTCCCTGCACAATTCAATAGCCACTCAGCATGCACAACAGCTTGGGCGTTACACATGCTCTTACCTGGGCGCTACAGTGGCATGCTCACCCAGAAGGAGGAGTTCCTCTGACATGGGATGGCGAAGTAACAGTGAAGAAGACAACAGGAAGGTAACAGCGAAGAAGCTTCTACGGTTTCCCAAAACAGGAGGCATTACTCTGGAAACCTGACTTGGTTTCATCCTGGGACTTACTGTTCAGGGGGGAGTGGACATGAACTACAAGGACGTCATTGTATTTTCTCAGGGGATGGGGGACAAGAACAAGTCAATGCCATATATGTATTCGTAAATCTTCCTGGTAGGGGACCCCTTTCTATAGGAAGATGTACGGGTACAGCGTGGCATGAACGAAGAGGAGGAATCTGGCAATACATCCCTCATTAGGGATTTTGGACAGAGATGGGGCTTCTCTTGCTGCTTTTCAGTGGGCACTTCTGATTGTGTGTTACGATGTCATGCACACACAAGGATTTTCCATTCTATCAGGTATTCTGATAGTTTATACCATGAGAAACATCTGGACAATTTCATATGCTGCAGTTTGCGCTATAGCAGTTAAGAGGGATATTTTTTCTCTTCCTATTTAAATTCAGTGAGTTTTTCAGCTCCACAAGAGAAAGAAAAAAAACCCCAAAGCCAGAAATTAATCTTTCATGTAGTAATAACATGATAGAAACGCCTTAAAAGAAAAAAGGAGGAATATGATATTCTCAATCTGTTTTTACGGCCCCAGGCTACAGTGATAAATAACATTTTGTTTTTCTTCTCCTTCCCCATTCCTGTGGCAGTGTTAGTGTTGTTCCTTCTGGAAAAACTCCATGGTGCAAATAACAAGATAAAACCACTTTCTCCATGGTGGGAGTGGAAGATGGAACATTAACTTGAAAAATCAATGGTCCTCATAAGATTACAGTTTTATGGAGTGGGGAAAGGAGACATCTGAGACCAGCCTTTAAGTCTTAAGAGGTAATATATGAGACTTCACAGACTATGCAGTACTAACTTTACCTACAGAAAGTTTATGGTGCTTAGGAAGGCAAATTACTTAAGCTGTCTACAGACTACTGTCTGTGATGTGCTGGGGGGTGTAGTGTGTGCCAGTGTCTTGTGCTGATATGAAACTGAAATATAGGTAGGGCATTCACCCAGACCTGAAAACTGGGAAGTGTCTAGTAATACAGACATATCCTTACAGCACCAGTATGCCTTTCAGGAAGAAAGAATACAGCATCATTGAGGCTGGTCTCTAAACAATTACCACATATATGGAGCTTTAGTAAAAAGAAAACTTCTCTTTTTTGTGATTATCTTAAAAAAAAAAAAAGGTAGGTCTTCACAGTAGGACCCTTACTGTGATTTGGATTAGCACTTTATTAGAAGTGCGGCAGAGAGGGTGGAAAGTAGCTGAGAAGGTAGGTAAAAAGACCATAAAATACCATTATTTACTTTTAAAAGTAAATCCCAGCATCCTATATTGACAGAAGAGATCTTATATTTGTTTTAAAAGCCCTACTGAAACAGGACACTGCTACCTCACCCTGAGCAGATAAAGGAAATTTCAAGGGCAGATCACATCTGGAATAATTCTCAAAGTATTTCAGAGAGCAAAAGCTATCTCAATATCTTCTTTACAGTCTTTACATTAAAAACATGCCCGTTACTGAGGTGCCACAAAAGACTGAGAAGCGTCAGGTTCCTGGTGCATGAATGCACCTTTTGTGCTGACCGAGCCAGCCTGACCTTGTTCCAAAACCACCGTCCTCAGAAGCACTGGTAACCACAGTGCGTGCCCCAGCATGGCCAGCAGCTGAGCACTCTGGGGTGCTGGGCAGCCTGCGCTCGGGGCACTCAGGCACACAAGATGTGATGGCAGCAATGTCGTGCTGGTTCTCTGGGCCCTCCCGGGGCTGTGTGGGCAGGCTGAGTAGACCTTACACTCCCTACAAACATCTTCTATATCTTGTCTTACGGACAGATTGGAAACTGCTGATGGATATGCTACACCTGCCTTAACTCCCTTCTATAGGTAACCTGACAGTCACAGGCTTCCTTTCCTATCTCTGGGTACAGCACAGGAAAACAGAATCATGGCCCATGATAAGAGTCCAAACAGACCCTTAACACATGCATTCACACACACAAGTACTGATAAGAATTAATACTAAATGGATTGTCCTGGTGAAAATGATGATCAGCAGTAAATCTAATAAGAGGTGTTAATTTAAAATATTTATGCGTTGTCTCTATGTGCTTGTGTAACTGCACTCTCCTAGTCACGTATCCAGTCTTGGGCAGGTTTAGGTGTGTTATAGTGCAGGTCACTGCTAAGATGTTCCACTGGTCCAGCATGATGAACATGGACATGACAATTACAGTGGTGCAGTCTTTTCCTGGCCATGACGTGTTTTAAGATGAGTAGTCCTCCATTTCATTTCCTCTTCTTTCACTGGCTTATCTATTTATCCTGTAAATACATGTATGTGCAGTATCTTTGAAGTCACCCACTCTTTTTTGGTGTTTTACACATTAGCATAATG
Organism: Aviceda cuculoides; assembly: GCA_035590195.1. NCBI lineage: Eukaryota > Metazoa > Chordata > Aves > Accipitriformes > Accipitridae > Aviceda > Aviceda cuculoides. The sequence goes on along the minus strand of JAVJGG010000082.1, from coordinate 27,607,397 downwards.
AAACCAATGCTAATAAAATAATGTCATGTTATCTGTTTCTGAAGTTGGGGTGTATTGTCAGACAAATGTTTTCATTACATCCTTCTCAAAATATCTACTTCATAACTCTTGTTCTTCTCTGTGAATGGTGATGTATAAAACTCTTGCTCTTTGTGTACTCTGTGACCCTCAGTGGTTTACCATTCAGGACAATAACATGGTAAGGTTTGAGAGACTGAATTTTACCAGTCTGACGGTTTATTTCTAAAATAACATTTTATAAGCTCAGACTTACTGTCTCCTGTACTGAGCAGACAAGTAGATTTATCATTAAATTATATAGACATTAGTTTACTTTTCTTTTCTGGTATGAAATATTTTCCTTTTTTTCTTTTCCCTATATCAGCATGATAAATACAATCTCACTTAGAACAAAAAACGTTGGTCTGAACTATGCATCTTAGCTCTCATTTGAAAGCATTTTTGATAAAACCGATAAAATTCCTTGTTCCCTCTCTCTCAAACTGTTTCATCCAGCTGTTAAAGAGGGTAAAACAGTATGCACAAAGGTGGTTATTATGTGAAAAAAAAAGGGGAAAAAACCAGAAGCCTGATCACTAGTTTGCATATATTAGCCTTTATCCAATACTATGCCTCTCCCCTAATGCCAATATTAAATATCTAGAACATAAAATAAATAATTTGTCTCAGGTGGACCTTGTGTTTCCAAAATCTCTCAGCAGTTTCCTGGTTCCCAGACTTCATGTTCATTCAGCTGTCGGCATATCTGTAATGACTGCCAAGAAGAGGGTTGATCAGTACATACTGTGGTAGCTTTTCTAATTAAGGCTTTTCTCTCTAGGGGTGTGAATTTCACATTTTGGTAGTAAGCCACAATGGATTAGACTCTTTGTTGACACAGCTGAATGGAATGTGAGGTTACTTAATCCCCTAATGACTGGCCTCTCAAACTTTTGCCAGTTCACTTCCCCAGAATAGTATTTTATAATATGCAACAGCAAACCTCAGAAGTTTTCAACATAGTACTTCTAAGCAGAGTTGTTACTTTGTACTAGTTCTTGGCAGATATTCTGGATCTGCAGAAAATAGAAATCTGTTTCGATGCAGGATTTCCAAAGGATTCATGTACTTGGAACTGACAAAATAGGTATTCAAATATATATATTTCTCTCAAGTAATTAATCCTCTAGCTATTTGCTTAAAGGCAACTTTTTCGTTATGCTGATGATGTTTCATCAATATAAACAGAGAAGACTTAAGCTTCTTGTGAGGAAAAAATGAACCTGAAGAGTCAACCCTGCAAAAAGAGAAAAAGCACTTCCTTGAGCAAAGGGGTGTTCTTTTGATGTGTCTACAGCAATGTCACTGACTGTAAGTAGCAACACCTCAGTCCACCACTCATGAAGTGGCTGCAACTCTGCAAGCCGCACACAAAAGAATGGTCTTACTTGAGAAGTATTCCCCAAGTGCCATACTTGGGTTTTTAAAAGTCAGGAAAGTGTCAGAACGGGTACTAATAAGGCAAGTAGACAAGGAGTTGAAACCTATGAGGTGAGTTTCACCATCTAAATCTTATTCGCCAGCATACCCTACCAACCTACCACTTTCTCTGGTGATTCACAATGAGTTTAAGTCTGGTAATTCTCCAGTGAGACTTCTGATTAACATGCATAGGACATGCTCCCATCCTACCTTCCATCTGAGTCCCATTTGGCTTACGTTTTTTTCTAAGGCATGTGTTCCACTAAGCCTGCCAGGGAAGGCAGTAATCCCAGCGGAGTATGGACCACCAGCAGTTTCCACACACTGTGCTGAACGGTGGATCCTAAATCTGAAACAAGACTTATCCACTGGAACAAAGGTGACAATCTGCTCGTGACCATCTTGGCCTTTGAGTAAATGATGAGAGTGAATGGGAGGGGAAGGAGAGGGAGAAAGTTATTAATTTGCTTCCCAGCATTACCTAGAGTGGAGTAGGTGTTGGAAGATAGACTAGCCATGGAGAGCAGGGAGATGCCAAGAGGCTGTCATATGGTAGCGGGGATGTGAGAGGACACACAGGAAAGGCTGGGGTAGGCAGACGGGACCAAGCAGTGACTCGGGATCGGATAGCTTGGAGATAAAGCACTGCAGGGGAAAGAGGCAGCAGGGAACTGGGAGGCTGGGAGCTTGGCTAGAGAAAGCTGAAGCTACTCAGTATGTGTGTCAGCAGGCTGCTGTCACACATGCCTTTTGGCCACGCAGAAGCTCTCATAGCTTCAAGGAAGACAGCTGCACTAAGAGATGACAGCTCAGTGATAAAACTGGGCAGCACCTCTGGGACTTCTTCTGGCAGCTGCTGTAACAGCTTGATTTGTTTTCAATTTACTCTATATTGTTTTCTGTGTAAAAGGTCTCACTGGGGAGCAAGGAGGAAGGTTGCTCATTTCTAGGTGATGCTGTCTGGCTCCTGCAGCACTCTCTGGAGACTTCCTCTCCTGAAAGCAGCTGGATAATGCCAGGAAGTAAAATCTTCTGCATGCCCAGATGGGTCAGGCAAGCAGCCTGCAGTTAGAAAGTAACTCCTGGAAAGAGTAAGGGGAGCTTTCATGGTAGAAAGAAGGCACATAAGTGTCAAAGAGAAAGAAATTCAAGGGACCAGAGGGAAATGATGGAAGTTGCTGGAGAAAAGATCTTGTCCTTTAAGGAAAGAGTGGGAAGGGAGGAAACCTACAGATTGTGCCCAAATCACATGATACCTTAATTACCCTACCTTAAGGTAATTAAGAATGTTGATTGGAGCATGGGAGATACTGGCTCCTCTCAGCACATGGCCAATGAAAACCCAGCCCAAATCCTCCAGGATCCATGCTCCAGGGAACACCCTGGTATTTTCTGCAATAGCTTCCATGGCACAGACAGAGGAAAGTACGCCTCAGAATATCTCTGGGAGAGACAGGTTCAAACAATGAATTGGGCAGAAGCCTTGTGTGCCTTTGCCGAAAGCTCCAGATCCTGACTTACTGGCAGCTGCTCACTATCACTGCAAGTTGCAAAGTCACTAGTCAGTTAGATGGCACAAATTGTTTGGCCTTGTACATGTGTCTACCTAAAAAGCACCTGTCAGGCAGCTAGCTAATTGCTAGCTAATAATCTTCGGACAGTGTGTTGCAGTGTCTCTTTTCTATTTCAGCTCATATTTTTGAGGCAGTACAAATTAGCAGAAAGCTGCTTCAAATAAAAAACTAGTTTAAAGCTGCGCTAGGTAGCATCCCTGTCACTGCCAGTTGCAATGAAGGAAGGGTCTGGCACAGGAAGGCAGTGTAGTTGTGTCCTCCCAGTTCTTACCTGGTATAGCCTTAAGGCTGACTGAGATCAGCTCACAGCAGCAGGAAGCCATAAGTGATACCTTATAGTTTCTAGTCATCCTTCCCTGAATAAACACTTTTGTGGAAAGGAAAAATTTGTGTGAAACGTGTCAGGAAAAAATTATTACTAAAATACATAGCATATACTAGCAACAACCCAGCACCAATTGTTTCCTGTTGCTTAAGCTAAGAGTATGACAGACAGAACGATTTTTAAGGTTCAGCAAAATTCAGTTGACTACTTAAGTACCAAGTTATTCAGATGATGATATAAACACTATGATAATGAAATTTTGTAGCTACCAAGATTCTAAGTGTTGATAAAAGATTGTTTTCTGTGTATCCACTGTGTTGAAATCATTCACTCCGAAGTTGATGGTGTCATCTGTGACCATGACAATCTCATAAAAATAATATGTGGGTACAAAGTGATCTAACAAGTTACTTTAATTGTCAATGCATTGGTGCTGATATCTCAGACTTCATTATTTCAGTTTTGAAATTTTAACACTTCAGACAAAGGTTCAAATGAGAAAAGAATAATCATGGTATCAAACCTTAGAGAACCAATCTGAAGAGTAGATAGGCAGCTGGTTCACAGAACTAAGGCCACTAATTTACTTGTCCCAGAGGTGTATTAATGATTTTGCAAGGAAGGTTTTCTGCCTTCATGGGAGATGGGCTTCATCTTCCGGTAACAGAGAAAATGCATTTTTCTTGCTCTATTTCACTCTAGCCATTGTATTGTATTGTATTGTATTTATTTATTTACTATGGTGGACACTTAGTTGTGACCTAAGGCAAAACCTCCGGTTGTTAGTGATGGCCACTGAAAAGCATGGGATAACACATGTGTAATGTGAGTAGTTCTCACCAGCATATCAGCTCAGGGTATATGCTTGGTTTCCTATTATTCTTTACCGCAGTCTGCTAACTGATATGACAGCTACAAGACTGCTTTTCCTTCACTAGGATTAGCTGCTGAATTTCAGCTGCCACACTGTGAAAATGCCTTTTTCAAGGCCCAAGGAACCAGGAACTCAAACAAGAGAATTAAGGCATTCTTTCCTCATGGAATTGCTTGCAAATGATGATAGAAAGATGGGCAAACTCATTTTCAGTAATGTGATAAGAAAGCGCTAAATTAATGGATATGCAATTAGAGAAAAGAGGGGATGATTATAAATGAAATATCTTTCATTTAGATCTGAATATGTAGATCTGCTTTGATGAATTAACAAAATGTATTGCCTTTTCAGCACAATATTGATTCTTAATAATATTAAAGGCATTTGATTTCTTTGTCTGGGAAGAAAGCCAATCCTAATCACAGGCACCGTAAATACTAGTCTAATCCCTTTCTCTGTTTTATCTCCCACATATTAGTACAACAACATTTCTGCATGTCTAGTCATTTATATGCATTGCTAACACAACACAGTCTTCTAGAAGGTATGTTATTTTATTCTACAAATACTCAGAAATGGTCACTGCAATCACTTCCTTAATAACCTTATTCATCACATGAACACCATGTGGTTTTTGAAAGAGGATGTGTTACTATTACTACAATTATTGTAGCCAAGAGTGAACAGAAAAAGAAGAAAGAAAGGGGAAGAATAGCAGGAAAAGGATAGAGAATAAAATAGAGGATCATCATAGTGAAAGGAAAATAAAATCAGTTTTAAAAATCTGTTTTATTTGTTCATCATAGCTCCTTCACAGGTAATGGACTTGTATCATTTTATGGGAATTCAGGCATAAGGTTAAATCGCAAGAATGAATGATTTGCTTAAATACATTTAATGAACTTTGCTAACTTCCAGAATGATTTATATCGTCAGGAAATCTCAAATGCAGACTTTTCTCAGGCTCAAATAATACTGTTTATCTCTCAGGGTGAAAGGAGAGATGCACAGGAGAAGCCTGAAATAACATGAATTGAAAAGAACTTAAAAGGCCTGCTCAGTCAATTCTCTATAACAGCAAGTTTAACTACTGATATTTTGTCTCTGATAGAGATATGAAGTCTAGCTTGAAATAAAAGGCAAATTCCAGTCATTGTGATTGCACCATATGCCTTGCCAATGAGTACCACTGACCTGATGTTTGATATACTGGCATTATTGGGCTTTCCTTCTGATATTTAACCTGACTATTTCTTCTGTATTTTAAGAGGACACTTTCTTATTTTCTCCTCTTAAGTAACTAGAATAGCTAGTTCCTGTGCTAAAGCACTGATTTACATGACCTTTGTCAGAATTTTCTCTCATTCCTTTTTTCTCTAATAAAGCATTAACTCAGAGAAATGCCACTAAAAAACCCCTGTGATCCCTTTTTGTCACTCCTTAGGAAATTATTGCTAACCTTCTGAATTACATTCATTAAATGTTGGCTTAGACTCCTCTTCTATATTCTTGCATTTAACTGAAAAAAAAGAAGGCAATTCAGAGGAAAAAAAAATTTTTTCATGATATAGTTTCATTTTTATACTGGAAGATCCCCAAGTGGTTTTCATTTTTATTCCCTAGAAGTCACTTTTATGAGTAGATGAAGTGCCACTAGGAGCCCAGTCTAAGCCATTAAACATTTTTATATGCCATGGAAAGTGTGTCACCCTGTGCCGCTGCCTCATGTATATCTCCCAGAGGAGATATACCTTTTAAAAGAAAAAAAGTTTTAAACTGGAAACACCTTACTATGCTGACAAAGGAGTGTCCTGTTAAATATCCTTCCGTTCCCCAGGGCTTCTTTCACTGTAGTTGCAGATATGTCCTGTAAATCTTTCTATCCCCTTGTACAAATCTGCTGCTGGCTATTTGCACAATGAATACAAGATCATGAAATGGGATTCTAAGGAGCTACATGTTCAGGAGAAAAGAATCTTAAGTCATAGGAAGTTATCTGAATTAATCATTATTTTCTGTTTCTCTGACAGCAAAAGGGAAGTCATCATGAACTTAACATACGTTTGTCATCTTGCATTAAACCTAAACAACATCTGTGAGGATACAAACAGTAACCACCAGGGAAACACTGCATCCCATGGGGTTCGTGACCCAGGCCAGCCAGTCGGTTCCATGATGGCACATGTCTAACGCTCCCTAAATAGAGGTGGGAAATGAAGGCAATTAAATTATATTAAAATAAGTTATAAATATTCCTGCCTGCTTACCATAGGAAAGAGGGAGGATGATTTGTCATGATGGCTTATCTTCTCTTGTTCTCAAGTTTTGTTATTGTTTAAAAAGCAAGCTTTGCTCAAATGATCATGTAACTATGAAGACAGAACAAATCATTTGAGTGCTCTTTCTACTCTGCTCTTAAAGCCTCTGACTTTCTGAGACACTTATGCTAGAATATGGCAGGGACACCAAAGAAAATAGAATCACCCATAAATTTCCTTACTCCAAGATATTCGGCATTTGTGTTTGTCTCTATAATGAAAACAACTATGTTTTTTACCTCACTAGGAGTCAGTACCTCCAGCAGCAAAATACTTTCCAATATTTTTTAGAGAGTATGTTTGTGTGGAGTTTGGGGAACAGAGCGAGTGGAGCTTCTTACAAAATAAAACTGTGAATAATACCTAATGCCAGCTCAGACTGCAAGTCTGAATGCTGGATTGCACTTAATTACATTAATCACTGCAGTTCTGTTACTGGCTCCACTTACAACAAAATCTTGACTTATCTGCTTGAATAATTGCTGGCTGTGATCAGGCACCTGACTGAGCTTTTGAAGAAGAATGTCCTTTTACATGAAGCTAAAGTGGATGTTTGCTCTTACTGATGCTTGTGTAAAGTTCATCTCATGAACATGTGCTCTCTGATTTGCTTTCTGAGAAGAGAATTGGTCTTAAGCACAAACACTCTATCAATGCTTTCTAGTACTATAGGGCTTGCAGGTGTTATGAGTCTAAGTCTAGCATCGGAAATTAATTTCAATATCTCACATGGCCGGTTTAGTTATCAGCTTTTCTCATTTTGAGTCTGAAGATGGCACCATCTTCTGATGGCTAGGCGTGGAATAATAAGCAGCTTCACAAGCTACTAGGCAGATACTGTAAAGAATTATTTTGAACATTTTGGAATGATCTATTATCTCCCAAATTATATTTAGATTTGGTTTATTTCTCCCTATTGTTAAAGAGTACCATTTAGTAATACAGCCCTTCCTTTTCTGTAGAGCCTTGTGGTATCCTGTCCACTTTTTTCCACATGATGGCCAGTAAGAAATAACTTTTCTCTCTACTTTTGACAAAAGTTGCAGCTCCACATGGTAGCATTATGACCTGTTAACACCAGGAACAGTGCTAACATTTTGCCTTGTGACTACCTCGCCCTTGCTTCACTAGTCCCAGGGGAGGAAGGAGGAGGGAAGAGGAGTGCAGTGGAAGTGGGCTCCTGTCACTCCAAAGTCCATGTTGCATCAAGGCAGGGAATTTAAACTCTTCCCTTCCGCTTTGAAAAGCAAAAGGAAATAATTATTTCATGTTTTCTTCCTCCAGCTGTTACCCCATGGCTTTTAGGTGAACTGCAGTATGTGCTACAGCATTTAAGGGATTAAAATGTGAATGGAAAAAGTGTGGCTTGAAAGCTGTAGTTGTAAAAATGTGCCTCATTTATGGGGCCAGTATTCTGGGCTAATACAGTAGCGGAGCTGTACATGTATGAAACATACCAACGAAATTTTCCCTACAGTATTGTTTTTGACAAATATAATTCCTTCTCTGAAAGTAACTTACTACAAACTAAACCTAGTATTTTCTAGAGTGCAGGCATATTAGACTGCAGGCACAGTCAAAACATGATTAAACATTAAAAAATGAATGCAACTCCTTAAAGTGTGTCAGTCAATTCTTTTACTTCCATGTCTGAATATCTATACATTTATAGCTGCCTCCTGTCATAGATGGCATAAAATGGAGAAGCTGTCCTTTTATTCAACATGTACACATACCCATACCCATAGTTATTTCCTATGTATGAGTAAGTTCTTGTATGCTGTAAAAGAACAAATAATAAAAGCCCTTGAAGTGAAAAAAAGAACAACACAATCATTACTGCAAGTAAATAATGGTACATCCATTGACTTTTTTTTCTAATAGTGAAATACAAAAATAAAAGCAATTAAAAAGTTTCTGTATTTCATAGCACCTTTTCCAATACTTTAGTTCTTTTCTTCTTGATTCTGTCTGTAAAGAAAAAAAAAGGAGAAAACTAAGTTTGAGTTGTTCTTTTTTAATGCACCTTTATAATAAACTATTGTTAAGTACAATGTCCTGAGTTCTGTTTGATTCTTCTTGTTTTTGTTAACTTGATGAAATAATCTTTGTTACATTTCAACACAGCATTTTGATAAAGAATAGTATTTGTTTTAAGAATAACCACGTGTACTTTTTGTTCTCATCAGCTCATATAAGGCCATAATTAAGACAATGTTCTCAACAAGAGACTGATATATCACAAAGAGTAATCTCCTGGTGAGAAGAAGCAAAAGACAGATTTCCCTCAGCAAAATGCAAATTTGTTTCATGAGATTTTGCTCAGCATAACAAAGGGAACCATAGCAACATAAGTAAGCATATACATTCAAAATCTGTAATTGACTGATAGAGCTGAGACAAAATTAAAGAGCAAAATCACTAGTGTTCAAAGTTTGCAAGCAAAGATGTGGTGATACTTCAAGTTTTGCATTTGGATTCAGAGTTCATAGAAATTCAGCAATAAAGGTTACAGATAAGTAAATTTGAAATCTCTGGGTTGTGATTCTACTGATGCAACAAATTTTAATAACTAGAAGGGTGCCTTGTGAAATGCAAGGCTTTGTGTGGTGTGTAGGATGTTTGGTGGTAACTTTCCCAGTTCCTGCAGGTGCAATGCATTAGAAAGATAATCTGCCATGCTGGCTGTTATTGCTTGTATTACACGGATCAACAATCCTGATCTTTTTCTGTAGAAAGTCTGTCATGACACCAGCATCAAATGCTGTTTCACTCCTTCTGCAGACCACACATTATTTTTCTTGGAGAGTCATAGTCTACCTGTGAATAATAACAGAAAAAATCAGACTGTATTCGATCCATAAAGAAGTGATGGGAGACAATATTATTAATGGCAGCCACTGTAGCTTCCTGTGGGGGGGAAAACCAACAGCAAACCCACACCCCCTTCACCCTGAAGCTGAAAAAACCCCAGAGTATATCTGTTTTACAATATATAATATCATTTTGAATTGAGAAAATGAGTTTGGCTCATAAAGGCTCTGTAAAACACAAAGCCTTTGGAAAGCAGTTTGATTTGTACTTGATGACCTTCAGATTGAAAACTGGTATTTATGCACAAGGTAATTAGATAAGAGTTGTCCTGGAGCTCTCAGACCTTGTCATTGATAAGAAATAACAGGTGAATGGAATTTCTAGTGCTGGAGTTTCCACTGAGGATTTTCAAGGAGCAGTTTTCAGTGTAGCATGACATTCATAAGTAATCAAGAACCAGATTAAAAAAAATAAATTAATATCAATGTGCACATTACACAAAGGTGACACTGAGTGGCAAATAGTGAAGGCCAGATAGTCATTCTTACAAGCTTTGTCAAATAATTTCCAAAGAAGATGTATAAACATTACCAGGCTCAAATACAGAAGTTGCTGCTACACTTCTGTAATGGCAAAATGCATTTTCCAAAGAGCTAAGTAACTAAGAATAAAATTGCAACGTTACATTGTAGCAAAACATTTAATGTTATTCTTATTTATAGAGGGAAGGAATTACCAAATAGAAACATGTCTTTACCTCTGTAAACGTCTTCTTTTCCTACAGAAGGAACATACTGAATCCCATGGCTATCCACATTTTTAGAAGGATGATGAAAAATTGCACATAGGGAGGTGCAAAGACTAGAAGTGATGAAAGGTCCGTAACACATGGCTTTCTTTTAAAGAACAGAAGGGTTCACTGTGTTTAATATATCACAAGGAAGAGTGAGAGGCGATGTGGTTCAGTTGTAAGAGTATATTCAGGAGGAGAAAAGACCAGGCTTGTTAAAATGTTTTCATCTCACTAAAAAATAAAATGCGATGAAAGTCAATGCTTTGGAATTAAAGCTGAATAATCTAGATGAGAAATTAAGTAGATTTTTACAAAAGCCATAATTGCTCAATTATACAAACTACCAAGATAAGCAGTAAATATTAACAGGAACAGTTTTTTTTAATCACAGTTATTGTTGATTAAGGTCTTCGATTGAAGTTTGACTTCTTTCTGGGAAAACATGTTGGCCAAATTCAAATTACTGTGGTTAATATAAGAATAACTGAGAGAAATTCAAGATACACTAGAAGTCAAAGAAATTGCTAGTTCTTCCCAGCTTTCAGGTTTTGCATCAGCATCAGCATTTCCTGGTCTGCCTTTTAAACCAATATACTGTGCATATAGTAGCAATGCATGGAACAGACACAAGGGATGTGTGTGTGGAATGGAGTAGTGGTGGAAAGAGGAAATCTATTTCTGTACAACTCCTGCAATACTTTTCTCTCTCCTTTCCTCTCTTTCTCTGAAACTCTCAGGGTGGTTTCCTAACAGTAACTGCGCACAGAGAAGGATTTATCTTAGAAGGATAAGAAAGCTCTGTGGAGATAATACTTAGCAAAATGCTTTTATGTCTGAACTACCAATAGCACTTGCTAGTTCAACTGATAAATTCATAGAGTATATTGGAGAAGATGGGGCGAGGCTGTTTCACATACCCATTCAAAAACAGCTGTGGTATCTAATATAATCTGAGAGTGCCAATAAACCCCACTGTTCCTAATTTCTGCTCTAAAAGGCAGTAAAATGTAATTTTTAGAACCAAAACCTGAGCAGATGGACAGTCAGAACAACACTGTAGCTGACATCAGAACCTTGCTTATAGCACCAGAATTCTGTGACTGTGGCTTGCCAATCAAAATATTTGCAATGCAGAGTTAGCCTTTATTCCTTCAGATAATACTTTTAGATCAGCCTTGGCAATTTTTTTTTTTTTTTTTTTTTTAAGCAAAATTGCAGCATTCTAAGGTGCTGATTTTCAAATCACAGCCTAGGATTAGAAAACAATCCTAGTCAAGCAAATATTACTTCACGCAGAAGGCTACCTAATTCCTTTAGTTGCTGAAGGTTTTGTACAAGGAGCAGGGCAGTCATTTTGCAATAGGTAAGTCTCAGCAGACTGGGAGCAGCCAGGCATACCTGGCATGTTTGTGTGGCTGTGATGAAACCTCCTGATTAATTTAACATCTTCAGAAGCAGCAGATACGATGGAATATTAATGCTCAGGATGCCTGAGAGCATGCTTGCAGTGCAAGTAGAGATCAAAGCAGAGAGTCCCTAATTTAAGAGTGGACACAAGTTCCCGTGGTGCAGCAGAAATGCTCTGCAGGTGTAGCACGTCAGATCCACGGTCAACAGGTGCCGACTTTTGGCAGGACATGTTAGCTTAGAGGCAGTGTTAACTGAACACAGCTTCCAGGATTAGGTTTGCTGGATCAAATAATGGTAGCAATAGTCGGAGGAGTCTGTTGGCATGAAAGTCTTCTGGAAAATTTTACCTCAGCAGTGTACCGTATTGAAGCATTAGCTTCAGTAACATACCACCTACAATCTTGATAATTATTCTGAAATTTTCCTCTTAAATGCCCATGCATATGAAATGGATTGTTTATTATGCAGCTTTTACATGAGAATGCCTTGTCTTTATCACAAGCTGTGTAATATATATGTTGTTTCTTTTTAGATCAGTATCAACATTATTTTTGTAAGCTAATTTTCCTTGCTCGCCTCATATTTCCTCCGTGTTTATCCATAACAGAGCCAATCCCAAGCTGTTTGAAGTCATCAGAAGGACTACTGCAGACTTCAAAGGAACCTAAATATGTTTTCAAGAACATTTCAGAATGAGCCTTCTCCTGCACTGAAGGATCATTTAACCAAGGGGATGTGAAGTGCAAGCAGAGACAGCACCAGGCTCTGTCATATCCCATAGAAAAAGATAGTTCTTCCAAGCAGAGCAGCTCATTTGTGCAGATTACTTGTCATGTTTGGGGAGGTATGTTTAGGATGGTGTTGGGTAGTCTAAGAAGACAGAAACCATTTTCATTTGTGACTGGTGACAAGGCAAGAACAGTTTATCAAATTAAAAATCTGCTGGTAGAAATGGCTATACATCTTGTCTCTAACATATCTTTGCACTGAAAATGTATCCTGAATTAAATACGGTTTGATCTGATTTCAGAGAATCTGCTAGTGTTAATTTGCCTATTCCAGAGTCGCACACTTCCCCCCATACAGCCTGATTCATTTTAAAGCAGACATAATACATTTCCCTTTACCACCGACCTATTTTGTAAGCCTTGATGTCTTAAACAATGTGAAATCTTTATTAAGCAGAGGTGCTGATTGTCACATCTGGAATGGAAAGAATCATTGCCAAAACAGGTTTATTTTTTTATTTTTTAAAAATTTACCGTACCAAGAGTGATGGCTACTTATATCTGCTTGCTTTATGATTTGGTAGAGTATCCAGATGTATTAGCTGTTTTTTTCTTATGCAAGGGAAAACGCTCTATCAGTCTGGTCTGCAAAACACGTCTAGATTAATTCTCCCTGCAAGGCTAAAATTCATGAACTTAGTGGCTTTGGTTGATTGTCAACAAAACCAACTAAATGTATCCACATTTTTCTGTGCTTATTGTCCTATCAACTATGACTGATATAATTAGCTTTGCACTTTTTGAATTGCAACTGCCTTATCACTTGCCATTTTTCCTGTCTTATGCAGTAGAATACATTTGCTGCTTAGATTTACAAGTGGTTTATGAAGCAAGATCCCATTAAATCTGTGTGCATACTGGTTTCCTTTTTTCATTCTTATCATGCCTCCATCTCATGACAAAAGGGCACAGACACTGCTGAGGGGATGACCATTGCCATTACAGATACCTGAAGATAAATAAAACCTTTTTCTTTATCTACACAGGAGAAACTTCCCTCTTTTAAGCATGCATAGGAACTTGTGCTGAAAGGATACCTTAGGCCAAGTTAGTGGTTAGTTATGTTGTGAACAGAATTAGGATCTAAATGATACATATAGAAGCACAACAACTTGCTTGAGCAATTAGCCCGAGGCTAATGTGCTTCCCTGACTGGCGATGTGACCCTGCGAGCTCTGTGTTTTAAATAATATTATCCATATAATTAATATAGATTGAGGAGATGTTCAGAATTATAATGAATATGCTAACTCTCGAGCTAAACAGATAATTATATCAGGAGGAAAGAATTAGCCAAATTGTGTTGGGTTTTGGCAGACACTAACATTGGATAACTATATTCAGCTTCATTTGTCCCCAGCTGATACAGGCAATCCAGTCTCCAGAGATGAACAGATGTACATAGTTCACTCTGTGACCTGGTTCACCATCTTCTCATGTGTTGTGTTCTCTCTATGGCAACAAGCTGCTACTGGTAGAAATTTGGCACAGACTTGGGAGGGAAGCATTATGCATTTATCTGAACACAGAAAGCTTTTGAATTATTGCAATATTTTTAAAAGTTACCCTTTTTCCCTTACTTTACGTGCATTTTAATAAATCAAAGGTCTCTGAAGCCAAAGCATTAAGGCTCAGTGGAAGCTCATTATTCTGGATTCAGCTACTATAATTTTAGCCTCTTGGAAACAGTTAAAATTACTGTAGGTGCTCTTAATTTGAAAACCTTTTAATGCCAGTGGTCTGCCTGGTGTCTCTCACTTTGGTCTTGGCAGTTTCAAAGTGCACACCAGTGTAGACCTTGCTTGTGTGCCAAGTAACTAAAGATTATCACCAGTGATAATGTTATTTAAAATTATTCTTTGAAACTATGCCAGAAATATTCCTCATCTGGCAAAGACAATGCGCATACATGTTATGAAAATAGAAAGGTTACTCCCAACATTATGAAATCCCCAGAAATAGGGATTCTATACAGAAGCAAGTCTTTTCCAAATAAAAGTCTTTGGTCAAAATTTCATAGATGCCTAAACCAAAATGAAGGCCAAGATATCAAATGTTACAAATGCAGGACATATATATGTATAAATATATAAATATATATATATGACTGTCTCTCTCTCTCTTATTATATCTCTCTCTGTTATATGCATATGTGTATATAAACATGTGCAAGTTTGTGTATGCTGTATGTGTAGACTTCATGTATAAAAATGTATGTGTAATATACACATATATAAATATACCCAAATATAATATTATGAACAAAGCACTAGGCCCTGAATATTTTTAAGATGTCCTAAGTTTATTGACTGCTTCCTTGTTACATCTATTGTTTTCTAGCTTTATTCAGAATCACCTATGAAGCCACTTTTTCTTCCAAACCTAATGAAAATCTATTCTATTCTCATTACTGCCACTGCATGACCTCTTCAGGTACTTGTGTGTTTCAAAAAAGATGTTGATTGTGGGGTGCAAATATAGTTTTGGAAAAAATATTTGTGTTCTATTTACCTTAGTTTTCTCCTGTTTCTACTTTCACACCTTGTTTGGTAAATTGAAGGACAACTTTCATAGTGTTAATTTTCATGTAAGCGCTTTTATATTTTCCCTTGTAATGACTCACATCTTTGTTCGTAGTGTGAGATGAATTATCCTACAACTTCCTCACTCCAGGGAACTGCTTTTTTTTGTGGATTCATAGTACTCATAGCACTACTGTGCCTAACCAAAAAGTATAGAGATGACTGCAAATAAAACCAAAATGAAATAATTTTGCATTTGGGGTGTGCAAATAGTCATTCACCCTTGGCAGTTGTTAGCAGCAACTGTATAATATAGACCTTAAATATGAGCCTCCCTTGTGGCATCCTCTGTTTTTATCAGGTTTCTATCAGAATGTATATTTACTTTCTGTAGGAAAAACAATGTGAACTCTACTTTTTCTTGAAGAGCCTTCATCTTATTGAAGTTATGCAAAAAGAAAAAGAGACAGTTTTCAGTTTTTTCATACTCAAGGAATATTAGGAGTTATCAATCAGAACAATAAATGAAGTCTTATTAAAATTTTTTTCCCAATTAAAAATACTTCATCAAGTTATGAAACCTTTCTGTATTTAATACTGTTCTGACATCTCTCACTTTTCTTTTCTGACTGTAGCATTGCAGGTAAAGGAGGGTCGTGATTTAAACTTCCAAGTAGACCAGAGTTCTCTCTTTCAGTAAAGTACCACAGGGCTCTTATTGAGTGTTAATGCTACTGAACAAATTGTGTCTTAGAGATTTAAATTCTGTGCTTTCAGATAATCTATGTGATCCAAGTAACAAGAGGTTCAATTTTGCTTTTTAAATGTAAAGCACCTATGTATAAATTATTGTCCACAAGTTATAATTCAGTAGTTAAGAATTTTGTGCAAAATGAACGTAAACAATACTGTGAAGACACAGATTGGTAGTTTAATTTTTATTTTCCATTTTATTACATGGGTAAGATATTATACAACATTAACCACATAAAACAGATTTATAAGAATCATTCCTCAAATTTGCAGAACAAAATACTTTTATCTATTCCTTACTGGCCATAAGAATAATTTTTTTTACTTCACAAACTTTAAAGTAAAGTCTTGTAAATTATATTTACTTTTCTCATATGAGTAACTTTTCTATTGGTAAAAAATGGTCACTTTTCTGTTTACAGTAACCATATAGTCAATATAAAGAAGTAGATGTCAAGTCCAGATTGAATATAATTTATGAAAATTTGTAAAGCAGTTGTATATGTCTTCAGATTTAACCTGCTTACTTAGGTGATGTAAGAGGTCCAGTTTTCTTTGTACAGAACAATATTTAATAAGTAACAGTTATAATTTTTTTATGAATTGTCACCAGGCATAGCATATTGAAGTGCACAGTTGAAGTTTCATGTCTGATATTCAGCTAAAAATTTACAGCACAGAAATGATTAAAAAGAAATCCTTGGATTGATGACAATTCTTCAGCATTTCCAGGCATTACGAGCCCAGCTTAACTACACAGCTAAAGTAGTTTGCATCATCAATAGATCATAACTGAGGATGTGTAGATAGAATTTAATCCTTAGTGAGTCTCTGTCTGTTAAAAGAGACATCGACCTTAATCAAAATGTTGGAATACTGAGTTCAGACACACCCAACAAGATACTGTTTTTTGCAGTGTTTAGAAACATACTTACCATGAAAAGAGGGAGAAATGGAAGGTTTCTAAAACAAATTTGTGCAACAGAGATTGTGCCTGCACAGGACTGAAAACTAGTTTGATTGTTTCCAAAACATACTTTTTCAAATTGAAGAATGAAAGATCTAAAAGTTATGCATTTAAAACTAAAGGCAGGAATGGGGTTGAACATTGTGATTCAAGGTCTCAATCCTAGGAAAATATTTGATTGAACACACCAGAGAGATCAGAAGATTTGTAACACTCATATTTCTAGTAACGTGCTTTATGTCCCTAAACCTGAACACATTTGGATCAAAGACTAGATCTAGTGTCTTTCAGCAGCTCGTGGCATGGTGGGGGCCATGACACTAACTCCCCTTTGACTTCCCTCCTGGATGGCACTGACTTTC
This sequence comes from Aviceda cuculoides, assembly GCA_035590195.1. NCBI lineage: Eukaryota > Metazoa > Chordata > Aves > Accipitriformes > Accipitridae > Aviceda > Aviceda cuculoides. Next base: position 27,590,415 of record JAVJGG010000082.1, on the reverse strand, counting down.
CCACCAAATGGGGAAGTTGGGGAATTCAAACAATTGCATATATTTGGTGGTTTGGTATCCAAACCCAGTTAACCTTCATATTGTCACTTGGTCTTAAACCATGACACCCATGAAAACTTTCTACTGATTTTAGTGACCTTTGAATCAAACCCCTGTTGTTCTACTGGTTTTGAATTTGATTAACTACCACTGGTTCAGAGCATTTTCAGCAAACAAAATCAAACCCCCAAACACACAGGAAAATACCAGTAAGGTTCTCCATTAGGAGATGAAATTGATATATAGTCTTCTAGTTTAACTACTCCATGACTCATGGAATGACATGCATTATGAATTTATAAAATTAAACTTGTAGCAAAGAGGCCAAATGGGAGGTTTAATTACTAAGCCAAATAATTGTAATCCCTACACATCATTCTGTTTGTGCAAAGTATTTGTATCATCTTTCCATTACATAATTAGGCTAAATAGAATTATTAGCTTCATGAACCCCTGAAGTATCTCAGTGACTTCTGATAGCTTTCACCACTGATAATGTTCAAACACCCTCAGAGCCAGTAGATAAATAAATAGTGCAAAAACCTAGAAACTTTTTGCAGTTGCATCAGTAAAACTTTTAGCGTCTAAGGTATTCTACAGAAAAACACTAATGCTTGAGCTCCTTACCTTGTTATCTTTATGAAGTAAACTTAGGCAGCTGCTGGGACTGAGTGGTGGTTTAGCTTAAAACCTACAGTATTCTTTGGGACAGATTGTTTGGTCCTATTATGAACTTCTTGCAGTATTACATGCATGTTAAGACTAAAGTACTCCAGACAGGGTGAGTCTAGGGCCAACACATCCTTTGAAGATGAAGGCTCAGTGTAATTACAGTGTAATCAGAATAAGGGATAGATAATATCCCTTATATCCTAAGCAAAGCAAAACCTGTCAGCTATATGTTTTTTATTTCTATGTTCTTTATTCCTTTTAAACAGAAATTATTTTCAATTTCTTTTTAAAAAGAAAATCTACAATAGACAAAAATTTAGTATTACATCAATCTGTGGTTTGTAATCAAGTAGAAAAATTTCATCCCCTCCTCTTCTTTTCTTGCATACACATTACAATCACATCACATCCTTCCCTCATTTTCATGTCAAAATACTAGGGGAAATGAAGCATAAGAAACTCATCATGTCTTGCTTGTCAAGCATGACGAGTAGGAGGTTCTATAGTCTATATGAATTGTCTACCATTTTGCTCTGGCGAGGAAATTATTTTGCAACTGCTTTTAAAATTTTTAGTGTTCATCAAAATAAGTTAACATTCAGAAGTACTGAAGTACAATGAAATAGAAAAAGCAACCCTACACCTCCTATCCTCTTATTCACCAGTTGCAGTCTTATCTCTGATACAGTCCTAGTAAGAAGGAGAAATACTGATTTTAGCTGATACTGACTGAGTGCTCAGTTCTTGAATATGAAGCTTGAACCACCTTTTGTCAGTTTTCTGGTGGTGCTAGAGAATCAAAATCTGAAACCTGAGCAAATTATCTGTCTTGAGTCTCTGTCCCACTGACCTGAATCTCTGTCCATTACACTGTGCTGGCCATTTGCTGTGACCCTAAAATCAAAGCCAAGAACTGTAAGACATATGTTCTTCATGGGTTCTGCACAGCATGCCTGGAGGTTCCTTTGGGCATCAAGGCAGTCGCTGATATCAGATTCATTAGCCTGTGCTTGGCTCAGCTGCTCCCAAAACTGAGAATTTGTACTGCTTGGCGATCTTTGGACACCAAAATCTCATTGGTAATCATATGAATTTGCCCTGGGGTGGGAACTTCTCTGGAGCTGCTCACAAGCTGCAGGAGGTTAAAGGGCCACAGGTCAGCTGTCTTGCACCATATCACTCAGTTGCCCTAAATCACATCTACAGCTGCTTTACTTGGTGTCTGTTAATGGGAAAAGGGAGTGTTTCATTCCAAACCCTCACTTGATGTAAATCTGTGTCACCGATGTGAGTAGAGCTGTAGCAGTGTATGCTGGCCCATGACGTGTTCTGCTCCTTGGTGTGTATTTTTCGCTACATTAAATTTTAGGGACTCTCACCCCCCAAATGTGTTGCTATACTCTACATTATCGAAAGCATGTTTTATTCATGTGTTAATAATGTCCTAGATATAATGTATCCTTAACTTGCTATTTAATGCAAATAACATAACTATCATAAAGAAGCACACATAATTTTATGCAAAGAGCATTCTAGCTGTCTATTTTTAGCATCCATATGAAAAGCTGTTACTATGATATATGTTCTGGGCTAAATGTTGTTATACATTTCAGAGCCACTTAATTGTATAAAAAAAGAACAAGGAAATATATTTGCTAAATTTAGCCCAATCACAAAGCTTTTTCTCAAAATGGTTTCTTTCAGAACATATGGAGAATTTGTGCTCTTTGGTATTTCAAGAAGAAAGAATGGTCTCTAGAAGCTTTTTCTCCCTTTGTTGTTTTCATTTGTAAACCTATTGTGTATCTTGAAAACATTGTTCTGGTTGTACAGGAAATTATTAATTTCCTCTGTCTGTTTCCATTTTTCATATGCTTAGCCTGTGATTTTCAGGCTCTGCTGCTTCCTTTTAGTTGCTCTACCATTTTTGCAGGGTAGAGGGGAAAAAAGCTGCCTCTTTTTCTTGTCTACTACTTTTCCATTATCTCTGCCCTGCTACATTTGTGCAACTCCTGTCTCACCTGTTTCATGCTATTTTCTCTCAGAATTTCATCGATATGAATTCTAAGAGAGCCTTTTCAATTTATTTTTCTTAAAATAGATTCATTGCATTGTAATAATTTTACTAGTGAAGTAACAGATTTGGCAAACAGGATCTAGTCTTCAAACATATTTTCTAATGAAAGGATTAGACTGAGGGCAACATCCTCTGTGGAAAGCTGTAATGTTGACCTGCACTTGCATCTCACTGCCAATACTATTGCAAAAGAATGGGAGGAGGAGGGATAGTTTAATGTATTTCCACTTACCCATTCCTGGTTTCTGCTACAGAGATGCCCTGTAGCTGATCTTCAGAAAAGTGATGGGAATGGGGGATAAATTGTCGGGAATCCTGACTGAAGGTACCAATGTGCAGAGCAGTGGATGACGCTTAGCAGACATGGAAAGGTCTTGTACCAGACCTCCAGTTGCATTTTAAATGCCTACATGTGGGAAAATGTGTCAAGCCATCAAGGATGAGGTCAGAGTATCTGGTTTCAGTTCAACCATGTCAACAGCATTTGATAATGTCGACAATCCTCTGTAACTGTGAGTGGTTTGTGTATTGCTCTATATTGCAGTTATGTGAACTACAATGCTTTATTTATCGCGAAACCTCTTCAAGAAGCAGAAGGAAATTACCTGTACTGGATTTGACTGATAAGGCAAATGTTTCTCCTAGTATCTGTTAACTGAGAAAAAATTCTGAGTACACACAGGAAGATTTGCTTTGCTGGGTGTTGCAAGGCAAGAGGCATATTAGGGATACTGACTCAAAGAAGCTGTCTCTGAAAGATCCACATCCCAAGGGAAACTGAGAATGAGTTGTAGTTTCAGAGAAGTTCAAAAGGACATTTAAATATAGATAATTAGAGAAAGCGTGTTAGCATTGACCTCATATAGAGGAGTAAAGAAGGAATAAATAAGTAACATCTGCAAACGTTACACTCCAAATTTTTCAGGAAATAAAAAAACCCGCAAAATCTGTTCCAACTCTGCTTTCAAAGGTCAGAAATCACAAATGAAAAGTAATTCCTGTAAGTTTTCTTAACATGTTGAGTGATATTTCGCTCTGGGACATGGGTAATGTCAGAGGTGTGGCTCTTAATTTGGGCATATTGACATCCACCCCTGCAAAGAGCTTTATACTCTTTAGTCACATCTTTCTGAATGTTTCCCTCCTGGCCCTGCCAGCCCTCAGCCAGTCCACTATATATTTAAAGATGATCCAGTACTGAGATTGTTTCTTATCATGCCTGGACTATCTGGCCAATGGCACTTATATTCACCAAAGACATCATAAAATTTAGTGGGAATGATGAAAAATTGATAGCTACAGGAAATACTAACGTATCATAAACTATCAGAAGATAGCACAAAGTGCCCAAGGTAGCCAAAAATTAATCCTTCAGGAAAAGCTGGTATTTAGTTCACATAATGCCTCTTATGAAACATTTCTTAGTTTGGGGTGGGGTGGGGTTGTTGTTTGTTTGTTTGTTTTTACTATTTCCTCTGCTTTACCATCCTCTGTTTGTAATGGACTTGTGGGAATGTCTGCATGCTACAGATTTGCCTTTTTTTTTGCCACAGGACATATTGTTTAGGTATGGTGAGATACAAATGTCCTCATCTGCAGTGATAACAGCTTATCTTGTAAGGATATAGGTTCAGGGTCAAGGTTGGTTTGTAATATAAGAGTTTAAATTACTGCAGTTATCCAAACCATCACAGCTGTGTTTCTTTCACTTTAAACAATCTCTTGGGAAAAAACTGGGGGCTTGGACAGAAGTTAGATGGCAAAGTGAAAAAAAGTCAGAAAGTTTCAGTTTACAACTAACTAACCCCCAACTTTAATGCTCAATCTTAAGAAGGACAGAGCTTTTTCTGAATGCACTGATTACGGTATTTGCTAGAGCCAATAGCAAGCAGTGGTACTCCACATCAGTGTCACACTCTGACCACAGCACTTTGCCACAACAGCGGTTATTAGTGGGCATGGTTGATGGTTGGGCTCGATGATCTTGAAGGTCTTTTCCAACCTAAATGATTCTATGATTCTATGATTACTCCAACAGGTGCAAATATTGAGTCATCTGGATATTTCCTAACACATTACCAGAACCATCATCAGACTGGTCAAACCTATGCATGTGCTTGCTTTCTTCCAGTGGGTCTCCCATCAGCTCTTGTCACACGTGCGCTTGCATGGCACCAGAGAACTGCAAGTATCAGGAGTGAGATACTTCCATCTTCTTGTACCAAGGATGAAAATTTCTTACCCTGTCCTGTCTATGTGGAGCTGGAAGATGCAGCAACATTACAGATCTCCTTGTCTTCTCATCAAAATGCACTCTTTTGTTGTACAACTTGTACTAAGATTAATAAGTGTTTGACTATTAGGAACAGTCAAAATACATGTATAAGCAATCATTAAAGCCACTATACTTTCTAAATCCATTTGTAACTCACACATTTATCTTGGCTTCCTTGTAATTGTTATGAAATAGAGTTTCAGATTATTATTTACCTGTTGTGTTACAATTAGCGTGTTCCTAATAACTTCAAAATGGAAAACTAAAGCTGAACATTGGAGCCTAATTAACAGTTCATGTCACACATTACAGGAACTGATACTTGTTGCTTTCGGTTGAATTAAAAGCCAATAGAATAGCATGCATAATGGTCATATTAGGGTGCCAAGCTTAAAAATGTAATTAGTAAAAAATGAATGTAATTTTATTTCTGGAGAGACTGCTATCTGAGGAAGAGGGAGATGTTACTTTATGTTTGGGAGGCTGATGCAAAGGAGTGAAAATGAGCTTGTATTCTTCACAGTGCAAATTAAAACCTGGTAGAAACCTGATTAATTTCATCATCATTATTAAGTATAAAGAACACATAGAAGGTATATCAAGGGAGCATGAAAAATCTATCATTTGGATTTCTGCAGCTATAGTCTCTTATAGTCTCTCATCATTTGCATAGGGAATGATGGTATGGATGTCCCCTACATAAAGTACTTTGGCAATGGCAAGTGGCTTCCAGTTAGCATTGTCAGTCAGGCATGAAAATCATGATTCTTACTTCTCTCAGGACTTCCTTGAAGGGTTAATTAAACAATATCACTGAAGATCATCTGAATCTCTGTCTGGGAATTGTCAGCTGTCTTCTAATTAAATAGGAGCCTTGGAAGAGTATTTGTCTTCAGATTTATTCCAAAGAGTGAATTCTTCATTCCTTTTCAGAAATAGGTGTTCTTGCCCCTGGCAGAAATACTTCCTTCCTGGACTTCCTCTGGTAAAAGACCTATGGTTCTTCACATAAACTTGCCTGGTTCTGATGTTTGTATTAACCTTCAGTCCTGCTCGTTCTATTTTCCCTCCTGAATGCTTGTTTAAAAATGTTTTCTTTTATATCATACTTTCAATATGGTATGCTTGGATTCTGGTCTCTGCCTGCTTCACTGACTTTTTATTGCGGTGGGGCCGGGGGAGGGGGGCGGGCTAACTAGCATTTTCTTTTTTACATTACTACCACATTTTTTCCTATCACTCTTAGGAGAAATGTCGTTTCAAGGTTCGTATTTAATTAGATACAGGCTGACTATTCCCAGAGATTCAGGTGAACTTCAGTGATATTCTCTTGTTCCTAAAGACAGACAATGGAAGTGTTAAAGAATGATCAGATGGTTTAAGTATCAGGAATATGAAGGAGGTTTTGGTGTTTATAACTGGAGTATGTTCAGAGTAGGAACTACCCTAGGTAGATGAACACTGTGTGAGTGCTGGAACAAGAACCTTTTAGATCTGACACAATTATAGGTGAGTTCTAATAAAGCAAGGATTTGGGAACTTATGTTGACACCTGAGAAGAGGAAAATCAGGTATACAAGAAACAGTAATGCATGAAAGAGTAACAACAGCAGCAAAGCAAACCTGAAAAAGTGCAAATCTTCATAAGAATAATAGAAAACTGGATAATAGAGTTATTTATATGATTTTTTCCTGGGGATTAAAAAAGGGATAATGATGAATAAAATACAGCTGCAATGCTTCTAAACTTATTTTTATAAAACAAGACACTAAATTAGAGTAATCTGAAATATTGCTGCAAAATACAGTAACTGGATATTGTGGTACTTGCAAAACCACCAGTCTACATGTCACTGAAGACAACAGATGATTGGTCTGTATTAGCCGGTGAGTTTATGTTGTAAAACAGCAGAAGGTTTCTAATTGCCAAAGAAGTCAACCTTCATTTTGGTATAGAGGAGCAAAATCTCCAAATGTTTTAAGATGGAACTCAGTCCATTCACCAAAAGGGTTATTGTCATAGGTGCTTGCAACAAGAACTATCTGGGCCTGGTTCTATTTTTGTTGTTTTTTTCCCAGAAATGTACACCAAGTCCACAGTCATTAAAATTAACAATTGGAAACTCACCAGAATTTTCAGTTACGTGCCCAGGAAACTCCAGGTTTATCGCTTAACACATATTTGATCTTGGTCTCAAGTCTAGACTCTCCAGTCATTCACACATTTACACATAAGCAATGGTCTGGCACAAACTTCAGTAGAGATTTTTTTCTGTGGATATAAGTGAGCTTGGCTTGCCACAGACCAGCTATCTGGCACCTACCTCTTCATGAACACAGTGTGAACATTTTAATCCTGACCTACAGAGATGTCATTAGCATGAAAAAGGAGATGCTTGAGGAAGGAGGTCCACTCTTGACCTGACAGCTCTAGACAGCCTCTTTCCCTCCAGACTTATTTTGACCTTCAGCGGCTGTTCCAGACTCTCTGTCTCCATCTCATACACTTGGCCCTCTGTTCACTCGATGTATCCTTTCACTTTTGCAGCTTGGCAAATCCAGAAACCCACATGGCTTATCTCTGACATACCATGCAGATTGCTGCACTGACCTGCCCATTCATCATGCTTACTATTTTAAGGAGCCCTAACTGCTCCATCTCCTGAGCCAGAAGCACAATTCCAATGTGTTCATTGGGTTGAGTCTCTAATCATCATAGATCTAAGTGATCCTTGGATCGGAGTCACTAGCAGCTTTCAGTATAGTAGTATTTGTAGAAAAGTTTCCTTTCTCCCACTTTTTTCTCAAGAAACCAGCTAGTTAGGATTTCTATGAAAACCAAAACAAAGCAAACCCTGAAAACAGTCTAAACATCCATTGTTACTTAATTTGTAAATCTACTCAGGTTGGCAAAATGGATTAAAAGAGCACATTTTAGTTGAAATAGCTCCTAGAGAAAATTGGAGCTATTTCAAGCCTCCTGTCTTTCCTGGCTTCTGCCTGAGAGCTTCCACTAACTTGTTTTTAATTCTTCCACAACTGTTATGACAAACTGTAAAGATTGAATTCCCTCTTCTGGGTTGCACTTGCAAAACTTCTTAGTAGACCTGCTTTATCAAAAAATAGAGATTTAATATCAGTGGCAATTTATCTCTGTGGTCGACAGGCTTTATCTTCTACCAAAACAACCATGGCAACCTCTTGCAAAATGACTCTAACCGGTAACAGCAACTAAACGAAAGATGATAGGTCAGTGGCTATAATGTGGATGCCATTAAACAGGGCTGTTTTGGAACTGGACATGAAATACTTAGAGGCAATCGAGAGAGTGGAGGGAATGCCTTGTAGTTCAGTTATAAATGGCACAGAGATGGGATTTGATCCAGTCATTGCAGAACTGTACCAAGCAGCTGACTGCTGGAGGGCTCCACCTCCAGCCATCTCCAGTGGGAGAGCCACACTGAAACTGCAGAGACACTGCTCTGGCTTTCTCTCCCTGCACAGATTCAGACTGGCACAGTAAGGTGGCTGCTACATACTTCCCTCATTCTAAATGAGTGTGCCATTTACTGCCTACGCACTTAGCACAGTCTGTTTGTAAGGCGTATGTGATTTCTCCCCTTACATTAATTCACTTCTCAGTGGTGTTTTCTAGCTTGGTGACCAGTCTCATGATCCCTTCACCAGAAGTTGCACAAGAAGTATGCAGAAGTATTCTGAAGCATGAGAAGTAAAATCTGTTGTTTCTGTACTCTTTTTCAGGATTAAAGGGCTCCTGTGTTCAGTATGGTTTTCCTAACTGTCCCAAACTGGTTTTAAAACATCCACAACGTGACACATTTCCACTGTTTCTGAATCACGCTGTTATAACACACAGTTGTTTCATAGCAAAACCAAGTTATTCTCTGGATGAAAGAAAGGCAGCATTGTAAGACTGTCAGAGAAAAGCCTGGGGTAGAGCCAGAGCATCCCAGTGCTGTGCCAAGTTGAGGCAGACTTATCTTCACACCTTTCCACAGTTAAAGGCACACTTGCACTGTTAGTGAGAGGGAAGGACAGGAGAGACAAGCTGTTTTTATGAAACAGTAAAAAAAGGCCTCTGTATTTCTATCTTTCCCCAATTTCTTTATCATTACATTGCTGAATCTCCCCTCTGAGCTCTTTCTCTGGGTGAACCTTTTCAGTTCCAGAGGCCTCTTATAGCATATGCTATGCTGGCTCCCCAGATATAGGAATATACTGCTTACTCCTTCTCACCTCAGCATTTAAAAGCAGCTGAGCGATCACTGCAAAACTCATTATTCTTTGCCTGTCAGTATACAGATTAAATTATCACTGTACCTTTTTCCACCGTGGAATCCACTGAAGAGATTTCTTTTACAAGATGACTGGTTATGGCGGCAAAACTGTCTGTAACCTGTCACTTTTCTAGTAACAGGAAATATCACTTCTCTGGTCATCTTTTGAAGTTTTTTGGCAATTCAGTATGCCTGAGTTAGTTCCGTAACTTGCAACAATATACATTGTGACTTCACAGGTAGAACAGCATTTAAGAAAAATGAATCCTTGTACAATGAACAGCAGATTTGTGAACTTTGCTAAGACCCACCTTACACATATGTGAGCCAAGCAAGATATTTCTGCTTGGGCTGGCCTTGCCTCTGGAAAGAAGCCAAATTGTATGTTGTCATTCCTAATTCTGAATAACAGTAACATACTGTATAATATAGCTCCCTGTTCTGTCTGAATGAGTTTTCAGAATAATTATTGTAGATAGCAAAGATCATACCCAGTGTATTTTCAGATGTTTTAATTCCTTTTCAGATCTTATAATGCTGCTAAGGTCTTTAGTTTGAGTATTGAATGAGGCAAGAATCCTGAGGACAAAAAATGAAGTGGGGTGTTATAATTAAAAACTGTGCCCTAATACGCAAGAGGGATAAATTAAGATTGCATAGATCATCTTCAAGTTTTTTAAGATATTGTTAGGTAAGTTTAAATTTCTGTGCTAATTCTAGCAAAGGATATTGTCTTGGTTTCCTGGGATAGAGTTAATTGTCTTCCTAGTAGCTGGTACAGTGCTGTGTTTTGAGTTCAGTATGCGAAGAATGTTGATA
>JAVJGG010000082.1:27555498-27579899 GCA_035590195.1 Aviceda cuculoides | reverse complement strand
AAGCCCAGCGGGTGAGAAAGCTGGAGGGGCAAAAGAAGGTGGCACAGGACGCAGGCAGGGCAGGTGACCCAACCTGGCCAACAGGGTATTCCATACCATGGAACGTCACGTAAACTGGGGGGAGTGGGGGTGGGGAGTTATTCGCCGCTCGGGGACTAACGGGGTGTCGATCGGCGGGTGGTGAGCAATTGCACTGCGCATCATTTGTACATTCATGCTCTACCAACTGAGCTAGCCAGGCTAGAGTCAAACTGGTTGTCTATGTCTGTGTGCTTCTAAGCAAAGTCATGTTTTTTGTTTTTTCTTAATCAGTTATTTATATCTCTGACAGAATCACTGTATTTAATAATCCATGAATGCTATAAACATATGCATTTTAATTTTTTTTGTCTTCCACAAAATGGACTTGGCTAGATTTTGGGCAGTTAGAATGATTTCATTCCACATGTGCCATCATGATTACACAATCTTTCTCTAATCTTTTAATTAACACAGATACAATTGCTAATAGTGCATTTATTTTAATTTTATTGCAAGTGATGCACATCATTTCCTGAGTGACCCAGAAAATTTAATGAAACAGCTAACTTTTGTAGTTTTAAACTAATTGGATTGTTCTGCAGCTAGCTAGCTGGGTTTATTTTAAATAGATTTTAAGCAAATTTTACTTTCATGTAACAATTTACTTCAAATAACAACTGAAAATAAATGCATGGTCCAACATCTCATTCCCAACAGATTTTCTGTTTGGCGAATATCTGATTAAGAAGTTCCAGTTCTGCTTAAAATTGTAAACTACCTCTGACAAGTGTCTGCCTCATATACTGGGAATATAATCCTTGGCCCTGGTACAGAAAGCAACATCTGCTTAGGTTCGACTAACATAAGCACAGTCAGAATGTTTGTTGATGTCAAGGAGGGGACTTTAAAACTTTAAAAGGCACAATAATGCAATTCTTGCAGCAGTTTTCCATGTTAGCTTGCAATTCCCTGAACTTCACAGAGTTCTGTGCACATTTATCTGAACCATGGGCAGGAAATGGAAGTGAAGATGATCTTTCACTGCACTAAGTCAATCTTTGAAGAAGTTTTTTCAGAATGTAACATTTATATAAAGTATTGCTCCAAAAAAACCTAGGGCACAGCATGATATTTTAAAGAATATGACACTAGACATTGGTGAGGACACTTCCCATTAGCTTTCAGTGACTGTACTTCTATGTACAGTATTCTAATAATTTTCTTATTTTTTCTTGAATAAAAGCATTGCTGAAGTATTGAATAGTTAATTAACTAGCTACAAAAGACCTAAAATTGCTTATGCTTTATCTTTGTTTTATAACAATTCAATTTTTAAGGTTGTTAATTTTAAAAAGTAATGACAAGATTATATTTCTCACTCCATCAATTTAGCTATATATGGTATTATAAGCTGAAGAGTGGTAGAGTAATAAAGCCAGCTGTGGCAAACAATACCCGTATGCATCAGTGCCACAGATCTTTTAGTCTTTAAGCTACTGAACTCAACCAAAATAGATAATGAAACATTCCAGAGAGCCTGTATACCCTTATTGTTTTTATTGCCATAGCCAAACCATTCAGGTCTTATGGTGTATTGGTACACCTTCGAAGTCCACCAAGGTCCCGTTGTGCTAAGAAAGAGAGACATGGAGACATAGAAACAGTCCCTGCTCTACTAGAGCTTCCAGTCTGAACTACAGTTAAATCTAGGTGTGCTGAAGAGAAGGAGAAAGGTAACAATAGAAATAAAATGCAAGCAACTCTCAGCGTTATTTAAAAAAGTTTAATGCTGTAGTTTTATTCCCTTGAAAACATGAAAAAAGCACCACAAGTTGTATAACCTTCCATATGGAAATTCACAGAAAGGATATCAGCATTGTCCAGGTTTCCATAGGATCTGTGACAACGTCAGATTACCAAAATGTAAATTCAGCTGTAAAGTCAGTTTCCAGCATGGATCAGCTAGTACATTCTGTCTATCTTTGCTAATTTAAAATATAATTCAATGAAATTATTTCAATATCAAAGAGAAGAAATTAAAACCAAATTGAAATAAAAATATCTATTATCTATTATCTATTCTTCATAAAAGAATCAGATGGTTTTGAAGTGGTTCATATATGTACACAGAACAAAAAACCTCTGAGGTAAAAGCACTCAAGTCTATCATTTTAGTAGAAAAAAAGAGGGTTTGTATGATGAAAAGTAGGGTTAAATAAGTCTCCATTGTCATTTGGGCAAGTTAATAAAATTTTAAAAGGCCATTTTGTGTGATAATAATTTTTGTCCTTTGAGTGTCCAAAAAGTCCCCCATGTTTCCACATTTTCTATTTCACTCTTCCCCCTTCATCCTGGTTTGCAGGATAGGCAAGAAACATAAACATAAATAAATATATCTGGCTATTTAAAAATATTTTATGCCTTTTTGAATATACATACAATACAACAACAAGATTTCTCTGCTATAGTTTTATACTATAACCATTTAATGGCAGTTTTGTGGTGAGGTAATGAAATCGAATATGGTTCACAAAATTCCAGTGGAAACATGCAATCCATACATGCAGTTTTACAAAATGTGCACACTGAAATATTAGTAATGCATACTTATCATGGAATTGCCAGTATTACTGAAGGCAATATTACTCTACTGCTCAATACAGTGAGATGCAGAGAACCCCAGACGCCAGCTTCACTACCCCATCAACCCCCAAACTAACTCGTTCAGCCATGGCACTGTGCTGAAACTAGTGAGCTCCTCCTCCTCAGCACTGCAAGATTTTAAGGCACAGTGCAAGAGGAACGAAGCTTTGTGGTTTTCTAGATTCCTGCTTGTGCCTCCACGTCTTCTGTGCTCCTCTTCTGATTGCACTGGGTCCATTGTGTCATGTCAGCACACTTGCAGCGTGCACAGTTCTGTCATTGTGGAGTGGAGGTTTCACAGCTGCTGTAACCACGTGGAAATGCTTTATGATGGAATGGAGGGAAGTCCGTATCCCTGAACATCTCATTCGGGAACATTTAGAAAGATAAAATAAAATAAACACCATATTTTGGGTGCTACCTGAAGGACTTGAAAGGCTATTTGCTCTTTGCAGATCTTTTCACAACCATGAGAAATGATTTCACTGCACCTATGTGCAAGAAGACAAGAAGTCTATTCAAGGCAAAAAAACGACACTGCAGTGTGATGGCAAAATTTGGTCCCTAGCACCTCCTTCATTCTCAGGCTTTAGGAGGGAGCAGTTCCACATCATGACCTGCTTGCACGCTTTCAAAGGAGATGCCTCCCAGACCCAGAAGCATGCAGAATAAACAGCGGCAGGATAATGGGTAGCGTTAAAACCACTAGAACCGATTAAAATGAGCAACCAGTGCTAGAGTTTATAACTGTGGGTTGCTAGTGTCATAATGGTCAGGGTAAAGATGACAACTGGTAAGAAATGGAGAAATGCATTGGTAGGTTGTATCAAATGTTCACCAGCTTTTAATGCACAGTAGTGAAATGTAACCAGATTGTCCTGGGAGGGACAAGTGTTTCAGTGCAAGCAGTTTTAATGACCAGTTCTCCTTTCAATACTAAACTAAATGGAGTAGGGGATGGAGGCTTCAGCACCAGACCAGGCATTCAAAAATAAAGTAAACAATATTGAAGGGAAGGCTGCACTGTATGCCTTGTGCGCTGGACAGGAGCTAGGACGAGATCTACCACAGAGGAAGGGTACAATTCCAGACTGAAAGGCAAAAAAACCCAATGCAGAATGACCTTAATTAAGACCTTAAGATGCTCATAATTTATTGCAGAAGGGATAACAGATCATCCGAACTGCTGTTTTTTTGAACAAGGTTGACTCATTCCAAAAATTACCCCTGGGCTGAGTTCATCCTACTATATTCAGCTAGAACTTTTCTTAAAGGACAGGCAGTCTTGTCTAAGGAAAACAAGAGACAGAAGTGGCAGTATTACCCTTGGTAATTGATTTTCATGGTTTAATAACTGTCACAAGAAATTATGCTTAATTTTTCAGTTTGAATTTGTTTTTTTTTTAGTTATTGGTTTTATTATGCCTTTCTTCACTAGATTAAAGAGCTGTTTAGTGACTGGTAGTTTCTCCCTGTAAAGAAATGTATAGATTGTAAACAAATATCTTCACCATTCTTTTTAACTTTAAAGACCTAAGTACTTTCTCCAATCTTTCATTATTTTTTTCTATGCTGTTCTCAGCATTGTCTCATTTCTACTAGCCTTCTAAACTTATGGAAACCAGAAGTAAATGTATTACTCTACTGTCATCTTATTAAAGTTCTGATTTTGCAGATGTGATGCTACATGCTAACAGTATGCTGCTTTCTAGGACATAGAATACTGTTCCTGTGATAGATCTATTACTTTGCATTTGCAAGTTTCATTTGCCAAGCAATTCAGAGCAGTCTTTCTGTTTGCTCTCTCCTTATCAGTATTTACCACTTTGTCAGCTCTATCTCATCTGCAAATATTATTGGATTGCCTTTATGTGCTTCTCATCACTGAGGTACTGAGACCTTTCAGTCTATTATCAGGCTCTGTAAATGCTAGAAATACATCTATTTTACAGTGATACCTCTCTGAGAATTGCATTTTGTCGTCAGTTAATTGTATAAATTTTAATCCATTAAATATATGCTTCATGGATGCTGTGCCTACTCCTCATTTTTTGATCAGACTGCTGCGCAGCACTCAGATGAATGTCTTGGTTCAGCATATATTATTATGTCTTTATCCACTGTAAGTGAAATCTCCTCCAAGGATATCATATTTGTTTGACAAGATTGTGTTTCCATAAGACTGTGCTGACTGATAATCATTATATGCTTTCTCTTTAGTTCTTTATGAGATAATTTTGATCCTTTATACTTTTATAGGCTTAGTGGTGATACCAACAGGCCTGCAGACTGACTGCCCAATGCGTGAATAGAGCTAACAAATATTGGCTGTTCCAGCTTCAGCTGCTGCAAGAGCTGGGTCTGGGTTTTCTAAGCAGAGAGTCCCCTAGCAGCAGTTGTCACCCCCCAGACCAAAACCCATTCGGATGGCAGCAGCTCATCATGTCACTGTCGCAGTTTGGCGTGTAGTTGTCTGGGAAGGCCTGGCTGCCTGGGAGCTGGTCAGATGCTCAGGAGCCTGATGGGGGCTTGGGAGCCTGGCATCTCTTTCCTTTCCTGAGAAAAAGGACTGGCCCAGGTGGAAGCAATTCCTGGGTCAGCCTGGATCAGAACTGTTGAATAAGCTGCTAGCTCTGGCCAGGAACTTGCCCAATATTCCAAGCTTTACTAAAAATAAGCATCAGCTAACTAGCTGTCTTCTCAGAAAATGCTTTTGCTACTCTGGGTGAACTGTCTGGGCTTCCTTATCTTATATTATTTCTCCACCACCCACATAGGTGATTAAAGTCTTCCTTAATTATTAATATAATGAAAAGTACTTCAACTTTCATATGCAATATAATATCTCCTTGCTTCTTTCTAAGTACGAATCGGAAATATTTACTAAACACTTCACACCTTTGTATTTAATGATGTTTTGGCTATTCATTGCCTATTAAGATACTCTGGCTTTTTTTCTTCCTTCAAGCAATAAATCTGCAGTGCACTATGTATGTTTAAAAATTAAGTGCTTGCCTATGTATTCATGGTATTAGTCTGAAATAGCTTTTCTGTGTGTGCGTGTGTGTGTGTGTGTGTGTGTGCTTTACACAACAGGAATCTTCTCCTTTGGAGGGTTTGCCTATTGTTATATTTGTCTCATTTTAATTGCTACTTTATTTTCCAAATATGTAATAAAAATATAACTGATAATAATGATGATTTTAATTCTCCCTGGATGTGGAGTGAACACTTTCATCCTGAAACATTAGAAATACTAATTTATAGAGAGTTCCTTCCTCAAAGCACAACAAGCCTGATTTCCATTTGTCTCACCTTGCGAGAAAACGAAGAATCAGGTATGTTATCCCTGCTCTGTCTTTCCTTCACAGCATGTATACAGACATGGTAAACTGTGCTTCCTGGAAGTTTTGCACCTTTCTCTTTCAGGTGAGAGGGTAAAAGATGGATACTTTTTGCATCTTATTAATAAGCTATCTCTGAAAACATGCACAGAGACCAGTGACACTGCCAGACTGGTGTCTCTTATGTGCAAACCTTCTCGTGGCAAGTACTCTGGCATGTCATCCTATGTCTGCTGTTGGGTCCAGAATGGACCCAGAGTACACTGTGCAAGAGCAGCATTTATTTGTGCAGCTCATTAACTAGAAAGATGGTGTTTCTGTACTACGTGTCACTCTTGACTCAGAGTAAAAGACATGATTTTATCTCTTTTTGCATTCCTTTACATACAAATGTATGTAACAAATGCGGAAAGTGTCCTTGGCAGGGAGGAGAGCATGGAGCACATGCCAGGTTGGATCATTTGGGTCAAAGGAGTTTGACCACAGATAACTTAATTTTGATAGTTTTTGCAGCACTGAGGCCACTGATACTGCAGAAAGCTATTACATTTTGTTTCTTCATTTTAGTTATATATATACACTTCTGCTGGAGAAGATGACCAAAAGTTTTTAAAGTAGTGAAACGGTGAGTTTTTTTCCATGAAATCAGGTTCTTCCAGCACATCCTTCCATGTTCTAATCTCTTCAGGAAACTTATTCCACAGCTGTGGCTGCTTTATTTCCAGCACTTTCCATTTCCTGGGCTTTGTAAACTGCATTGCCAAAAGCATTAAAGTCTAATCTGAAATAAAATGCAATGAGTGAGTGTAAAGAACAAAAAATGGGAAAAGGAACTTAATGTAAATGGCTTTCTTGAGCTTTGATTAAACTGAGGTATTTCAGTCAGTCTCCTTGAAAGCCTGTTCTTCACCGTATTTAGAACTATACAGAGGAAAAAAGTAATAATTTAAAAGTACTTGATGTTTTATGCAGGATTTTTTGTATCTGGAAAGGAAAGGAAAAATGTATTATCTAAAAATAGTTTAAATGGCTATTCATATTGCATTGCTTATATCACTCTGGTAATACACTTCTGTTACTCTACACTTGGAGCATTTCTAAATAATTTCAAAATGGACAGAGGTGCTGAGATGAAATAGCTGGAGATAAATATTCTTCAAAGTTTTTGGTGTTAATGAACATACCAACAGTTCTGAAGAAGTTCAGTGTAAAGCAAATCCTTTTTTCTTATTTGTTAAGAGTCTGAATACCTGAAAGTGAGCCAAGGTATTACCAATGCTTATTTGGAAGAAATCTGTGAGTGGACTGTGAGTTTTATCCTGTGTAAAGATACCATTGATCCAAGTTACCCTCAGCTAATGTTAATCCATAAGCGAGGATATTTTTCACCTATGATCTGCTAGTGTTCAAATTGTAACACTGCAAGTGTTACGATCTAAAAATAAAGAGCTGCCTTGTTTCCATGTTACATGTAGTAGTAGAATACTGATTATTAACCAAAGTCTGGAAAATATCACAAGGACTTGCCTACATTTATGAGTACCCTGAAAAAACCCACTCCTTAATACCAGACCAGAAAAAAATGAGAGTGCATGTAATAAAAATTATCATCACTTTGATTTTTTTTTTCATCACTGTGAAAACAAGGAAAAGAAGTTAAAGAATTTGGGATCCAGATCCTATTGAAATTCAATAGGAATTGAACTTCTGTGACTCAGGTAGAAATCTTAAATTTGGGGCCAGATTTCGAAAAGATTTTACTTATTGAATGCAGACATGTGTATAGTCGTGTGCTCAGAAGCATGCTGGCTGCCTAGCACAGTGACATCCCCACATCGGTGAATACCTTGGTATCAAAATATTAAATATTTTGACTCAGTCACATGCTTTATAGCTGGAGCCAAGTAATACCAAAAGTAGGTAAAGTCTTTGAAACTCTTTACTACATTTTTCTTATATATTATTGACTGGTGATGACTCTTAATTTTCTGGCCATTTAAGAGTGCTTTATGGCTATATTTATTCTTAGTCAGGAAGTAAAATACCTAATAGTATATTGGGGTCCTGAGACTACTATAGTAATCATGAACATTCTTATTTATCCCAATTCTTCTGAAGCATATTTCACTGGCATTAAAATGAAAACCTTCCTTCACAACATTTGCAGATATTTAATTAAACCTTTCTTTATCAATGGTAATGATAAAAATATATTTCCAATCCTTTACTGATTAAGTAAAAGATTGTCTTTTAAACCTTTTAAGCTGCTTATTTTTGAAATCTTCACACAAGTAATTTCAGAGAACATTGATAACAGAAATGTTTTTTAATTATAACAGTTCCTATAGAGGCCAAAATAAAAGACTCTATGATTTTTATAATCCAATAATGTTAGCTACATTTGAAAGTAATCTTTTCCTAAGTAGGGCCTGAAATAAAACAGTAGGCACAGTTGTAGGTTGTATGTATAGAAACAGTATACAACAGTATAGGTTGTATGAAGACCTTAACAGGAGAAGAAACTAAAACCCTGCCACAGGAACTTCGTGTAGTAAAAAGAAGATTAATTTACCAACTTCTGTTCCCAGCTGAGAGGAGAGCAGAGAGATAGCAAATTAAAAATCCTATCAGTTACTAGTCCAAAGGCAGAGTTACATACTTGAAGTGCCTATGGTTAATTTTTCACTTGATATGATTCTACGTTCTTAATATCTCTTAAAATATAAGGATTAACTTTAGGCTAAAAGAGTTGCATTAATAATACATGAAGTTCTGTCATAGTCCATAAGGTCATTATTTCCTATATATTTGTTGTTTCTTTCATAAATTCAGCTGGCCACCTCATTTCATCTATGGGGAGATGCCATCCTTCTGCAGAGAGACCTTTCAAGGCCCACCACTATGCAAAGCAGCCACCCAGCTACCCATGTAAAAGTGATGCAGGGACACTATTACTCTGAGTCACTGCAGTCAGAAAAGGAGCTTGAACTAGTGAAGGAAAACAACTTTCTAAGCTTGGAAACACCTTACCCTTGCTGCCAAGGGTAGGAAGGTGCTCTTGCTGACTGCTGGGCAGAGGCTGCAGCAGTGATCAGGTAGTAGCACGGAAGGATGCAAAGAGGGAAAATGGGGACCAGGGACTGCTTGGGAGAGCAGGCTCAGAGCTGGCCCCTCTCAGGCCCAAGCCACCCTCAACACCAACCAACCTGATGCCAGGACTCGACCAAAAAGGGAGGAAAGAACTTGAGAAATATGGAAGTGTTTGCTGCTGCTTGCAGCAGGAGGGAGAAAAAGAGATGCCAAAACTCAAAAGACTGTAGTAATCCCAGTAGGAAGACTCATAGCTAAAGCAGTTCCCATAATATACTTTCCAGATCTGACACTTTTCCAGTAATAATTTTATAATCTGACTTGCAAATTCATTGAGTTCTTTTCTATATTAGTAAAAAATTTCCTCTCTCAGCTCCCAAAAGATGCAACAAAAGACAGTGATCATGGTAAAAAAGAAAAAGACTTAATAACACTCCTGCCTTTTCCCAGAGACTGTCAAATGGCTCCTTACCACATGATCCCACTGTGGTAGTAGCTGCCTATTTAAAATTCTGTGCAGCTCTTTGAAAGTGGAGCATGTTTATCTTAAGATGATATGTGCTCTATTTTAATGCATTGTCTCACTCTGCCATTTACTAAATGTTGCATCTGTTTGATACCTACAGTGCTATATATAATTGCTAACGGTCTCATGATGCCTAATGAGCATATTCAGTTACTCCTGATCTATACATTTTTCTTGGAAACTGCTAGGAGTGTATTTTATTGTTGTAGCTACATCTAGCAAATGTGCTCTGGTATATAATTTCTCATTTAGAGAAAATGGTGTGGAGGCTGCCTTGTCAGATACCGTTTTGTACAAAGTATCCTGAGCAATTGCTCAGACATGAGGGAAAATGTTATGATGCTTCTACCACAGGAGCTTTTTGCTGCAAAGAAAATGAGACAAGCGTGGCAGACAGATCCACGCTCCCCTGTGTTAGTATTAATGGAAAACATCTGAAAAACATATATTGTGATTTGCCCATAAGTATGAGTAGGTTTCTGTGGGGAATTGTGCCTCTGTTTAACATATAATGCCTTCCAATGACAGAACTATTGATTGTTATCTCTGTGCTCAATCTGTCCTGCCATGATTGAAGCCTCTGGGAGTGGAACTTCAACAATTTATTGTTTTGAGTCTTACTGCCACAGAATAAGATCACTAGCATCTTTCGTGTGTCATTCAAGAAGTCTAAGACAGGGCTCTTCAATCATCTGTTCTTCTTAAACTGTACCATCTCTGAAATGTCAATGCTCCATGGAGTTTTTTCTTACAAAATATATATTTAAACAAAGCATGCTTCATTGCTTCTCTACATACCATATAGCATGTGGTAAAATTGCCTTTAGGATATCCATTTTGTTGTACAGATAGGTCTTATTTATTTTTCTACTGTTCCTTTTCCTCACCCATTGTGCCATTAATTATGACCATAAAGTAGTCAATTAGTTGAGATTAAAAGATTTGTTTATAGTCCAGACCCCTGGCAGCATGATTTAACTCAGCTTTAAGTTTATCCTTCTGCAATCTTTTTTAAAGACAAAGCCTTTGCTGTATTTGAAGTAAGAACATAATTGTAACTGAATCTAAAACCATTTCAGGGAAGAGGTGAAAATAGAGGTCCCAAATCTAGTAGTTTGAAGACAGAGTAAATGCTTTATGGATATTGCCTAATAGATTTAAAAAAAAAATCAGGAAAATGTTAATTGAAAATAGGAAGAAATAACATCTGTTTGGGAAAGATCTAAATCAACAGGAGCTAATTTCTTCCAGTAGATAACCAGCAGCCAGTTTCTTTCAGTATTGTGGGTTGCCAGGAATAATCACATGATACTGAACAATTCAGGGGTCTATTTATACCGTGTTCTGTTTGACACAGAGACAGTTTTTTCTCTGCTTGTGCAGTGCTTGGTCTATTCTATTACTCTCTCTTACTCTATTACTCTGTATTACAGAGCAATAAATACTCTCTCCTCCCCGGTTATGGGACACATTTAGCTCCATAAACTTGTTGGTTCCTGTAGCAGAAATCAGGAATAAAGAAAAAGCCCTACAACATTGTCTTTTTTCCAGATGTCCAGTGCTAGGATACAATTAAAATGTAATCATTAATTGAATAAGAACTTTGCCTAAACATATAGATGTTATATAAATATATACAAATATATACATTTATATATGATTTATATAAATGTATTACAAATATAACTTTGCCTTAATATATATAAACCTGATTTAGGAAGTCAATCATTTGATTGTACAGTGTGACTCACTGTCATATTTAATGTAGTTCTTATATGAGAAGGTGGCTGAATACAGAGAGTATGGTGTGGGAATGAATGATTAGCTAAGGCAGATTGAAAGTCTGAGATACTATTCATGGGTGTTAATGATAGTTCAGTGCTATTTCTCATTCAATTAACTGGCCAGGGCTATTACTTTTAGAAATTAAACCCCAATTAACTAAAGTGCTTTTTTTTAGCTACTTTTTTTTTTTCTCCTGGCAGTAAAGCTGGATTTGGTTTGTATTGAAATGCTGCTCACAGTTTTAGTAATTTTAAAATGCAATCCATGTTACATTTAACAGTCTCGTTACAGGGAGCCTTGATAGTTTGACATTTAGCTCTATTAATGTTCAAGGAGGAATGAAATACAACCACTCTTTTCACAGGTATGTGATCAACAATTACAAACAAGCAAATAAGGGAATTTTTATAATAAAGTATTCCATTGTAACCGAATAATGTACATTTGGACCATACTACTGTGATGTAGCTTGGATGCAGGAAGGGAAGTTGGCAAACTACTTATCTTCTGTGCAGGTACCAGATTTAGACATTGCTCAGATGTTCTTCATAGTCCCCAGTGGTCAAAAGGACAACTACAGGATGTAGGCATGTGATATTGAACTAAGGATACTGTTGCATATTTGGTTCAGCATTTTTTATTGCCAGCAAAGAACCTCGCCCATTTGAGCTCTCAGTCTTTCAATTGCTTAGTGAGAAAAACATGAGAAAAAGACAGCATGAAAAGGTGTTACAGATCACAGTGTAAGTATAATTTCATCTTTCTGGGGCTGAAAATTTATGTGAAATTATAAAGCAATTTCCAGAGGATACAAAAGTACTGACTGGAATTCTGGTAATATCTTAAAATCTGTCAGTTCATTATGAGGATATTATGAGCAACAGTGTAGCCTTGGTGGATATTTCCAGTCAGTGTTTTGTCTTAAACTTTCTATTGTTGGCAACAACCTTTTATTAACTTTCAGACAAGAAATCACTTGAAGATAGCAACATTAGCAACATCTCTTCATAATAAAGAGATGACATACATACAATTTACAGTGCCATTTTCCATCATGACTGCACATGAACTACGGTCAGAAACTGATTGTCTTCAGAAGACAGGTTTAATATAGTTCAGACACTAAAAACCTGCATGAAAAGAGAGTGACAGTATTCTACACAAGCTAGTCTCTGAGGCTTTGCTGTGAGATGATGTTTACCTGTGACGTGATGAATGAGCTTTACAGCAAATTTTGGCATGTTGAATTAGGTCATTCCCAAACCTTTTATTGACATTGCTGGCTATTGTTCAGCCTCAGATCATTCTTATTATATTCAAGGAGAGCTAAACTTGGTATAACTAACAGTCAGTGTGCATGACAGCATCTGTATCTCATCTGACTAGAAGGTATGAACCAGAGGCAAAGCACAAAGTACGTCTGAGTGTTCCCTTTTAGATAGTCATCCTTAAGGGAAATTCTTTGTGTGAGTAGCAGGGTTCACAATATTAGTGGTGCATAAGTCTGGCTTCACAGGCTAACTCTACTTTGCTTAATTGATAGTTTGGACATAATGCTAATGGCCTTCAGAACAGCTCCATATCAGGAACGTTACAATATGACTCAGGTGAATATAGACAAGGCTGTGTTTCCAAGAAACACTTTCAGCTTCTGATTGGACAATATGGCACTTCCGTAGATTCACAGGGTGGTGTGAAGGGTTGGAAGGGAGCAGCAGAGGCCATCTAGTCCATCCTCCCTCTCAACATGGGTCCAATTAGAGCAGGCTGTGCACTGCCTTGTGTGAAGGATAGCCACAGTTTCACCTATAAACTTTCCTTTCAATTCATGCAGATGATAAGTGAAATAAAAATCAACAAACAAACATTTTTTTCCATGCAGACCTTCTCAAGTGAAATTCAGTACTGTGGTCTGAACCAGCCCAGTCTGAACAGCAGGTGTAAACCTTGATCTCTCGGTTCTATACCGGGCTCTGAATATTGAAATATTACTTTACCTTTCAATGCTGTTTTTCTTTCTTCCACTTCTATCAGGGATTTCTCTTAAGCCTGTGAGATATTTGGTAAAAGGATTGCACTCTGCTATGCAAGTGGAATGAGCCTAGCACATTGGGGTCATCCTCACCTTGGCCTCCTGGATCCTAGTTTAGTATAAGACTGCAAAGGATTCACAGAGACACAGTGAAAAGCTGACTCTAATGAGGCATTAGATTGCTGCATGGAACAAAGCACAGGATTATTTTTAAATACTGTGTCCCCATTCGCATCAATTAAAATGACAGGCAAATATATTTTTTAATGTAAATACTTTTACACTAATTAAATGCATGTCAAAACCTAAACAACATGAAATAATGACAGGAAAACTCACAATTTCTTTTAAGAGTGGAACTATAATAATATAGATTAAAGCAGCACAAATGTTCTTCTGTAACATACATTTTGAGATAACTAAGCTTTTAGGAACAGGGTGTTATAGTCTTTCATATGGATGACAGATTTTTGTCTTACATTTGCAACTTTTTTATAAGAAGGGAAAATGGAGAAGGACAATTGGAGAGACGAGGTAGGTAGGGAATAAGGTAGGTGATCTTAGACTTTAGAAAGAGAACAAAGAACAAGTAGGCAGGAAGAGTAATCTAACTGAAAAAGAAAGAGGGAATATGTGTTAAAATGTTGTTTTCTTAATCAAAAGGGTAAATACCAAAATATTCAAGAACTTCCCTGCTAGAATAAATGAGAAGACCTACTGTCATGGTTTAACCCCAGCTGGCAACTAAGCCCCACACAGCCGCTCGTTCACTCTTCCCCTTGGATCCATTCCCAGTTCTCCATCCTAGGGCAGACTGTCCCAGTGTGAGGTTTGTTGCTGCTTTGGTTATTCTTTGTGCTCTGAATAAAGTTTTGAAAGCCATTCTTACTTGGTTTCCCTCTAGATACAATCCACATGTGTCAGAGGACTTCAGTGTAGTATTCCCTCCCTTCCCAGGAAGGAGGGGAGAAAGTGGCACTCAGTTATTTAGTACTTTCAGAATGATTTCCACTCTCATATTCAGGGCTTGTAAGCATCTTTCTTGGATGTTTTATTTTGGCCACTTCAAACTACAGTCTCTTCCATTAGATTGCTGTCCTTCTGTACAGAACATTGATTGAAAGACTGGTATCAACAGAGAGCTAATAGGAAGGTCCAGGACTGTAAGCTCCAGGAGGGATAGCAGAAGAGGTATATGAATGGGTTGTGTTGTTGACTCCTAGATCAGGAGGTCATCAGGGTCACGGCACTTCTGCATGCAACCTGTCATGACAACCAGATCAGGAGGAAAGCAGGCAGCCTAATACTAGCTTAAACCAAGGGACAGACTGTAAGAGCTGGTGATGTGAATATAAAGAAGAGGCTTGAAGTTTTAAATGGCCCAGATGGACTGACAGGAAGGGTGGACAGGTAGGAGACTCAGATAGGTAGACAGGTAAAAAATCCTAGTGATGTACAGGAGTGACACAAAAAAGGAACATCCAGAAAAGGGTCTACCTAAATGCAGCATCTTGTCACCAACCCAAGAAGAATGTAAAAGACGTATTGAGGATTTGACAGCTGGTGTTCCTTGTCCTCCGTGAACTCCTGACCAAACCACTTGGATATATGTGTCTTGGTGCTAGTGAGCATGTAGATATGAGAGCATGAGTGAGTAAAATTCCCTCTCTCATTTCCTAGTACTTATAGTCCTTGCAGTGGAGTCCTTCTGCGAGTCTCATCACTTCATTTCTTTCAAAAGATTCAAAAGCTTCTTCCAGATGGTTGGATGATTTTTTTTTGTGCCCAAAGGTAGCTGCTCCACTGATTTCTTTAAAGACATAGAAACACAGAATAAGGAAGGACAGTAGGGGCCTCTGCAGGTCATCTCATGATCTACACAGGGCTCAGATTAGAGCAGGCTACTCAGGGCTTTTCTTCAGCTGGCTTTCTGAAATCAGCAAGGAAGGAATTTCCACAGCTTCCATGGTCAGCCTGTTCCAGTGACTGATTTCATTTTTTGTATTTCTCACCATCCCATTCCAAACTTACTCTTTTTGCTTTCTTAACCTTGTTGCAGGATAAACATTAGTCTTTAGTGAATGGTCTTTTAGAAAATCATATAAAACAGAGGATATGTCAAGAAGCCTGCACCTTTTCTCAGACCCTGTGCAGAAGTTTGCAGTTAATCTTTCCATACTTACTGACATAACACCTGTTTGGATAGGTCACTTAACTCTCTCTAGTATTCCTTATAGTCTTTTTACTTCTCACTTTTGGCTAAAGCAATCAACTTTGTGTCTTCTGCAGATTTTGCTACTTAACTACTCACAGTGAATGTAATTTTATTAGTATGGTATGAACTTCCAGACATACTCCATTCTTTTTTTTTGTCAGGGGGACATTTCCCTTCTACTTCATAACTGAATCCTTGCCAGCTTTTAGCTGTCTGCATCACATCATGATTGCTCAGCTTCTGTAGTAACTTCTTGTGTAGTATATAATGGAAAAACCCTATTGAAATCTAAACTAAATTCTCAGCAAATTCTCTTTTCTCTGATAGTGAATGCCAGCAAAATTGGTCTGAGAGTCATGAATGAGGTCTCTGTGACACTGTTCTTACAAGGACTTTTCAATACAGAATCACCATTTAAAATGTATATATTTCTAAAAATACTTAACTTGTGTGACACCCAGCAACAGCAAAGAAAAGAAGGAAGACTAGAGAAAAGGAGCTAAAATTGAGGAGAACAAAACAGCTTATGAGACATTGATCCAGCAATTATACCACATAGACCACTGGATCTCCACTTGGGCACCTATGGATTAAATTACAAAAGTTTTTTCCCTGTTCTAAAGATGGGACCTGACTGTGATTGAGCTGTGAATTTGAGATGTGTAGGCAGCCCAGTATATCCCACCTCCCTTGTATTAGCAGCTACCTCAGGGGAAGCTCAGCTGCAGAAGTGCAGGTGCAGCCTGCCAGGGCAGGTGTCCTTTCTAACTCCACAGCACTAAGGAGCAAAACAATATATTTGCAGTCCACCTCCCCTCAGAGTCTTGACGGTCTTCCTTTTCTGAAGTAGGGAAACAAAGGTTGAAAAAATACCAGCTGGCAAGAAATTTAGAAAAGTGGAAACAAAAGGAGTAAGAGAAATATGAACAGAAAAAGCAAGAGATGGTTAAACAGAAAATATATTGGGAAAGAAGAGGAGGAAAGACTCAGACAAATGGAGAAGAAAACAGAAAATGTAGTCGTTGAATGCCACATAAGGGAATACAGAAAGTAGAGAGGATTGAATCATCAATTCATCACAAGGGGCTTTGACACCCTACCCCACTTACTAGACAAATTTGCATGTATTTTCCTGTAGACATTTAAAATGTTGCAATTTGAAGAAGAAAGGACTTATGTAAATATATTAATGCTATTAATGATTTTAGGCAATTGACTGATCATTGTAAACCTTACTGAGGTCAGTGGAAATTTTGACATTGTTTCCTTGTAGTCTCTTTTTCACCTTCAAAGTGTTGAAATGAAAAATGAAAGACAAAAATTATCTTTAGTGCAAGTGATGATCTCAGATGGGTGAGGGATTACCCTGAAAGACTTAAGGCTGAGGATATATATTTGAAAACCTTGATGTAAAAGCTATGTTTTATACTTTGCTTCTGATAATAGTGATATTGAACTGAGAATAACTGAGAAGATGAGTTTTATTCCAGTGGAAATAAGTGTCAGGATAAAGCAAAATGAGAAGGCTGACAAAAGCAGAAGGGCAGTGAAAAAACCCCTAAGAGATCAGCTCAGCACTGCAGGTAATCTATAGTCAGTGCTATGGTACATGTACCATAAACAAACATCATGTTGTTGCGTGTTACACCTTCACATTTGAAACAGGACTCATACCCAGAAAATTCCATGGGATGGGAGCTTCATGGCTATGATACCTTTTCTTGTGTGAAAAAAGTGGATCACCATCATGTGTTTCACAAGCCCTATTATCCCATTGAATAAAGAGGATAATCTTCTCTCTTAAATTTGTGTAGCTAATAAGCTAGCTGTTTGGAAAAATTCTGTGGATTTTTTTTTAATAAAAAAATACTAAGTATTATTTAAAAAATCTACTAAATGTTATCAAC
Source organism: Aviceda cuculoides (assembly GCA_035590195.1). Lineage (NCBI taxonomy): Eukaryota > Metazoa > Chordata > Aves > Accipitriformes > Accipitridae > Aviceda > Aviceda cuculoides. The sequence goes on along the minus strand of JAVJGG010000082.1, from coordinate 27,562,336 downwards.
AGTAAAATCATGCTGATTTACAAACTATACATAATTATAATCTCATTTTAAAAAAAGAAATTCTTTCTTTTTAAGATTTTTTAACCTTCATGATCCACAGAGCTTCATTAATTCATTTTCTATTCATATCATCTGGGCTGTGTTATTTATTTGGGAGAACAGCATGTTTCTAAAAACATATTAAATTCTGTCAGTTTGTATGACAAACTTTACCCACTTGTGCTACAGTGTCCTAAAGGAATTTTTCCTGTTTCTTTCTGAAAATTAGAATATATTCATGTTGTTTATAGTTTGGACAGTGGCATAATCACATGCATGAACATTATAGATTGAAATTGCTGGTTTGCACTCAGATACATATCTTGTATTAAGGAAAGGAAACTGATTTAGACTTTCAGAGGCACTTCCAATTTAACAAATACCTGAGCTGAGCTGTCTGGCTCCTAACTCCAATTGAGTGAATTATCTCTTGGTAGACTTCTGAAACCTCTCCAACAAGCTTCAAGGGCTAGTGGTAGCTGCACATGAAAAAAAGCAACTGGTGACCCATTGAAATGGAATATCATTAAAAACAAATTCTCAAGAAATCAGTTTTAGATATGAAGCTGTGAAATCTCTTCTTCCCCTTCTCTGGAACTGTTGTAGCTACCTTCCAGGCCTAAACTCAGCATGTCTAGTGTCTTTTGGTCCAAAAATTATTGAAGTTACTTGAAGTGTCTCAGCTTTGTTAATTTCCTGCTATTACTTTTCTTCTCACACCTCCGTGAGAAATACAGACCCAAAGGACTTCTTCAGACACTGCTCATGGCTGAAAACCAGAGGTCAAGTAATAAAGAAAAAGGTATGGGGCCTTGTGGCTCAGGAGGTCAAACATGCCGAACGTAAACATGGACATGGAAAATTCACAGAGAGGAATGCCCACCACTGTCAGCACCTCGTCCCCAGTGCTTCTGTAGGAGACACACAGTTGATTCACAGGCATCAAAAGAGCCAAAATGAACTGCTGAGTGAATAATTTGGTTGACTCCCTCCCCCTATTGCATACAAACATACCTACCTGCAGTGTGTTGTGAAAGACTTATTCAGCTTAATTATTCAGCTTTTACAGTTCGAGTGACTGAATAATAAGTGTTAGTTAAGTCATTTGCAAAGCAGCAATCAATAAAACCTGCTGTTTAAAAAAAAAAAAGAATTGAAGCTGTTTTGCACATGCTTTGCAACAATTTTATTTCTGACTATACAAGTTGACATGTCATATTAGAAATGTCTGGTTACAGCAATGAGAAATGTGATCTCTACTTTTGAAGAATTCTCCCTTTGAAAATGCACTTTAAGAGAAGGATAGCAATTAAAATTGAAAGAGTTTCTTGTTCTTGTTTTCTGAATTATGAAATGATACATTAAAAACATTTAGTAGGTGCAGTTCATTATTGAAAAGGCATGTAATTATTCTGTTCTTAAACAAAACATTTGCTAAATTACTGTGGAATTAAATAAATAATACAAAGCACCAAGAGATTGCTACCATAATTGCAAAGTAAGCAGACTGATTATATTGCTTTACAAGTGAAGGGAAGTGAAATTGCTGATATTTCTCAATAATTACAGGTCCTGCAGGTATTTTCTTCTCCCTAAAAAAGAGAAGTAAACAAATGCTGTGAGTCAGTACATTTCCATAATGACTTGCGAAGTCTAGCACTAGGAAATTTTCAGGAAAAATTGTTGGTTAAATGGGTATGAGTGATCAAATAAACTGCATGTTTAATGAAAATCCATTCTAGAATGTAATTAGGAAATGAAATCATTTGAGATTACTTTTTTACCTTTTGGTTCTAAATTTGGAAAATCTTATTACTTGGATTTATGTTTGTTTAATCCCCATTGGTTTGAATGGAAAGATCTGACTCAATAGTGTTTGGGATCCACTCTACATAGTTACAGGGCTACAGTAGAGAATTTAGGACACTGAAATTTTGCAAACAGCTGCACTTGGTAGCAGCACTAGCTTTTAACACAGAAAGTAATTTTCAGGCAAGACATAACAAAATACTATGGATGAAAATGAAATGGGGTTGCAGCCTTAAGTTGTCATTACAAAGAGTCCATTTATAAGGACTTAATTTCTAAACAAAACTAAAGTTAACTAGCAGCTTGCATACAATATAGTTTATATCAAAATATAAGAAGACTAAGAATATGTAATATCCAAAGTTCTGGATTCAGTTTTCGCCTGTTCTTTGGACAACTATTTAAATTCTATTTCTCTTAAGAATAGTGAAAGCATCACATTAAGCATCTAATAAGCAATCATTTTTATGCAGTGCTAAAGGGCTGGGACAAAATATTTAAAGGCTTTGATACAAAAAGTATGAATTATATACCTGAATGAACTTGAATTTCTTCAGGTGAAGGAAATGTTACAGAAAAATTTTGTTACTGTTTTCAGTTTGATAGATATTCTCTACTAGTTTTTTTATAACTTGCAGTCAAAAGCCACTTTCAAAGATTAAAACAGCATACTGTGTAATCCAAAATGCAACATGGGAAGCTGGAAAGTTTCAAATACTAAACCCACCAGTAGTGGGATTGCAAGATTTAGCAGACATTTCAGGGATGTGCAAGCTGGCATATATTAACCAACCCAGAAAGATATAGATGACAAATCATATCACAGAATAAAGATTCCATCTTATTTTATCTGAAGTAGGGCTTCCTAACAGCTACCTGTGATAAGAAAAAGACTGGCTCACTCCTCATTGCTAGCCTTTTCCTTTAGGATGAAATGCTGTAAAGAGTCAACGATTTTATAATGGAAAACTAAAAGGCAATCGAAGGAGTCATCTCAAAGTCAAAGAATAAGCAAAACTCATCCAGACATATTGTTAGAGATAGCTTCTTTTTCCTGCCACCAGAAATGAGCTTGTTCTCTACAACAATTTCCTAAAATAGCAGCAATTTGTATTGCATATCTCCTATATGTATGATGTATATACACTGTACATGTATCTATATCTTTGTATACACACATATAAGAGTATTTATATATACACACACACATACAAATGTGTCTATGTTTGTACACTTACTTATACTTACATATATTTGCACATATAAAGCAATACTTTATCTATTGGTAGTATACTGGACCATGGGGTTATATATGCATATATATGCTTACATATATGTATGTATATGCAGACATACATGTATATATAAAGCCTGTACATCCTGTATGTTACAGGATATTACTGATTGCCTACTAAACCTGCCTACTTCTAAAAACTCAACTTGAATTACTCTTGTTGTTAATTTACCCTAATATAGTTAGATACTGTACTCTATAAGAAGGTTTTTTGATTAAATATTTATGAGAAAGAATAGCTGATCTTGCAGCTTAATTTCTAGCAGATGTCAGTGAGCATGGCAGTTTAAATTAAATTTTCTACATTTTGCCAAGCTAACTAAATGCACAAGCTTCTGATTTCCCAGACTTTCACAGTCAGCTGGGAAAACTTTCCCCTGTGTAAATAGGAATCATCTACTTGTAACATCCAGGCAGGCTCAGGGAACACATAGCAGGAATAGTAAAAAAATCCAATCATTTCTGACAGCCTATTATGAAGCGCAACACAATCCAGATTAAACTCTGTTTTAAAGGCAAGAAAATCACACAGAGATGTTGGATATGTGAATGCAAGACAGTAAGTAAGCAGACAGCTGGTTGGTTTACACAGGTCAGGCTCCAGCTGTCCGCGTGGTGCTTTGGAAGAGCAGGATTATCCATCCGTCTGTACTGTGGATGTAGCACACGTGGACCTGCCCATGCCCGGCCCGTCCAGCCCTCGGGAAGGTGCTGAGCATGTCTGTGCTCTCACAAGCAACATGGGGGATTTCCAGGGGATTTCTTACACGTAACGTGGGTTGGTTGTAGATGGTGACTTGCTGCCTAAACCAATAGACCTAAGACTTACAGCAAAAGTCTTTTGTTTTATGGGTTGTTTTATTTTTCATAAGAAAAAATGGAGGCAAAAAGAGAGGTACAAGCCTGATGGAGAGAGTAATTGGAGCTACTGAGTAAGAAAGGAAGGTCCGAAGAAACGTTGCCCAGTAATTCTTAGTCTCAATATCACGTAAACCCAAGACACTTATGTGAGGTTACCCCAGGAAAATATTTATATTTGCTTCATGACTTTCCCTGAGAATGGTACACACAAATACCAGCTGGCTTCCATTTTTATTTTCCTTCTCTCAAGTTTTATTAACTATACCCCTTGCTGTTTTAGCTGAACTGTTTAAAATCCATCTTATCGAGCAATGGAAAGTTTCTTATGCTAACTTAAAGGCAGTGACAAGGATTTGGTTTTTTTGCCACTCAGACTGGACTTTCATTAGATTTGGGTTTATTACTTTGATGTTTGGGGAAAATACACAGTGATTTCCTCACTGTGTCTAGTCATGGAAAGATTAAAGTGTTTCTCATGTCCCTCCTGTAGGTACACACAGATAACAAAGCATTCAGAGGTCACCAAGTCAAAAACTCTTAAAAAATCCCAAGAATATTTTTCATTTTTCTTAAAGGTGGTGATTACCTGGTATTACAACTAATTTAGAACAGTTAAACCTTTACCGGGGACCTCATAGTGTAGATCCAGCCTAACCTAACCAGGAAACATTATGCAGTAGGACTAGCAGCAAAGTAAAATACAAGTAGGTTTTATATCCTGGGGCTTACACACTTGTGAAGTGTGCATCATGACAAAACCAAGACTTTTTTTCCAGTATAAATCACTAAATATTTTTTACTTGTTTTACATCCTGTGAGTGTTGAAAGAAGAATGAAACCTGATGAAAGGTTGAAGCTTGAGAAAGTGTCTTGACAGCGACCATATCAGTCATTTTTCAGGACACATAATAATTCTTATGAATTTTGAAGTGAAAACCGAAAAAGACAGAGGACTTCTAGCTGTGCACTTTCTTCCTCTTTTCAGATGGAAGAAAGAGCTCAATATGCCTTCATCTATGATTGAGACCCAGGCCCATTTCCAATTTTTGCACAGCACAAAAATGATTTCTGGAATCCACTGTCAGCAGACGTTCCTGAGGTCAACTGCTTAGTCTGAATAAAAATGTATCTAATATTTCTATATGCAATTTAATACCCAGTCTTATGTAAAGAATGTGGAACTATGAAGTAATAATACTCCTTTAGTTTGAGGCATAAGATTATGGCAGAAATTATTGAGAAGGGAAAAGAAATTTTTGCTTTCGGCAGGCTATTCCATGATGAGGTTTCCTGTATCTTTCTTTCACTTAAACATCTGCTGTACTAGATAATAATTCTTATGGCTCCCAGTGTGAAACTTTCATTGCACACCGTAGCAGACATAATTTATAAAACACAATCCATAATCACATTTTACACATCATTCATTCAAGGTTATACATATTTACATATCAGGCCCAGTGCTAGTGAATGAACACCTCAAATGTCATTTCTCAGCTGTCACATCTAGCTTCCTATCAGTACTCAGGCTGTTTAAAACCACCTGAGGCACACGTATTGCCAACACACATTTGCCACAAGCTACAAGGTCAGAAGCCATCTCTGCCCCAATCTGATTTATTTACAGGGACTGGAGCAACGCTTTCTCCCATAGCACATGGCATGGCCACCAACTTACAGCTCGTACACCCAAAGAAGAGTTAAGTTCTCTCCTGCTTTCAAAATGTGGTGGCAGCACACATTTCTACCAATCTGCCCAGCTTTAAATTGTGGTTTATACAGTGAGAAATAGGCAACCAATGTTTCTTGAAGGAATTTCTCCTCTACCATTCATTTATGAGCAAGTAATTGGGCACACAGGGAACAGATTAGCATATCAAAGGAGTCAGTGTTTGGGCCCCTATACAAATCCAGCACATTTTTTTTGGCAAATTTTGCTTCTGAGTAGATTTAGTGTGGTCCCCTGGACCAAACATTCCCATCAGCTGTGTGGTTTGAAGCCAGTCAGACCACCACCATCAAAGCTTCTGGTATCTTAAATGTATTTGAGCTGTATTCTAACATTGTTCTTAGTTTTGTGTTTCTTGGATATTTTTCCATGCATGTTTGGGGACTTACTCCACTTCCAAATCGTAGTTTTACTAATCAAGAAAAAATTTATTCACTAAACCACTGGTAAATCAGAAACAAGAACAGAAATAAGGTTGACACCTACTATTAAACTGAAGCTTAACTCTGTGTTATTTGATTCTGATGCTGAGAAGTAATTAATCTTGTGCGTAGATGTGTGAGCACTGGATGTAATTGTTTTCTCTGGAGTTACTTATACCTCTGTCATCAGTCTCTCTAGCAGGAAGGAAGTCAGGATGTACAAGCAATCCCAGATGTATGACTTTCAAGAGCTTGCAAACCTTGTTCATCTGTGTATTGGGTTTGCGTGGCAAGGTTTTGGTGGGCCTACAGAGGTGGCTTCTGTGAGAAGCTGCTAGAAGCTTCACTCATGTCCAACAGAGCCAATGCCAGCCGGCTCCAAGATGGACCCACCGCTGGCTGAGGCCGAGCCCATGAGCAATGGTGGTAGCACCTCTGGGATAACATAGTTAAGAAGGGGAAAAAGAACCCGCGCAACAGCAAATGCAGACGAAGAGAGGAGTGAGAACATGTAAGAGAAACAACTCTGCAGACCCCCAGGTCAGTGAAGAAGGAAGGGGAGGAGGTGCTCCAGGCGCCGGAGCAGAGATTCCCCTGCACCCTGTGGTGAAGACCACGGTGAGGCAGGCTGTCCCCCTGCAGCCCAGGGAGGTCCACGGTGGAGCAGATCTCCACCTGCAGCCC
>JAVJGG010000082.1:27541562-27555398 GCA_035590195.1 Aviceda cuculoides | reverse complement strand
TGTGCCGGCCCACGGGCGGCACTCCGCGCCGCCCTTCACGCAGTCACGGCCACGCAGTGCCCCGGCCCGCTGGTTAGGGGCTAGCCCGGGGGTGCACGGTCCCCCAGCACGTTTACACTCCCCAGGAGACGTAGCCACAGGCCCAAAGCCGCCCGCAGAGGACACTGGCCACCTCTGAGGAGATCCCACACCAGGGACGCTACCCTTGGTGGTGACAACCTCCCAGGCGCACAGCACCTTGCAGCATCCCAGTGGCAGCAAGTCCCTGGGGGCAAAGGCACCCCCCCACCCACACACACTGCACACCGCAGACGTGAGCCCACACAGGCCTGCCTGCACGCCTCGGGGAAACAAACCACCGCGCTGTGTCTCGGGGCTGCCGACACAGACCCCAACGCGCTCACAGTGTGCCATTTTTCTCTGATGCACACAACGCGCTACACTCGGGATAGAAGATAGGTAGGTGGAGGTGACGCATCTCTGACCCATTTTCTGAAGCATGCAAAGCTGTATGCCGCTCGCACATACAGTGCCAGCCCACGCCTCGCTTCTGGGTAGCATTTTTGGAGGACGGTAGTTTGCACCATTTGCTGACGATCCTGAGTTGCTTTGTTCAAATAAAATCTGTAGAATGCAGTACTGCACTACAGCGAGGTAGGAAAACATTGAAATGATAGAAAGGGAAACACAGCAAAACACTAGGACGTAAAAGAAATACAAAATTTTCACTGTACTCCCTGGATCTGAGCTGGCAGGATTAGGAGGGATGGGGGAAGAGAGGACTTGGCATAGTGAATCATTCAATGAAGTTATCGGCACGCAATGGCACTTAAAAGCAAACAGAATTCCTATTTAAAAAAAGATAAAGAAAACCACTAAAATTTTCATGAACTTTATACTGAACATTAATATTCACTCATTCTGGTCAATTTTTATTATCTGTCTTCAAAACCAATAAGCAGTAAGCTTGCTTTCATTTAACTTCCTGGCACTGAACCCGGGCGCAGGAACTGCTGGGGCGAGGTTAGCCAGCTCTGCATGGCCAGCTGCGACTCGAAGCCCGTACGAACAACTTACGACTTACGTTCAGGGTCAGCCCTCTCTCCGAGTGACGAGCTCTGTGTTGTGAGCAGGTATTGCATTGCTTTCCACCCTGCTTCGGGGTCTGGCGTCACACGGGGGGGGGGCGGGGCGCATACCCCCAGGGGACTGTAGGAGGCACAGGGAGGGGTAGGTGCCAGCTTTCCTCCAAGACTTGTAGTCAACTGCCCTATTGCTTTCTGTAGCAATCTGCTCTATTTCTGGATAAAGTCTGTGTAGATCAACTTTATATTGCATTTGCAATGAGTCCAATGTATCAATGCACATAAGACTTATTTTATTATGTACAGTTGGTTTGTGCTTGGGCAATAAACCTACAAGTTCTCACCGCCTGGGCTTATTGTACACACGCAGATTCCGTTTACCTCACATGCCCAGCAAGTTTGTGCATCTAGAATGCATTGGACTAGCTGTACATGTGCAGATCAATTGAAGATTAAGCTCAATATCTCCTAGGCATATCGGGCCCACTGTGTATGTGATGTACACAGTTAAGTCAAGAGCATCTGGAGGAAGTCAATCTGCTGTTCATGCAGAGATCAGTGATACGCATGTAGTGCATATCTGACGGCTATGTTGGAGACTTACTTCTTCCTTCCCTACTTGGAAGGCATTAGAGCTGACTGCAATTCCAGAGCCTGGGAGTCAAGCAAAGAAAAAAAGGAAAAAAGAAATCATGGAATTTTTCTCCTGTCATGTTTTTGTTGAGCTGTTTCTTGGTTAATTCTCCTGTTTGAATTTGCTGTCACAGACTTTCTCAGTCATCAACCTGCTTTCCCCTTCACAGCAGGAGCACTGCCGCTTCTGGATCCCCAAACTGTACACTGCCTGGTGTCCAGTGGGGATAACGTGCAGTGCAGATTTTCTGGATGATGAAGTAGCACGTTGCTAGAAACTGTCACAGAGCTGCAGAGCAGCGAAGGGCAGCCTAACTGCTCATGAGAAAATGCCCATCATTATCTGGCAGCAGCTCACTGTGCTACATCCACCTTTAGTCACTAGTGAAACAATTTGGTATGGGGTGTGTAGTCAGAGAGGGGTATTTTCTGAGGAAGACATTTTTAGGATCAATTATTTGGCCTAACATCATTGTTGAAACAAATTCTTTGTAAGGGCAGTGATCTCTTTAACAGACATAGATATTTGTTATTAACTTCCATAATGTGGTTAATCATCATGACATGTTAATACATGTTAACATGGGATGATACTGAAAGGTTCAAGCCACTGGGAATTCACCACTTAAATATAAAGAAAAAAAGGAATATTTGCTTTCAAAACCAATATGGACATGAATGATGTTAATGTCCCTTTTGTAATTTTGAGAGAATTAATCTACTACTACTGTCAGAACTGCGGAAGCCTGCTCTCTGATACGTGTCGTGCTGCTGCTTAGCAAGAGTGAGAGGTTGTGTGTGTAGATTACAGTAATTTTAAGGTCTCTGTCTCAAGAGTGAGAGACTGCAAGCTACCTTACAACACCCGTCTCAGGTTAACATTGCAGGATGTGTTTTGCACAATATGAGTAAGAGGAAAAAAATTACCGAAGTCCGGGAAACAGTGCTATAATCAACCAGTGGAAGGTTCTTTATGTGGACACCTAGTGAGCGATACTAACAGAAAGGTGAGCGGATCTTTTTTATTCTTTTCTTACTGCGTCTGTAGTGGCAATGTTGCTTTATGCTTATTTTTATTATACTACAAGCAATGGTGTCTGAATATTGTTAGGTAGAGAGGCAGTATATTCTATGAATATTCCAGAGTGTTTCATGAATATTCTGAGATAATTAGTGAAATATTTTATATGAATTTTATAGGTCCCAATTTTTATGGCTTTATTCATACATTTTTTGAAACTTCCAGATAGGATGTTTTCCTTATGTTTTGTGCAACATTGCATGGACCTCTGAAAACATTTTATAAGAATGTTAAAGAATGTTTCATGAAATAGTAAGATATATCATATTTTATGTCTGGATACTTCATTTTAATGTTTGAGAAACATGATTTTTCTCAGAACTTTTGTTTTGAAACTTTCCTCTTTATTGTATCAATTACATTTAGGAAAACCTGTGTTTATTTTCTAAAGAAGCGCAAATACTGAAACTGTATTGCCTGTAACAGTGCAAAAGAGAAAACACTTAATGCTCAACAATAAAAAGGAAGCTTAAAATAAATAGTGCAATGCTATAAACTTATGAAGAAAATTCAAGATCATATGCATCCTCAAAAAGTCCAAGGGCAAGAAAAAAAAAAAAAAAAAAAAAAGCTTTGCACTCTGCAACCTTTCCTGGCTTTCTGCCTGATCATTCTCCTATCTTGGAGAAAACTTGATAGATACCCCCAGCTGAGTCTGAAAGTTCAAAGGTGAGCTCGCAGAAGCTGGTTTTGAGGATCAAAGTCTGGGAGTTGATCTAAAAGGTGAAGGAGCAGAGTTGATGTGAAGTGCTGCTCCCAATACTTGTAATTCTAGAATTACTTCAGACTGTTGAGGTATCACAGACGAGGACTCTGTTTCATCATGCTTTTACGTAAAGTAATCTTTACAGTCCTGTAGCTCTTCCTCTTTGAGGGTCTTCTCTCTCTCTGAGGACTACTTACTCAGCTCCCAGACTTCCCAGCCCTGGTCAGCCTCTTTTGCCCCTAGCTGGGTCACAGCAGAAGCCATGTTTCACAGTCCAGAGGACAATCTGCCTGAACTTCCTAGCTTTCCTACTGAATCCACCAGAAGGTCTCTAAACAGCTCATCTTTCCTTATTTCCCTTTATTGGAGAGATTAAGAGCCTTACCTTTCTGTTTCAGGTGTGGATGAGGTGAGAATAGGATCAGGCAGGTCTTTTTCTCTGTTCAGTTCTTTTTTCCAGAGAGACGTTTTCCCTTCAGATTTGACATGCCATCCAGACAGGGCTGGTTCCCATTAGTAAAAGAATGAAGATGCGGCAAGCCAGTTTTCACTGTGCTCCTTAATGCAATGGTTTCATGTACATGCTGGACAGGGATGGCCAAGTGCTGGGTGAGTGAATGTTTCTTAGAGACTGCTGACCCAGTAGTTAGGGGAAAATGGCACGCAGTTTCTATGCCTGACCAAGTACCAAGCAAGCATGGGCTTCCAGGGACATGGGAGGCAAGGGAATTGGAAGGACCATATTGACTAAAGTTAGTAATTGGTGATACTGCCTATAAATGATTACACTAACATATATGTTCTTGAATTTATTTTTTTGTCTCCTGAAAACAAGCATAAAGTGAATTGCAACTCTAACATATTTTTACAGTGCATGTGCAGAAATTCAGGGACTAACATACACTCATATGTTTGCCTCACTGGTACTTTCTCTATGTGCTTTCATGTGCATAAAACTTAGGTTATGAAATATTTCCTGTCAGGGAGGTTACCGATGGCTAAAATGCTGTGCTTTGTGCCAGATGAAATGTCTTTGATGAAATGCTGAGAGCATGGCATATACAGTGCCTGCACACATTGCACTCCATAAAATTCTGTAAATCAAGCAAAGCAAGAGACAGACTGGGCAGCAAATATGGATGGTTTTCACAAAACATTTCAGGTTTTTAATCACTGTCTTTTTTTTGGAGCCCATTTCAACTCCTTACTCTTGATCAAGCACTTGGAGGGCCCTCTAAACCTTAGCCCACTGGAGCATGCTGCCACTGATGTTCTTGCACACATTTCTGATCTGTGGGGTTGGGAAGATGCTGGAAATCCTTGCTTGCCCACTTGTAAAGTCTTCCCAAACTTTCATTTCTCTCAAGGGGAAGACGAACCTTAGAACTTTTTCCCAGCTTTAGATGAATGAACATGGAAGCAGTGCTCACATTACATGGTGATGCACTCTATTGCTGTAAAAGGATGTAAAAGAAAAGGATGATGTTGATATCAGCAATGAACAATTATCAGCAGCCCGATCTGATCAGGTGTCTGGTAAGCAAGAGCTTGTAAAATCAGAGGATATGCAGGGAGAGCTAGTCATTCTTGGTGTGACACGAAGCACTGGGGAAGAAGCACAGTAAACAGAAAATCAGTGGTGCTGAAAATAGGGGCTTTATCGAAGAGTTCCTTCATTTCTGCAAAGTATGCTTTGAACTTAGTAGATACCAGCCAACAGGGTAGAACACATTAAGCTATCCAATTCTTTTGTCTAAAAATATGTCTCCGTGTCTGCAAGTAATTTCAAAGTTCAACACCAGCTAAACTCCCCCACCTTCTCAATTAGAGCTATTTAAAGAAGGTAACACTGATAGCTAGGGTCTCCCCCAGAATATTAATATTGGGAGGAAACACACATATATTTTTTGTACAAAACTGAGATAAGCTTTTCCCACTGGGATCTGTGTACTACCCTCTCATGTATGAATAAATACTTGGCTGGAATGAGAATAAATAATTGTATTGAGTTTGTGTGGCTAGGTTTTATGGGGGGGGATTACAGGGGTGGCTTCTGTGCAAAGTTGCTGGAAGCTTCCCCTATGTCTGACAGAGCCAATGCCAGCCGGCTTCAAGATGGACACACCGCTGGCCAAGGCTGAGCGCATCAGCGATGGTGGTAGTGCCTCTGGGATAACATAGTTAAGAAGGGGAAAAAAATTGTGGTGAGCACAGAAACTGCAGCTGAAGAGAGGAGTGAGAACATGTGAGAGAAACAGCCCTACTGACCCCCAGGTCAGTGAAGAAGGAGGGGGAGGAGATGCTCCAGGAGCCAGAGCAGAGATTCCCCTGCAGCCCTTGGTGAAGACCATGGTGAGGCAGGCTGTCCCCCTGCAGTCCATGGAGGTCCACAGTGGAGCAGATCTCCTCCTGCAGCCCATGGAGTACCCCACGCTGGAGCAGGGGGATGCCTGAAGGAGGTTGTGACCCCGTGGGAAGCCTGCGCTGGAGCACGCTCCTGGCAGGACCTGCGGCCCCATGGAGAGAGGAGCCCACACTGGAGCAGGTTTTCTGGCAGGACCTGTGACCCTGTGGGGGACCCACGCTGGAGCAGTCTGTGCCTGAGGGACTGCAGCCCATGGAAGGGACCTGTGGTGGAGCAGTTCGTGAAGAACTGCAGCCAGTGGGAAGGACCCACGTTGGAGAAGTTTGTGGAGGACTGTCTCCCATGGGAGGGAACCCACGCTGGAGCAGGGGAAGAGTGTGAGAGGTTCTCCCACTGAGCAGGAAGGAGCGGCAGAGCCAATGTGTGATGAACTGACCAAAACCCCCATTCCCCAATCCCCTGCACTGCTTGGGGGGAGGAGGTAGAGAATTTGGAAGTGAAGCTGTGCCCGGGAAGGAGGGAGGGGTGGAGGGAAGGTGTTTTAAGATTTGGTTTTACTTCTTATTTTCCTACTCTGATTTGATTGGTAATAAATTAGATTAATTTTTCTGAAGTCGAGTCTGCTTTGCCCATGACGGCAACTGGTGAGTGATCCCTTCCTGTCCTTATCTTGACCAACAAGCCTTTTGTTATATTTTCTCTGCCCTGTCCAGCTGAGGAGGGGAGTGATATAGTGCCTTTCAGGGGCACCTGGGGTCTAGCCAGAGTCAACCCACCACAATCTGCCAATAAAATATTTCCCAAGCTAATGTATTCCAAACTGGGATTATCTTTTAGACCATAAAGTGTCTAACAAAACTCTATTAATGCAAGTGCAGAGACCAGATGGACATTTTTATGCAGTTTATCATCCAGTATGCATAAAAGTGAAGGAACTGTTAAATCTAACAAGCCTTTGTTCTGATATGCTGCAGCTGGGCCTGTTAGACCCACCCACATCTGGGGGCGATCTGGAAGAGGTAAGCTATGAAATTTGATAGCATTTGCATTGAGGAATCAACTGGTAAAATTCATAACATTTAGTGTGAAAATCCTATATTTTTCCTGCTTTTATGTAAAGTAATGGTGCCGCCCTGAGTTCTGGCTGATGAAGAGCATCCTTGGTGCAGGAAGTGTGGAGACAAGCACAGCTCTTGTCCAAAGAATCCTTGCAAGTCCAAATATATGGGTATATTGAGGGCAGCATCCAGCAGTTTTGCCTTATCTTAGGCATTATTGTGGAGAAGATTCAGTGCATCCAGATCTCTTGATCTCTCATTACAGCCAACCTACCTGGATTTCCAAAAATGACCAAAACCTACTTTGATTTAAGTCTGCTTAGTGACATTGACTCAGTCAGCATTACAGACAGTAGCCTGTCAGTGTCTTACATTGCTGAACAAACAGAGATTTACAGCATGTAAGTCCTCAGAAATAAGAAACATTATAACATAAACCTTTGAATACCAGGGAAACAGTTAGACATGAATCAACCTTGACTTGTTGTATGTATGGCATAGTGGGATATACCAAGAGGGGATATTTACTGTAATTTCTCTCTATGTCAGAATTTTGTGGATGTAGTAGGTGATCTGTAATTTGAAAATAATGCATCCCAAACTCCTCAGATCTGTCCCATAATATTTATTCCAGTCTGAGAGAGAAGGGAGGGCTCCAAGTCTCACGAGAAACAAGAACGGGAAGGAAAGGAGAGGTCTTCATGCTAAATCTACTAAACTGGAATAACATATAAAGAAGGGACTCTGATTATCACTCTGCAAGGCATGACAAGGCTCATGAAGTTCTAACATTTACTTCATCATCTCTGTGAGATGTTTTCAAATGAAAGAGAACAACTACTGCGTACCAAAAAGTACCTGAAACTGTACCTGTGAGAAATCTGTCTGGCTCCACCCATGTCAGCATATTTCTGCTATCCTTTCAGTGCATCTGTAACACGCCACCTACTACTGGTTCACTGATGGGTCATCAAACATATTTTGTCCAGGGTCTTAGTGCTTCCTCGTGGGGCTTCAGGACAGCACTGGTGGATACTCTTATGCTGACTTCTCAAAAATGTGATTTTCAATAAGACAAAAATCAGCCCAGCTCTACCCTAGGTTTCCTGTTGTGAAAACAGAACAGTCAACTAAGAAAACAATTTTTAATAACCTTTAGTCTACCTATTAGTCAAATTATTCTTTTTAGTAAAAAAAAAAGTTTTTATGAATTAAAGAAATATTCTTGTAATTATTATAGATTAAAATACGTGAAATATTTATTCATAGTTTACTTTCTCAAAATCTCTTTGTGTTTACAGATATATTTTTACACATATAGGCACAGGAAACAGGAAATAGGTTTTTTTCAAATCACTTGTAAATCCCTCACGTTTGAAAATTGGAAGACACTGCATATTGTTTTGATTCTGTATGTCTGAAAAGCCTCTGTAGCTGTCAGCTTACTAAGCGCATTTGATATCTTTTGTAGTATGGGGTAACTCTCAACTTCACAAAGTTTGTCTTATTATCATCCATCACCACTCCAGTTAAATCATTCTGGAGGCAAGAGAACATAAGATGCATCTTAAGTGTGGCTACACTGAAAAAAAATGAGGCTGTAGCTTTCTATGCAGTCTTTGTCAACAGTCTGTAGGAAATACTAATTTTCCAGGCAAAAAAATATTCTTTTTTTTGCTGTCATCTTTCTTGTTACTATTAATGAAGTGGAACAGTGAGCTGAAAATGAATCACCATATAAATTATTTGAGAGTAAAACTGAAGCACAAGCAAACATTGGTTATGACTTTGTATGCAAATAAACCTCTATGCAGCTGTTACAATAATGCATTTTTTATCAGTTCAAACTCTCTCATATGGTAATAGTACCTATATCATATCACTTAAAGAGTGATAAATACCTTGTCCCAAATAACTTTTTACCAAAATAAAAACTAATAATAAAGCATATAATTTACTATCACTATGGGACATATATTTTATATAAAATTTCATCTCTAAATTCTACTTTGGATTCTTTCTCAAATGCAGTAAGTTTGTCTACCAGATTTATTGTGTCTGTCATTGTTAAAACGAATTAAAACTCGTAAAAATCTTTGGCCCTACATTTTGTTATGCATCTCATAGGTGAAACACTTCCATTCTCTTTTCCTTTGTGTGTTAAGTTTTTGATATAGGGTATTGTGAGAAGGCTTTTGATAGCAAAGTGGGCTGGAACTGCACACTTTTGGGAGTGTAGTTTCACTTCAGCTCACCCTCAATTTAGGTGGCAGAACATGCAACAGAAGTTGATTGTTCAACCAGTGCCACGCTGTTGCAGATATTTGTGAGCTTTGGGCTGGAGGTTTGATAACTAGAGAGAACATGAGCAGAGTGGAGTGGTGAAGGGGAAAGTGATCTCAGTCCTCATGCTGGAAACTGGTCACAGTCAATTGCCATCTTAGGGACAACCAACGAAGGCACGCAGAGGGATGGTTGAATTGCAGATGAACAAGAGTTGACAGGTCTGAGCCATACCCATGACTTCAAGCTGTATGAACATCTTTGGACAGTCTCTGGAGTTCAGGCTGACCTGAGGCATGACATCTTGACTGCACTTTGTAGAGAGCCTAATCACATAGGAAGGACCCTAGACATCTTGTCTAGCTGATACTGGTTGTGTAATGTTACCATAATAACAAATGAAATAGATGAAGACTATGGACCAGGAACTTTGCTGAGGCCTACCTACACAGTAGGTAAATAATTTTGAACCTTTAAAACTCATAAGGTATGTAAGGTTTCCTCATTTCAATAGGATTAAGACAGCACCATCACAAGTGTCCACAAGTGTCTGTAAGCAGCCAGATCAATCATTAATTAGATTGGCATCAGCGGTACCTCCTGCCCCCACTGTCACAAAGTTTGCCAATCTGGATCTCCATGGCTGGGGGGATATGTAATTTCTGTTGTTACTCCTATTTGCAACAGTAGTGTTAAAATCACTGGACCAAAAACAGCCAGCAATTATGCTAGGTGCTGTAAGTGAATGATAATAGAAGATAACTCTTGCTCTAAAGAGCACGTGATCTGAAGAGAAAAAATGGACAGAAAAGGGAGAGAAAAGACAGGGTCCAAGTGTCATCATTCTCATTTTACAGAAGGGAATACATGATATAAAAAAGTTAGAGTAAACAAAAAGCTGTCATAGATCTGGGATTGGGAGATGGATCTCCTGGATTAATCTTCTATTGAATGCCTATTTAATAGAAGATTAATTTTCTATCTCTGCATCCCACCAAGATCATTTTAAGTTACCTTCTGCAGAACTCTGTGAGAAGTGAATTGCAAAACAAAGAAAAACTCACATTCTTATGGCTGCACAGTCACATGCCTGTTTTCCAGGGATCCTATTGCCTACTTTCTGTATATTTGAACTCTTACTTAATATCAGGCTTTTCCCTGTAGTTACATTTTCCTAGAGTTAATATATACCTTATTTTCTCTAAAGAAACAACATACAGTATAAGGTATACTAAACAAATTTTAATGTGAAACGATACAGGTAAACAAGAGCGATTACCTTCACAGTCAAAAGAAGTACTACTTTGGACAGATTATAGACATCTATGAAATACCTTTCTTACATTTGTTTTTTCCTCCAACTGTATCTTTTGTTTGGATTCTTCTGGCATTAGCAATTTTGCCTTTTCATTCTTAGAGCAATTTGTTTTGCTCCTTCATAGGGCGTATAACAAAGGTTTCTCTGAATTCAGATGAAGTACGAGTACGTGTCTCTAGATAAAGGCTTCATACATAGACTACAATGCTGGATCCTCACAGCAAAAATATTTTGCCTAGACTTTGCTGTGATCCACACACCTGATGTCTTTTGCACACCTGCAAGATACTCCACATCTCTTACTGTTCTCCTTCCCTTTAGTGATGAGACTGAAAGCTGGATGCCACATGTGCCTGGGCTGCTGACACACTGCTTCCGCCTGAGAAGATCTCAGCAAAAGCAGAGACAGTTGATGTTACTCAGCACAGCGTGGTAAAAGAATACTGGAGCAGCTTTATTCTAGACCTGTGTTTTGGACCTCTGCATGTTGCACTTGCCTGCTCAAACCCTTTTGCTTTGCTTGGCTGGCTGTGACTCTTGTGCAGAACTGGCAGATACCTATGTACGGATGCCCCTCTGGAGCCACTGATGCAGTTGCAATTATGACCTCACGAGAGGCATTTTGCTGGCATATAGTAGACTTGGTTTTCTCTGCCTCTTGGTGATGATCTGGCCTTAAAGGAAACTCTTCCCAGGTGCTTAAAGGTAAGTGACCTGCATATGGTCTGTTTTGGGTTTTTTTTGGTTTTTTTTGTTTTTTTTTTTCATCATGTACAAAAAGTATTGCTTTCTTTTTAGCAGTTTCCAATGAGAATACAGAAACAAATCCACTATTTATGTGTGCGAGCAGGATAGCACTGGCAATATGCAGCTTCATCCCAAATACTAAGTGTATTGCCTGGGAGACCAAACTGGGATCCACCAATGGTACTAATTTCCCTGGTTAGCTGCACCCAGCTTAGCAAGGTAGGACAGTTTGGATCTCTACAAAAATCAAGTGTAAACAAAACCAAATTGGACAGTTGTTTTCCACTTTCTTAAAAGCAGCAACAGTATTTTTTTCCTAGTGTTACTTTGAGTTGCAAAGCTTTTCCTAGAGAAAATCAGCTAGGGCTTTCTATAGCCTTTGCAATAATTGGAAATAAATTACCCCTTTGAGAAAAGGACAATAAACACCTAATTACATTTAACCATACTGATTTTAATTTAGCCATTCCTTGAGACAGACACAGAAAATAGCATAGAATGGCTTTGAAATTCAGAAAATATCCATTCTATACAAGTTATGTTAAGAGATTTCACTGAATTTTGGCTACAAAGGAATGAGCCTAAGAAATAACAATATCATGTCAGATTCAGCCCTCTGGTTCTTACCTGGCTATTTTCAAATTTTAGCTCGTTGCTTTTCCCACACTCTAACCTTTTCTTTTTGGGTGCTCTTTTCCTTTGATGTTTGCACTTTCAAACATCAGGAAAATGAAGAGATTATGTTCTCTTTTCTTCCTTGCACCTCAGAGATCCCATTAACCCCAGGGATCTTCTGATAATAAAGTAACCTGCGGCTTTTTTTTTGATGCAGAGGGTGCCTCTTGGAGATTCTGCTGTGGATGAATCTGTGTTGTCACAGTTTCTTTAGTGGTTCCTCACAGACCATCACTGTTGTCTTCTGTTTTGGGAGATGTGTTCAAACCATTTCTGTCCATTGCTGCTCAAACAAGTAACTGTACATGAATACTGACAGTATTGTGACCCCTGGCTGTTAGCTTGTCCTTCTTAAACTGCACCAGAGACCTGCTTACCTCTCTGCTCCTTATCTTCCTCTGTGACTGGGAGAACACTTGTCCAGTACACAGAAACTGAGTCTTAATTCCTGTTTGGGATCCTTAAGAAATGTATTGTGGTATGCAATACTATGGATCCAGTAATAATTCCATGTACTGAGAGTCCTGCCTTTTCTTACAGGTGGTTAATTCAACATTGCTTTCTGACATCTTCTTTTAAGTGTATAACAAAACTATTTTCAGGATTCCTGCAGTATTAGTCTCAGTTTATTTACCTCCAGTTATCACAAAATCTGTTTGTATCACCACCTCTAACATTTTGTTTTCACAGAGCTAAAGTGCATTAGGGAAGGTCTATTATTCTTTTGTACAATGTGGGAAACTTGGGAAAAGAATAATTCTAGCTACTAAATGACTTTTGCTCAAGGCAATGTCCAAGTCCTTTGTAACTCCCACAGCAGATATTGAATTCCAAAATGATGACTTCCAAATCTCTAGTTAAGCCACCACAGCATTTCAGCGAACCCCCAAATACTTATGCCTCCTAGTTTTCAACATTATAATGCACCATACCCTTGAGGGTTTTATCTTTGATATGCCTAAAGGCCCCTCCTCATTGACAGCACCGACTAAACGATCACTATTTCATTCTCAGATCCACTAGCATCTGAACAGGCTGGCTCTCTACAGATGTTAGTTAGTCGGTTCAGCCTCCTAGATGCAGTAGAAATATGGCAGTTCTCTTACTAGGGTGCTTGATGCTGAAGTGGGACGTATGGACCACTATCCTCAGTGTAAGTACCTGGCTGTAGGAGACTATTTTAGGCTGGGAAAAAGGTGTAGAGAACTTGGAAAGTTATCCTGTTGATGTGTGACCACCTATCTTGGATACCCATTGGTGTCGTCTTCTGGGAAAATGTGCTAGGATGGAAGTTCCAAGTGATGCAGGAGACCCTAGCATGAGGCAGTCTGGTATGCACCGGCTGTTCTGCTATGAAGCTGATGTTGCTATATGTATATCTGTACATACATATATGCATGTACATATGTACATACACATGTATATATATAAAAGAAGGGAGAAAAAGAGAGAGAAAAGACTGTGAATGAAACAGACCTCTGTCAGACTTTCTGTCTCCAGACAATTACTAAATACCTAACTGAAATATGCCAAATATCAGATACAGCTTCATCTTCCCCTACTTGGGGTGAGAGGAGACAGACATTTTTACCAAGATGATTCTTATTTGATCAGAACTTTTGTTTAGAAAAAGCTGTCTAATGACAACTGTGTCAGAAAGGTTTAAAATTTCTTATTTTAAAATTTCAAAAGTGAACTTGTTCTTACCTGATTTAGATACTTATGACATTCAAGATGGTTGAAATAGTCATTCTCATGACTTCTTGGCTATGCATGACAGCACCTGGTATTCTCCTGCTTCTAATTTCCTGTGATGGGTTGACCCTGGCTGGACGCCAGGTGCCCACCAAAGCCGTTCTATCACTCCCCCCTCCTCAGCTGGACA
>JAVJGG010000082.1:27484461-27541462 GCA_035590195.1 Aviceda cuculoides | reverse complement strand
AAAAATGTTATCACAGAGGCGTTACCACTAACACTGATTGGCTCGGCCTTGGCCGGCGGCGGGTCCAACTTAGAGCCAGCTGGTATTGGCTCTGTCAAACACAGGGGAAGCTTCCAGCAGCTTCTCACAGAAGCCACCCCTGTAACCCTCCCCGCTACCAAAACCTTGCCACACAAAGCCAATACATTTCCATATTGACCTTTCACAGAAAAGGCAGGGATTTGTCTCTTGAGTTCCCTCACGTATGTTCCATTGCCAAGGAACAGAATCACAACACTGTATCCATATTTGCATCTGTACATCTAGAATGCTAAAATTGATTTTACTTTTAGGTCAGATTTATTTTAAAAAAAATTTTCTACTCCCAACTTGTGTCCATTTTCTGCCTTGCAGAATTTTGTTCCTATGTGTACGCCTTTCTCATAAACAGTATCCTCTGAATCATGACTGTAGGTAGCATTATCAGCACAGTGCTTGCTTTCATTTTCATATGTAATTGCTCCATTACTTGCTGTTTTGTTTGAAAAATTATTCTGTTTTAATCAGCTTTGGCAGAGGAACCTTACCTTCAACTGGTTGTTGCACAGAGTTAAGAGCTGGTCTGCTCCCAAATGTGATTTAATCTGATTACTAAACAGAGGTTGAGTTTCTGATGAATGTATACCATTCTTCTAAGTCCTAATTTCTCATTTTGCAACTACTAGGTAGGGGTTTTCCAACAGGACATGTCTGTTGTTTTTTTTCTTGGGCTTCCTTGATATAGAAAGTTGTCCTTGTGCATCTGTACCCTCAGTACCATTTTTGGTAGGTATCTGTGCTGAGTCAGTCTGACAGATTTGATAGGTAGCGATTTGACTCATTCAGTCACATCTTGAGAGAAAAAGCAGGTGCCTATTGGATGCGTATGAGCACAGAGACCTGTTTTAGAGAACTACTAACTTAGGCCAACACTGACACTAGTCTAAAGTATTTTCATGTTCATACCCTCCAGCTGTCCTGTTTAATGTGCCTACACAGTCTGATGGTTGCTTTAGTGATGTTAAGTAGCATGGGAACCAATTACTAAATTCTTAGCAAGTTTTTAATTACTTGGTGTTCATTTTCTAGGTAAAGGGATTTTTCAGCCTGCAATATTTTAAATCACTTCATGATTAAAGTTTGGGGAAAATAATTCTTTTAAGATTTAGATTTGGGAAAATACATGCCATGTGTATTTTCTCTCATACATACCATCTGTCCCATTTTTTCCTTCCAGCTCTCCAAAACAAAACCAGCATTTATACATAAAGAATAATATTCCTGCTTCAGTCATGAATAATTTCAGGTTTCCATTGCTCTGCTCTCATGTGTCCTTCTTTGGGATGACAGATGGTAAGCCCAGAAGAGCCATCAGATCTGAGCTGCAAACTAGGGCTCCCTTCTGCTCCAGCAAAGGGCTTGTCCCCAGCCCACACAGAAAAGCCAGGAACTGGGAAAGGTTCATACTGCACTGCCTTGGTGTCTATGTCTCTGAACAGGGAAAATCAGACCAAACCAAAGCAGCAATTGAGTGGGGCAGCTGGTTATTTCCAACAATCCTACATCCTGCGAACCGATGTTAATTAATGTCTTGTGAACTAGTCCTCTTTCTGGTCAGGTCTTCCAAAATGCCAGTTGATATTATGCCTGCTGACATTATATGGAGGTGAAACATTTCCATAGGATGAGTTTGCTGATAAAAGAAAATGGGATGACTTCCTGTGGGAAGATACAAGAGAAAAAGAAAAATTAATAGACAGTTCAGTACAAATTAGCAGTGGGCATAAGACCAGTTTTGCCCCTCTCTGCAGTTTTGGCAAAGACATAATTGATTCTTCAGATGAGTGAGCGGTGATGCTTGCTAATTCTAAGAGATGTTTGTTTTCTTAGCTGCTCTTGCTAAGTAACAAGCCTTTAAAAATTCCCTTGGGGATGAGTAAAAAGTGGAAAAATTAGAAACAAACATATGTTAATTAGTGTCATTAGAAATTCTTTGCACATGCCGCAGTTGAATTATTTGTAGTTGCCTTGAAGAAAGTCTAAAAGACTGTCCTTATTACAACGGGTTTAAAGTTGCTCTTTACTTTTGAAATGAGACACAGGTTCTTTTTTTTTAAATTGGCCTTTGTAAAAATGCAATTTGGTACTTGGAATAAGATCAGGCATACTATGAAGAGAAGGAAGACTGGACATAACAAAAAGTCACACTTTTTGACATTTAAAACATTTCCCCTTAGAAAAGGTATAGACTGTAGAAAGAATAAATTTGACTAACCTCTGTAATGCAGATCTGCAGCAAGATACATTTCCCTGGTTGTGGGCAATTATGGCAATTTTAGCAGATGTTCTGGAGACTGTGAATTCAATTTTATTGTCTGATGCTTGCCATTTACAAGATTTCATAAAAGCATTAATTAAATACACAGAAACAGGCTTACTAGTTTGCTTGAACATCAGATAAGCTCTTCTGCTCAGTTTGTTTTTTGCAGAAATGGCAACACATTATAAGATGCTGGTCTTTTCCACATACTTTATTTTGCAGTGCATATATAGTTGCTTAAAAAGTTGCAAGAGATTTACTTCAGTAGGATCCTTTTCATGATGCAAGCATATAAGTTGCTTTTAATGACCACATTATTTCTGAGCTTTATGCCAATTATTTAGCAGTCTTATAAGGATCAGAACTTGCAGTACTTCAAGCAAGAATAATGATGACATCATGTTATTACAACATAACAAAGCATGTCACTAACCTATCCAGGCAACACACTTTGAGATGATCAGAGTGAACTGAATTCCTGTTGCTGCATTTTGTCATTAGTGGCTCAAACCACTTATGAATTGATGACGTATAGAACCTTTTAAAATTCGTATCTCTGAAGAGCATTAGGATCACAGGAGTGAATGGTGTGTTTCTGGCAGAGAGTGGGTGGTTAGACACGGGCCTGACCTGCACACAGACACTGTGCTGGGCTTCTTTGAACAGTTGTATTAAGTCAACGCATTTGGTGTGAAAGGTAATTTGGGCACTGAGAGTGCAATTTTTGCAAAGAGAATGGGAAATCTTGCTGCAATAGCAGTTATAGGAGACAAATGCTGTGCTCAAATAAATGCTCTGAATCCTGAATTGTGCAAACATATTTAGGAACATAAAAGAAGGTGATGTTTGGAAGCCTTTAGACTAGTCCAGAAAAATGAATTTAAGTATTAGATGAGATTATTTCAGGGAGATGTCTTTGTAGTTGGACACTGACTTCTGCCGTACGTATGTATGTATGATAACACAGATGATATCATTTTGCCAGAAGGGCTAGAGGAGCAAGAGGCCGTGCTAAAGGACTGGGCTTTTACGCAGCTCACAGATGTGAAGTAATTAAGTACACATGTTGCTTTGTATGTGTGGGTGGGGAAGCATTTTAGAACACTAAGACTAAGGCAAGGAAAATAAATTTACAGCCTTGCCAAGGCAGTATCAGCAGCCATGGATAGTTAAACATTTTACATGAATTTCAGCTGATAAAAACAATCCCTTCACATTGGGACGGAAGGCCAGGTTTCTTCTTTAGTAATTAAGTGTCATAAATATCAAGCTAGAGAGGTATGCCTCTGCTTACTCCCTCTTTCTGCCCTCCAGAAACCCAATTTCTTTTCTGCAAGGTGGAGAAAAGTCTAAAGGAGAGTTATGGAAAATCTGCACTTCCCAGGCAGAGAAGAAAATGAATCCAGTTGTCCTGCATTTTAGCAAATCTTCCTGCCACAAAGGTAATCTTGAGGGTTCCTTCTTCATGTTTGGGGTGGGGTGGGGGGGGAATCACATCAACTCCTTTACTTTGTGTAGTCTTATTCTACAGTTGTTTGGATTATTCTATGAAGGCTTCCTGGGCTAACCCTATGAAAAAGTGAGAAACTCAAGGACCAGAGATATTAAAACTGGTGACCTGAAGACAAAGAGAGGGTTGGTCCACAAATTAAACCTCCTTGAGGTAGCGATGTGTGGCACATATTTCTGAACCAGTAGAAAGGATCAGCTTGCCTCAGTGGGCTCATTCATTCACAAGTAGGTATGTGTAATCTGGCAGGGTTTTCATCACCATGTCTATTTATATCGAATTTATTATATAAAGGTGAATGAGACAAACGGGCCTGTTGCTTTGGGAACTACTACTCTTTATGCAATGTACTTTTTCCTTGTCTCACTATATGATGTTAAGTGGTTTAAAATACATTTTATTAGACTATAGAGAAAATGCTGCAGGAGAGTTTTTAAGTTTCTAAGGTGATAATTGTTAAGAATCACTGAAAGAGAAGTTCTGTATTTCTCCAAGTACATCTTGATCTGATATAACGTGTGTCTTAGGGAGGGCAGTTTTAACGACTTTGCAAGCAATAAAGCATTCACATAGGACAGTATTTTCTTCAAAAATCTCCAAATCCAGCCTTTTACATTTCCACAGCCCTTCTTTATGTGGACAGCCATTGACAATTTTTTTCCTATAACTTCTTTATTTAGATGAGGCATCACTTTAATAATGATATTAGAGCTCTGAGATGATAGCTTAAGACAGTAAGGAAAGAGCTCCCTTGAAAAGATAAGCAAAGCACCTGTACACTCTCTGTGGGCAAATCCGTTATCCTTCCTTTTCCCCCTCCTCACAGACACATGCATGAAAGATTTAGGAGAAAACTGTAGTTGAATGCTTATACAGATTTTTCTCTTTCCCAGTATTTTTCACCAGTGAACCAGAGAGCTGAAATTTTAGTTCAGAGTTCTAAAGTTTCACTTGGATCTCTCAAAAAAGTGATTCAACTCCATGATTCCAAGCGTTATGAAGATAAGAAATATTGTCCCTTTAAGCTTCTAACTTTGCAACCCCATATGGCCACATACAGTGAAATTGCCAGGTGTGAGTTGTGAAGAAAATTCTCTTTAAGTCTTCAGGCACAGCGACTCTTTAAGACTATCAAAGTAGGAGTTTGATGCTTCTCCTTTATTTTCACTGGTTTAAGGCTTTTGGACTTCAGAGCTACTTCACTGTAGAAGTGGAGAGTCCTGCACTGTGGCAACAAATACAGTTTTGTTGTTTTGTTTCTAGGGAGAGGAAGAAAACACTTTCCCTGCTTTCAATTTTCTTCTGCATTAGGGCAAACCCACAGGTCAACTTATTCTTGACAAGATATGTCATTATTTTATCTTTATGCATTGAGCTGTTGAGAAACCGCTGCTAACCACAGCATTTGTCCACAAATCCATGTCTGCTATATTGTAGTTTAATGTTAACTTCTTGAAATAAGCCCAAGAGGTGAAAAGGCAATTCCAGACAAATTCGGATAAAAATCATATTGAAGCACAAGCAGAACTTTTTACAGATCAGTAATTTTGTATTTTGGCAACCTCCTGCAATGTTTGGAACTTCAGTGAAGAAGTCAAAGGAAAGATCATACTGAAGGGTAGACACTCTAAGGGTGGGTAGGGTAGGAAGAATAGGTGATACATGCCTGGTTTAAGAAGGGCTTACACATGCTGTCAAGGTTCCTAGGTATCACAGCACAGCTTGGTATCAATGAAATATAAGACAACTACTTAAGTTCAATTACTTTACATTTAGAAATGTGGCCTAAAGGAGAGGAGACATAATGGATAAGAAGGGCAGTGTCTTGCTTTGAGGGAAAAGAAAAGCAAATCTAACAACTGCAGTGTGGTCTGTCTAAATTAAAGTGTTTTTCTTATGCATTGAATTTTTACAGTAACCATATTTGTTAGTTTCTTCCTCATGTTAGGCATTTCAATTTTATCTGAAGTAATAAATTATTAATTACATTTAAGTACTGTGTGTAGTTTGACCATTTTTTATTTGAAATATAAGGAGAAATTAAAATGAGTTTTCTTACATAATGGATGATCTTTTTTCTCTTGTTAGCTTTGCAATGGAACATCTTTGTAAGACAGCACAATCTATTACCCTTTTCTCAGATACATTATTTATGATAACTGTAAAAGTGTGCTTCATTTTTCTTACAATAAATTCATACAGGGTACCTAAAGATGAATATATATTATTGCCATTGCTAACTTATACCAGTTCTTATGCAAGAGGTGAACAATCAGATGCTCTTTATTTCTGGAAGCAGTGCCTGGAAGGCCTGGTCTGAACCTTAGCTGGTTTTGTGTGACCTACCAACTAAGAAAACACAAGTAGAAAAGGTTCATGCTCAAACCAAAAGTGGACTGATGATCAGTAACAGATCTGAAAGGAGACATACAAGACTAATCCCTTAGGTTTATTAATACTGGTGAAAGAGAAATCATTTTGCTGTGCAAAATTCAGACCAAATTTCTTTTGAAGTTTTATAATTATGTGTAGTCTACGTATCACAAGACGCATCACTTAATGACTGGCATTGACTATCTTAAGAATCATTGGAAAAGCCTTTTCATTCAATTACTGGTTTGTCTACTATACAAAGCTAAACCTGGCCAATGAATTTTTAATTTGCTCCCTTTATTTTCTACCCTTTGTGACCTCAGTTATGTCATCTCACAGTAAAGCCTGGGACATGATCTGTATGAGGATATCACTGCTCTGGCCCTGGACGAGAGCCAGCACGGAAACATGATGTTCTCCAGCAGTTAGCCTGACACATACTTCAGATCTGCGTAGGACTTGAAGACCTACTGACCTGGCCAATCTTACAAGCTTTGCTGACAGACACCCTCAGGTATGGGTCCTTTCCTGTGCTTTCTCTTGTGCCCTGCCTCTGCAGCTGCATACCTGGAAGTAGCTGGCCAGAGACCCAGAGATCAGTTCCCCAACTTGTCCCCTTCATCAGGTCACAGCATGGCAAGTGCTGTCAGGGTGGCATGAAAACCAAAGGTTTCCATGGCCAAAGGAGCACCATAAGCTTACAAATTCCTAAACAAAACCTAGAGTTGAACCTATCTCCTGGAGCAGAACCAATGTGTTGAGCATATCCCTTCACTGATATGAAGCACTTCTTTACCTTGGAGACTAGTTTAAAAAGATTCTTACAAATTATCTTCTCCTGCTGAGTCACTCCAAACTTTTATCATTTCATGCACAAGACAACACAGCTTTACTGGAGTATAGATAACTTTCACTAGGTTCTAAAACTCATTAAAACGTGGTGCTTCTGACATTAAATTTTTCCAGATGGCACTGACACCCAGGAAGGAAGTGCATGATGGCAATAAGATAAACTAAACACACAGGTAAATAGTTAAATAAATACTTAATGCATTACTTTTGGACTTCCATAAAGAACTGGGAAAATAATGTTACATCAAACACATCTCTGCACTGAATTATGAAGAGACATTATCCAGAAAGAACTTAAAACCAGATGAGAAACACTATGATTAAATAAATCCTATGACCTCAGGAAAAAAAAAAAAAACAACAAAAAACAAACCCCAAAGAAACCCAAACCCACAAAACAACCCTCAACAAATAATTTCCATCTCTTTTATAAGAAAAAGGATGACTAGGATCCTTTTGTACAATATGATGTCTAAACTACTTCTACAGATACTATTACTGTCCTTGAGAAGGTGGTTACAGATTTACTTTCTTAGCAAACGGTTCAAAGAGTTTGTATTCTCACCGCTTTGTGATTTCTCCCCCCCCCCCCCCCCCCGCCCCAGCATTTTATTCCTGCCTATTTGGATACTGCTGAGAGAAAAGTTTTGACAGGCCTGGTGGAAATAACTTTTCCAAACAGAGAAATGATCAGGTGTCTGAATAATGTTGGACCTACTACGCTTAACGCCTTCACAACACTGGGATCTCCAAAGTCCTTTCACACTGCCTCCAAATATGGGATAGTACTCTCTGAAAGCAAAAAACTCATCTCCCTTAGAAACTATAAGTGTGCACAGTGAAGGGCAAGGGAACTGTATACTAGGATTGTTAACACCCATCACAGTGTAATCGATCTAGTGATCATATCTGGAGACGTGCTGAACAACTGCAGACTGAAACTGCTCTTAGTCACGCTAGTGAGAATATCAATTAACCTCAAAGTACAGATTGAGAATTTTGAACTTGAAAAGGGTACAGTAAATAGCAAAATTATCAATGGATTGTATAGATTTATACATGTGTAAATGTATTCACTCTAACAGATATTTCATATCATCTAATTATATTGGAACATGGTTTGGCAGAATCTTTTAAGAGGTTTTTCCAAAACAGAAGTGCTTATGAAGTTTTAAGTAGAACAGCTAGTCCTCCATTTTGAATTGTGGGGGTCCAAGACCCAAGAAGCACAGATTATTTTCATCTAAAGGTAAAATT
Source organism: Aviceda cuculoides (assembly GCA_035590195.1). Taxonomy (NCBI): domain Eukaryota; kingdom Metazoa; phylum Chordata; class Aves; order Accipitriformes; family Accipitridae; genus Aviceda; species Aviceda cuculoides. The sequence goes on along the minus strand of JAVJGG010000082.1, from coordinate 27,533,132 downwards.
TTTATGCTCCAGCTGTAGGTCTACTAGTATCATTGTTTGTGAAGGAAACAGGTTTTTGATAGTCTTTCTGTTGCAGGCCTGTTATGCTCAGTACTACTTTGATTTGTAACTGTGCTAAAATTGTGATGAAAAAAATTACAGGAGACTATTTTATATCTGTTAATATTTAACACATTATTAGAATAATTATTAAGAGTAATAGTAAAACATTCTACTTTCATGAATAACTGCTATCAATTTCAAGATGGCTTTAGTACATTACAATTCAGCCCACTTACACAAACTAAAATAAGCTTGGAGAGGATGAATCAAGAACTATTTAGGATTTACAACAAAACTTTATCTATAACTCCTACTGAGACTGATAGCCTCAGCAGACTACTTCAAAGGAAACAATATCTCACACAGTATTTGCATGACAACAAGAGTATAGATTGTTTCCAAGTACTCAGCAACTAAAGCACTTGTATCTTAGTAAGATAGCATTCTGTTCCATTTAGTTTATTTTTACTTACGTGTGCAGAAATATACGTTCTCACATGTGAACATATTTATTACTGGACACTGAAAAAAGAAAAATCAAACATCTATCATGGGCCATATCACCCTGAAAAGAGTTTTCTTTCAGACTGTAAAAGAATTCTGAATCAAAATAGTAATCGATGTCTCTTGGCATTGGTTTGATGTCGGCTTGATCTCAGTCATCTGACTAGAGTGGACAGATTTCTGCAGTTTTTCTTCAATAGCTTCTTGTAACAGTTCCTATTTTTTTTCTATATACATTTCCTCCTTTTTGCCTCTTCTTTTGTCTCTTTAATTTGTTCCTCAGAGATGTGTACTCGCTCATTAGTCATGAAATACGGTATCCTTTGGGCCATGTATTATGATTTGTTTTTCTTTTGTCACAGTACAGAAAACTAATGTAGTAATAAAATATCACAAGCAGCATTCATCTTCAAACCCTAGCTGCTGTCTATTTAAAGTAGGGGTCACTGGTATAAAAACAAACCTTACTTTAAATATACAGCATGTGTTTTCTGGCTTCATAGCACAACTTCCTAGGACAGTGCAACTCAACTGTTCTCTTTTCTCTGTGGCTTCCTATTAAGGTAGCAATCAGCAACATAATAAAATAAGTAAATAATAAAAAGCTGAAATAGATGAATACATAAATTACTATATCTAAACAGGTTACTACTTTTACTGACACAAAAATGTAATTTATAAATTCCTTTTTATTTCACATGCTTTACAATGATTTGCATCTGTCACTAAAATAAAATGTTTGCTTTCAAATTAAAAAAAAAAAAAAAAGAAAAGGAATTTACCAAAGTTTGAAGATTAATAAAACACAAAACTTGCAAGCACAAGTTAAAAAATATAAGAGAGTTTCTGGATTACATTTTGCTTAAGATGACCATTATTTGATTAAATTCTTGACATACAGCTATAAATTAATGTATGCTATTTTTTCAGGATTATAATAGTAGCCTGGTATTGACGTAAAATACTTTCTAGCCCATATTCTTTTATTGCTTTCCCTGCAGAGGGTTAACTGGACACTGAATAGTCTATTTCTGGTCACAAAAAACTTGGTACAATTGTGTATTGTGGAAGCATAAGAGATTACTGTCTTTCAAATAAGTTTGAAGAGAATTGGAACTGTATTGAATGACATTTCAATATACAACTTAGGCTTTATTATTCTCAGTGTGTTGGTTAGTTGAGTGATTTTTACTCCGCTCCCCCACCCCTGGACCTTATTTTAGCAGTGACAAGTCTTGCCATTAATTAGAAACATTTGGATAACAGTATTGCTTTGTGAAAGGAGCAAGTTATCTGATTTACTGAAGGAAATTATACTAACAATGGCACATAGAACACAGTCCTCCAGCCCTTACTTCACTTGCACGTGAAATGAGATCTGCACATAAGCTTTCTGAGGAGTATGACTATGTATAAAGCTACTTACTTGTAAGACCCCTTTCTAGATATTTCTACATTCAACAGCAGAAATTTACTTTTGTGTTAAAGGAAGATTTTTGCACTATGAAAATCATCTGCAGATTGGTCTTGCAAGAACCATTTATCTATGTAGATGCTTTAAATTACAAAAAGATATTGTTACATATTAAGAAAATGAAAAATCGATGTGCAGCTACAGATGATTAATCAAATAGAAAATTATGGATTACTGAAGGAAGAAAACAAACAAAAAAACCAACCCCAAACCCACAACTGTTTTACAGACTTATTCACTGCTGAGACTTTGGTTACCACCAGAGAAAGCCAAACAACTTGAAAGCAGATTTGATTTTGTGTGTAAAACTGAAATCCAGTACAGCTTTGTTGAAAGGTCCATTGAGGTATGTGACCACTTTGTTAAGCTACTTTTCCCCCTTTGAAAGTTAAGACACTTAAGCAGACAAATTTAGCCCAAACCTGGGCTAATATATTTCAACAGGCTGGGAAAAATGCAGTGCTATTTTCTAATATCCAGCCATAACCAAGGAAGTTATAGTAAATTTGTTCAAGTTTCACTGTGAATTGTGATTAATCACTTCAACGACTATAACAGCCAGGTTGAAAGTCAATAAGGGAAAGTCACTGTATCTTGAAAACAGTTGCTTTATCAAACACTGGGAAACTGTAGCATGATCAAAGTATTTTCAAGAACAAGGAATAGGTTACCTTGTTCCCACACAAGTACTTTGTTGTAGTTTGTTGTGGGGAATATTAGGAGTGGTAAGACAATTAAAAAAAAAATATAAAAAACCCATACCAAACCAGGACTGTATCCATAAATACCAATAACAGTTTCAGCTGCAAACTGAAAACCTCTTTGCAGTAAACAAAAATGACATCTAGGGAGCATTGATCACTGGTATGATGAAGGGCTACCCCTCTGATGGTGCTGGAAACCTTGCAATCTTAACAGACAAAATATTTCCATAAGAACATCATTCATGTAATTGAACATTATACTTGGAAGATTGCACCAGAAATATCCAGCAAAATGCTTAAGGAAGTCACATTCAGAGATACTTTTTGTGTATATCGTCACCCATCTCCTCCAGTTCCATATTTCTGCTCAGTAAACTTAAGCAGATAATCTTCTTACTGTGGCCATGATGATTGACAGACAGTTTCCTTAAAGGGGTATATTAAACTCCATACAGCTTTAACTATTCATGAACAAAAATAGATATATCATTCCTCAATTTGTGCAACAAAGAGTTTACACTGTGTAAAACATTTTGGTTTATGTTGCTTACATGGTCTCACTGAATAATTTTATTAGGTTCCATTTCTTGATATTATTGACCAGACTCTAGGCTTTAACTTGGAGGAAAAAACCAAACACCCTCTGCACAACCCTGCCACCCTGATCTAGATCAAACCACATACAGTGGCAGATATCATGTAATCAATTTTTTTTTCTTTTCATTCATTAGAAATGATTAATTGGGTTGTCATGTGACAGTAAAAGTCCAGTGCGGTCTATACAATGCTTCTCTCTCTCTGATCTTTCTAGACCTGAGATGATTAAAAATCATGCCTGGAATTGAAGTGGTAAAGGTTATATGCTATTGCTACCTGGAAAGGGGAAATATAAGAGTGATGTACCATTACACATGAATGATCTAAAGGGTGGCAGAGAAAGAAAAAATCAAAAGTGTGGATCAAATAAGATCTGTTGGGAGCAAATGTATTTTAGAAAAGGATGAAAAAAGCTGCCCTTCCCCCCAGCTTTAGGTTTAGCTCTCTCTGTCTGCTATAGATGGATAGAAGGGTAGTGGATAATTAAGTCTATGAGATCAGGGTGATATATACCATCAGGGATAGTATTGTTATGCGACACATTGACTTCCCAGATACAGTTTGATAAATGAACATGAATAGTAGTGCTAGTGCCAAGTAATTTTCAGATGTGTTAGCTAAAAGTTTTCTCTATCAAATCAGTCAGAACAGATCATGATATTTGTATTCTAACTTTGTAAAAACTGAAGAAATTATGGAGGATTGATGACACAAAATAACCTTGGAAAAACATGATCACAAGCAGATTTATTTTAAGTGAAGTAGCAAGCAAAACTGGATTTGTAACTAAAGTTCAGGTTGTGGAAGAGAAAACCTGAATAAATTTAAATAACAAGCTATTGAAACGAGCTAGACCAAGGCACGTAGACACTTGAGTGTATATAACATTGGGAATTTCTCCAAAACAAAGGTGGAAAACCTATCCAGAAGAAGGGGCAAAAATTGTCAGAATTTTATATTCTAAAAGGGGAAATTATAAGAAACAGTGACAGCTGTAATGCCTCAACAATAATGTTAAAAATAAGTAAAGGAATTTTAAAGACTAGAGCAACAGGTTAGTCATTTGCAAGAAAACCAGTCACAGAGGAAGTCAAACAAAAAATTTTGAAGGGAGTTAGGCCAAAATTCTGGGAGTTATTCAGCCAAACAGATTAGAAATAAATAACAAAATAAAGTGCTCTAAAGTTAAGGTGGAAGACAGAACCAACGTTAACATGGTTTTCAAACTTGATCACCTTGCAGAACACAAAGATTTTAGCAGAGTGGTTCCCCATCTTTTCTGCAGCCAGTTCTGAGAAAACTGGTCACTGCTCAGTCCTTACAAGGGGCTTGGGGCATCATCACATCCCTCTCAGTCCACACTCCTTGAAGCAGTGTCTCCCTATGTCTTCCCATGAAGTTTTATACCTTCTCTTTACTCCTGTATGTCTTCTGTTAAGTTTTGAAACTGAGCTAATCTGCTAAGGGTGCTCTAGCTAAATGCATACCCCATCATTCAGACTTTACTCACCTGTGCTTTCTACTCTGGATTTACAGTCCACAAATGGCTTCACCTGTAATGTGTCAACATTTGACTTGATGGGAAACTACTGACTTGTATAAAGTAGATGTACCACTAATTATCTGTTTTTTACTGCCTGGTATAACGCAAGAAATGGCAAATTCAAGGAGAAATACTATAATGCCTTTTCTGATAAAAGCCCACCTAGTCTGATCTTCTCACTGCAGTCTTATCACTTAGTTACATGAAAATTCAATGCATATTATAGACTTACAGTAAAACAGGGCTTTTTAATGAAAATTTCCTATTTACTCATTGAATGAATACAAATTTAAAAAAAAGGAAAAAAATCAGATGCATGGGAAAGCGGAGGTTTTTCTGTTATCTAGGTGTAATTAGATGAGTTGTAATTAGCATATCCCTTTGTTATTTCTCTTTTATGAACATTTGTTATCAGTGTTGCCTATTTTGCGTGTTATGAATAAATGTGTTCATCTGAATTTTGCACTTCACTTGATACAACTTAGGCATAGATTGAGGCAAATAGATTACAGCAAGGCGTTCCTTACCCAAGACTGTAGGAAGTGAGACAATCTTCACTCAGAGTCCACCTCCCTGGCATGTTCTTGGCTGTAGTCAATGGGTAACAGGGTGGGTGGCTTTGCTCACAAATCCCAGAAGTCACAGGGAATGTGTCACAACCCTGTATATCTAGTATAATTTATTACCTAAGCCACTCTTGTCTCTATGGCTGATTCTGAAGTTGGCATAGGCATAACTGCCTTAGGTCTGGGTGCACCTTTCACGTAGAAGTGCTGATGGCTGGTAACTCATCTAAGCATGTGTGAAAAAGACACCCCTTTGCTGCAAACTGCATTCATCTCTTGTATTGCTTTATTTTAAAATGCTGTTTCCTTTCACTGTGGTTTGCTGGCCAAACCAGGAATCTGATGCTCTGAGGTGCTACCTGCTTCTGCCTATAGCTACTACTTCTCTGAGGGTACCTCTTTAATTGCTGCCCAATCCCTCTGTTTTATGGTCAGCTGAAGATGAAAATTGTTATTAGTCTTCTCCATCCCTTTACTCAAAATGGTTACTACTAGAATAACTAAATAGCTGATAGGATCATCCAACTAATATTTATTTATTTATTGGAAATAGGTGGCAGGGGATGATTTAATCTCAGGGTAATCATATGTGCACACACACACACACACACACACACACACAAAAAAAAAGTGTGGCCTAATGATTTTTCCCGTGGCCTTCCAAAAGATATAGGTTGCTGCTTCCTCACAGTTCTCCTGTTACACAATGTGAGTACAGAAGACAGTGCAGGAGCACAGCTAGCCTCACAGAAGGTCACAGTAGCAGGATGGGGTCTGGAGTGGCAGGCAAGGCTGATGGAAATAGAGAGAGGGCATTTTCCTTTCCTCCAGCAGTACAATGCTGTGCACTCTTCCAGGACGTGTCACAGAGCAATGGGAAAAGTGATTCCTTGCTCTTATAGCATAAATGGCAAAACTGATGCAGATACAGGCCTTTAAATTTATGGTTTTTTCTAACCATGTAATCCATTCTTAGGAAGAAAATTGTAAATCAGTCCTTTGTAGTATGGCTGAAGTTTAGTATTTACAATGCGATCACTTGGCACTGGAAGTGGAGTGTGGAACTGGTTGGAAAAAACATAGATATACATACTTCAGTTTAGATAAGAGGTAACTCCTCATGTGTGACTGAAATCATAGGATCTGAAATCATCTTAGGATCTGAAATCATCTTCGAATCTATAAGTCTTTTCTCAGGATCCTGCTTCTGTCTTCCCTGTGACATCAAAATTCTCCCTTTGTACACTTGAGTTAGGGTCTGTGTAGGGGTATACCAGAAGAAATCCACAATATGTCTCTTGGCTTTTAAAATTGTTGGAAGGTCTTAGAAACAGAAGACCCTTGAATTAACCTCTGCATGCAGTGAGAACACATCTTTCTGGTAGTAGCAGAAGTCTTAAAAAACCCCAAATGTAAAGTATTTCTTCATTTATTCACTCTCATGCTTATAACTGCTATTAAAGTTAAAGATAAAGCTATATCTTCTCTGAGTATATCCAGGGCTGTGGTTACAGTATGTCACTTACTGTCATGCTAATCCAGTTGTTTGTAACAGGAATCCCCTCTCCCATACTATTTCCAGCTAAGAGCTGGTCTGAATTGAACTTCTATTTGTAAAGTACTGTGCAGTGGTATCATCATGTATTTTCTACTGCTTGTTTAGGAATGCAAGTGATTATTAATTGAGGAAAAAAAATTGAGCTGTTTGATGACAAAACCAAAATAATTACACAAACTTTTAACGTTTGTTCAGAAAGCCAATGAAGGTTACTAAATGATTGCGCGACGATTAGCTATGACACCCATAAATACAGTCACTTAAAAAGAGGGAAATTAATAACTAAATGCATCCTTATTCTTACACTGTGCTTGTAGCAAACAAGCATATTTATTTTGCCAAGCTCTTGGATTGTAAGTTAGTGACAAAAATACTTGTCAGCATCTCTTTTTTTCCCTCTCCATTATATTCATCACTAAGAAGCATGTTTACCTTTGAAGTACAGGTAATTTTTGAAATTACTTCTTTCATGAGCTGTGGGGCTTTATTCCTAGAGTGTGTTTTGTGCTAGAATATTGTGGGTTTTTTTCACTAGAGAAAAACTTGTAGAGAAACATAGAGAGCATTAAACATACTGAGTATGTCTTCTCTATCCAATAAATATTTTAAAAAACTATTTCAGTTGCCAATATTGTGAAAAAGACTGAAAATGTCTATTCCTTTCTACCTTTTCTCCCTCTAACTTTCTCTGAAAATTGTGCAGATAATTAAAATTTGGTTTAGGCTGGAAAATTTAACAATTGAGATTTTACACTAGGTGACACACATTACAAAAAAACATATACACAGAGACAGACACAAACCATTGAGAATTTCTCAGGTGTCTTTTCAGCTTTCAAAAAGAGCCATTTCTACCAGTCAATACTATTTTAGCAAGCATTTTTCAGAGGCTTTCAAATCTATTTTTTTTAGTTTGGGTTATATTTTTATGGAATGAGTCATAAATCTCCCTTTCCACTGGAGCCTCAATCAATCAACCTGTTAAAGGGAAAAGTTCAGTTCAGAATAAATGTATATGTACACATGGGTTGGGGACGAGCATTTTAGACATGACAGAATTTCAAATTAGCATAATTTCTGGTGGCTAGGGATTTGAATGCAGAATGTCACTTTGCTTAGTCTCTTCTTTTTGGAAGATAAAATACTGTCCTGGTATTTTAGGTGGTAGTGCGAGGTCAAACCAAATATCAACCCTCTACCTTGGCCTTCCCTGGCCAAAACAGCAGATGCTACTGAACTTTACAGTGATAAATGTTTATCTTCCACACTGAGCAGTTTTAAGCTGCCAGTAGTAAAGTTGCACCTAAGAATGGCTGCTTTCACAAGAGTGGAGAATATAACTTTTTAATGAATATAAATCTGAAGAGTTATGAACCCATTCCGGTATTTCTTCTTCGTAACTCAGAGGCAGCATTCCTGAGTGTAAGTGCACTTGTTCTGCTTCTGCTCGCTTGAAAGAGAAAGCTTGACTTGGAGTATATTTCGGGGTATATAACCTGGGTTAAAAGCAGATTCCACAAGATGTAACACAGCCTTCACTTCAGATAAACATCTCCACACGCTACCTCATGGCTACGAGCCCGAGTTCTCCTCGTGTCAAGATAATTGCACTTCATGAATCACCTTTCATAGTAGCCATCCTGATAATGCTGTAGCAAAATGTTATTCCACAAAAATGGTTTTCTCTCTCAAATAGATCTGACAAGATACAATTCCAGCACGGAAATTATTTGTTTGGCTGGAGTACTCCCAACTTAGAAAAAAATTAAATGGAATGGTTGTGTCCAGTTGGGTGGCTGAGTCTTGGGAATGTCTTCAAGACCTGCATGTCTTTTAACCTTATTTGGTTCAAAGCAGGTTATTTCAGGGGGAGATTGTGAAAGAATAAAGTCCAGTTGCTGTGACATAAATGTGTGAGAGAAATCCTTAAGCACATCTCTCATTCTCTTATTCAGCTAAGCATAATGGTAAAATTCTTTTTAATAACTAATATACTGCAATTTAGTGTTATATGAAACAAAACTGATGCTGTTTTTGATAAATGTTCATTAAAAAACAAAGATAAAGATCTGTACTGCAGCTGTTTTCTTGTAAAGTAGCTGAGAATTGTCTAATTTATAATAAATGTCTGTCTTTAGCTGTGTCTTGAAATATTAGTTTATAATAGTTTAATCTATTTCTAAAGAGGAAAAAATTAGTCTTGACCTAATGATATAATGGCTCAAAGACAACCCAGTCAGAGAAAATGAAGCATTATTTTAATCTTATTTTATACCCTTTTAAATAAATACAAATCCTTTCATTGAGATAAAGTAGCAAATGAAATAATCATGCTGGAACCATTCCTGGATTTAAATACAGCATACTGATTTACATTGTCTTACTTTGCATTCAATCTGTAGCTATCTTTCTCTTAATCTTTTGAAGAAACTCCCAAAAAGAAATTATTTCCTTTAAGCCCCATGTAAAGATACTAAATTATATGTGATACATCATATAAATTGCAAAGATATATAAAATTCTATAAATAATACACTTAGAGATATTACTAGGCATTTGACCTGTGTAGTTCCTTGGAAATCCGCAGAGTGGTAGTTAACAGAACTTGAGAGGTTTTGGAAGCTGTCATTCCTAGTGATTCAGTGGAGCCAGAACCTTCTGGTGCAACAGAAATTAAGTGACAATTAGAAACAGAGAGTAGGGAAGTTGTTCAATAATTCTACTGAATCTGATGAAATTCTGCCATAAAATGCAGAGTTTTCTGTATGAAAGAAATATATAATATTGTCTAATTAAGAAAAAGCCCATATGAAGATATCTAATAGTCTAAAATCATGGACTGAAATATATAAACAAATAGCTGTAAAGTTTATATTTATCATTTTGTTGCTGATGTTCTTTTGGATTGTTCGTTGTTTTTTTTTTTTTTTTTGAGGGGGGACACCTTTCAAAGCTTTCATTCTTAAAAAAAAGTTGAATTCCATATTTTACAAAAACCACATGGATCCTTCTGCAGGTTCAGAATTGACAGCTAGTCAGAAAAGAAACACTGCTGTACACTGCTTTGATGCAATAATGCATTTTTGTTTGCTATCTGTTTTGGAACCATGACTTAAAACATAAAATCATAGCAGAAATACACATTGACTAGAGAGACAAACTGACCAGAAGCTAAAAGTAAACTGATAATGTTTGTGGCCCAAAATAAATGAAATACAAAAAGACAGATAATTTACACTAAAAATTAAAGATTTTAAAAGTATTGCTAAGAATGTTAATACAAAACAGGAGTTCTGATTTTGACAGCTAAAGACTTTGCAGTCTACAAAACCTTGTGGTAGGCAGTTCATAGGCCTTTTTAATGCTGTCTCTGCTGGGATGCTTTGCCTCTTCTCCTCTCCAAACACCCCTATGCGGCTATTGCCAGCTCTCCCTGTTGATGGGGACATGGTACCCTTGCAAGATGTAGCCCCATGACAGAATGAGGAATTGTATGACTCAGAGCTCAAGAAAATGCATATTGATTTCATGTTCAGGCATGAACATTTTTTTCTGTGACTGTATTATCTTGAGGCTGGAAAAGAAGCTTAGAATCCCAGTTGGACAAAGTAATGTAATATCTTCACATGCTAAGTGATGAAAGGAGGTTTCTATTTCCAGCTTCTTGCCAACTCAGGTTGGTGGAATTTTACTGTTTCCATCTTTTCTCTTTCCTAGAGAATGAGGTATGTAACCATCTTATTTCACACATAAGAAAACAGAGGCAGAAGTTGATGTAAATCTAGGTGGAGGATAACACTTTAACTTTTACCTCTGCATATGATTGTCTTTGCTGTAACTACCAGCATGAAAAACAGAAAAATAGGACTATTATAAATCAAGAAAAGAGCATGTCTCACAGTCTCTGTCTTGAATATAATGTCTTCCAAGCATGTAGGCCTAAAAATTCTCGACTTTTTTTCAATAATCTAAGTGAGCTGTAAAATTATTAACTCTAGTGTGTGGGCATCATGAATTTAGAAGCAGCTCATGGGAAATCAATAGAAGTCTTTATCTGATTTGATGTTAGAACATAGTTTAGAAGACCAAAGACATATACCAAGGATAAGAGCTTAATCCAGCAGAAAATATAAGTCTGCTGTAGCCATGCTATAAATGTTTGATATGCCCTCAGAGCTGTGTAGCCAAGTACTCCATCACAGCTAAGGCAGAAAGCAATCCTCACTGTGTTTCGGTAGTCTCTAACGACTTGGCTGGAGAGAAGAACAGGATCTGAGTTTCAAAAGCTAGTGACAAGGACAAAGGCAGTTTGGGGAGTGAAGTGATTTCATCCTCGGAAGATCAATTTGATTACTGCTCCGTCTGGTGATCTCCACTACCTGACAACAAAATACACTGAATGTACTGAACTTCTGAATGGAGCAATGGCACAAATGATGCCTGGTGGAAGGAAAATGAGACCTCTTATGCCACAGGTAGCTCCAGAGGAGAAATAGTTGCATGCCTTTTCTTTATATAATTATAGATTTTCTGGTATTTGCCTGTGTAGGAATTTCAGAAGCACCCCTCAACTTCAATGCCAATAAAAATGTGTGGTAAAATGTCTGTTGATGGATTAATTCCAAGTAGTTAATTCAGAGTTCCTAAACTGTAATGGATCTCCAGAGAAGCTGCTGTGCAAAACCAGCTAAGTTTCCCAGGAAACGCTGAAAAGCACTTTGTGAAGGTATTTATATCTAGTCTGGCTTTCAGGAGCAATTAGACAAAAGAACAAAAACCCACCAGGCAGTGTAGAACTATTTCTTTTATTTTTAGACAGAGGTGAACATGACCTACAAAATCCAAACTGAATTTGGATTAAGAACAAAGATCTTCAAATTCTGGGATATGAAGAAGAAGGATTTGTAGTTTAATAGATATGGAAAATGGTCCCGTTCAAAAGCTCCATTTCCCATGACTGATATTTTCAAAGCTTCAGCTCTACTTTAATTATGAATCTAAATCCTATTGTTTCAAACTATTTATTGCTTTGCATTAGTGTGGCTTATTGGTATTACTACTTATGAAGAGTGGAATAAACAAACATTTGAACCTCTGTGAACCAGGTGAGATGTTCTATATTGAATTAGTTTAACCTCTCCCATTCCCATCTTTTCTTTGAAACAGGATGTGGTGGTTGATATAGGTTATCTCTTTTAACTTTTATCTATTTTCTGTCTTCAAAGACTGTCCTTTCACTCCTCATCTTTTTCTTTTCTGTGTCTCTGGTTACCTGTTAATTATGTTTCGTGCTACAGAAAATAATAGGATGCAGATAAACCTTCTGAATGGAGTTGTTTTAAATGTCAGACTCCGGCAGAACTCACACAACTATGCTCAATATGTGTTACAGCCACCCTTATGGGTCAATTTGTTCACAAACCTTTAGCAGGGCATCTGTTACAGCTGCACTGGGAAAGTAAAGGAGAAGGCTCCCAGTCTGTCCTTCCTGGGCCTCCCTTGTACTGTCTCCCAGGGCCCTCCACTTTATCTGTTCCCAGTTTTACCTCTCTCCTATAAATTAATATTTTTTTTTACTCTAAGACAGCCAGTGCCTCAAGTAAGTAAAATATGACTGAAATGCCTTTCAAGACCCATTATTCAGCTTGATAGCTGAACATTTATTGCCAAATTAATTTAAAAATATTCTAACCTATGCTACAAAAAAAAAAAATGCTGGTTTTGGACAAGAGAGGATAATACATTGATTCTTCTCTCCTATGTGTATGATTTGTTCACTTTTTTATACACCCCTTTTCCCCACTAGCATGAACACAGGATTCTTCCACAATCGTGGCATCCTTCTTCTGTTACTGGGGGAGATTATTCCACTCTGCTTATTATGAAGGGCTAGAGGAGAAGAAGAAAAGACCAAAGTTTCAGGAGCTCCTCTTCCACTCCCATGGTGGTTTTTTTCTGTTGTGAAAGTGTTGGGATTTCTTTACTGACTTTTCCACATCAAGACACCTAAGGCTGTGATGAAGAAGTTATTTTTTAAGTTCTTTAAAAAGATATTTTTCTAAGTCTCTGTTTTTCACTCCTTCCTTCCAGTAGATTTTGTTTGCCTTACATATCAGGCAAATTAACTTCCTCTTGAGTTTCTCAGATGTTACTACATTTTACTAATTTTTTCAAACAGTCTTTTCTAATTAACTTTACTCTGGTTCTCATGTAAAGGTTGGGGCTACATGTATTTGTCTCAACTGGATGCCTACTGGGTATGAAACAGCTGCTGTGATTTCTGCTTATCATACTTGCAAGTACAAGTCACATGATTTATGCCCAGCTGTGCAGAAAAAACAGAAGACAATCATTTGAAGAGTTATTTCCCCTTTTCTATGTAATCCAAGAAAATGTGCAAGCTGCTTTACAAATTGCTGGATGAGTTCAGGCTGTCCGCCGAGATGTTCTGTGGGAGAGAGTGACTTCAGTTTTTTGCTTTAGATTAACCTACTCTGTAACCTCTGTGGAGACTCAGTATATCCTTGGCAAGATTTTAAAATAGATGTGTAAACAATCCTTTCATGAATTAAGTCAAGAGCCAGTTCAATAGTACTGTGATAATACAGATATAACAACAACAAACTCCTATCTACAAAAAATCCCATCAGAATTTTGAAACATTTTTGTCATGCAGTCACCTCTTGAGAGACCAGGAAAAAAAGTGGGCAACGCTGCATACAAAATTACAAAATTGCAGAGTCACAGAATTGTTGAGGCTGGAAGGGATCTCTTGAAGTCATCTGGTCCAACCCCTTTGCTCAGGAAGGGTCAACTAGAGCCAGTTGCTCAGGATCATGTCCAGATGGCTTTTGAATGTCTCCAAGGATGGAGACTCCATAACCTCTCCGGGCAACCTGTGCCAGTGCTTGGTCACCCTCACAGTAAAAAAGTGTTTCATTATGTTCAGAGGGAACCTCCTGTATTTCAGTTTGTATCTGCTGCCTCTGGTCCTGTCACTGGGAACCACTGATAAGAGCCTGGCTCTGTCCTCTTTGTACCCTCCCTTCAGGTATTTATATACATTTGGTAAGATCCCCTCAAGCCTTCTCTTCTCCAGGCTGAACAGTCCCAGCTCTCCCAGCCTTTCCTCTTACGTGAGGTTCTCCAGTTCCTTAATCATCCTTGTGGTCCTTCATTGAACTCTCTCCAGTATGACCATATCTCATACTGAGGAGCCCTGAACTGGCCACAGTACTCCAGGTGTGACTTCACCAGTCACAAAGGGGAAGGATCACCTCCCTTCACCTGCTGACAATACTTTGTCTAATGCTGTCAATGATACCATTTGCCTTCTTTGCAGCAAGGGCATATTGCTGGCTAATATTCAACCTGATATCCACCAGGACCCTCAGGTCCTTTTTCAGCCAAGCTGCTTTCCAGATATGTAGTCCCCAGTGTATATCAGTGCATGGAGTTGTTCTTTTCCAAGTGCAGGACTTTGCACTTCACCTTGTTGAACTTGATGAGGTTCCTGTTGGCCCATTTTTTCAGCCTGTCGAGGTCCTCCTGGATGGCAGCATGACCCTCTGGTGTATCAGCCACTTCTCCCAGTTTGGTGTCATCTGCAAGCCTGCTGAGGGTATTCTCCAGGTTACACTGCTAGTTACTGGCCTCCAAGCAGACATTGCGTTGCTAATTACCACCCTCTGGGCACAGCTGTCCAGCCAGTTTTCAGTCCACTTCGTTGTCTGCTCATCCAGCCTGTACACCAACAGATTCTCTGTGAGGCTGTTACAGAAGACAGTGTCAAAGGCCTTACTGAAGTCCAAATAGACAATACACAATGCTCTCCTCTCATCTACCAGGCCAGTCACAATGTCATAAAAGTTTATCAAGTTGGTCAAGCACGACTTCCCTTGGTGCCATACTGACTATTCCTGATGATTTTCTCATCCTTAATGTGCCTAGAAATGGTTTGTAGGATTAGCTGCTCCATCACCTTCCCAGTGATCGAGGTGAGGTCTACCATTCTGTAGTTGCCTGTGTCCTCCTTCTTGCTTTTCTTGAAGATGGGGATGATATTTGCTTTCTTCCAGTCTTTGAGCACTTTTCCCAGTCACCATGATTGGTCAAAGATTATTGAGAGTGGCCTCAAAATGATATCTTCCAGTTCCCTCAGCGCTTGTGAGTGCATCCCATCAGGGCCTGAGCCCAGATGACTTGAGCATTGTTTACTTCATGTTATATGCTAGGAACTTGATATCTGGTCTAGTTCTCACTGAAACCAAATAGGACTGCTGACTCCTACTGGCTTTTGGCTTAATGCATCTGTGAAAGGAGAGTCCAAGTCACTACACAAAATGAGCGCTTAGGCAAACAAATACTGTCCCTGCAGACAGTCTCCTTCCAACACGACCTTCAAATAGGGCATCAAAGAGAAGAGAATTCACCCCCACCATCCTGGTCCTTTTTTTGCAGCCTGGGACACTGATCCACAGAGGAAGACACTTTCCATTGCAAGAAAAGAAGACAAGTTCCTCAACGTTGTCTCTTCTGCTCTTATTACAACACTGAGGACGTTGTCTTGTGAAACTGGTAAGAAATGGATGGGAAAAAAATGAAGGTATAATTGCATTCCCCTACTTTTGACTTATATGGTT
Organism: Aviceda cuculoides; assembly: GCA_035590195.1. Taxonomy (NCBI): domain Eukaryota; kingdom Metazoa; phylum Chordata; class Aves; order Accipitriformes; family Accipitridae; genus Aviceda; species Aviceda cuculoides. Next base: position 27,517,502 of record JAVJGG010000082.1, on the reverse strand, counting down.
ATTTAATGAAACAGGTGAAACATAGACACAGACTGAACAAATTAGTCAGAAACAATTTGAGACTTGAATTGTATTTTCCAAGGCCAGTAAAGTTTTTCCAGAGCAAAGTGTTTTGGAAATGACAACAAGGCATAGCTACCTAATCCCAGGTGGTTTCGAACCACCTTAATTTTAACAGCTACTGAAGGACCGTTATTTTTCCTATATGGAAAAAATGCAAGGAGAGGGGAGATGAAAAAAAAGATTATGCTGACTTCATAGAGAGCAAAAGGTCACTGATGTGTGTATTAAACCTGCTGCACATTCAGTGCCTTTGCTTGTACCCTAGCCTGGACAGCAGTATAATTTGAAACTTCACTGCTGTACAGGAGTACAATAACATTTCCACACCAGCATCGCTAGCCACTGGTCCAAAAGAATGACCCTTGCTTGTAGTGAAATGCCTCAGATAACGCAGAGGAGTAGCTCCTGATTCCTTTCCACGGCGAACAGTAATACATCATCATGCTCACTCTCCTGTTGTTTCTGCAGCTTCTTTCATGGTAGGATTTCAAACCTCCTCTTACACATTTATTCTCATAGCATGTTGGATTTACATATAGCAGATTTTACTTTCAAAGCGTATCAGCAATAAACCAAAAAAAAGATTCCAGGCTTTCCAGCATTTGCCATGCTGTTTCCCAGCCTCTGGACTAACTTCCACGATGCAGATGGCAAGATGTGAAATAAAACTGAAGAATAGAAGAGATGTTACCAGGCTGCAATGGCAGCCTGTGTGGTACGAATGTTTTGCATCTTTCAAAGCTTTTGCACTTCAGCTCAGTAACCTGTGGGGCTTGCCATTTACCTCTCATTGCTATTGTCGGATTGAAGCACCCCATAAGGAATAAAGCCGACAACATACTGCTGCCAGACTCTGCTGCCTCTAAAATCACAAGTTCAAAAGAAACAATGGTCTGTAGACATTTGTTTGTTTACACAGAAGTAACAGATGGGCATGAACCATACAATCATATGGTGCCCTCCTGCTTTTCATGCATTAATCGATAGTGAAATCTGAAGCCAAGGGGTTCAATATTGCTTGCTTCTTCTCTATTGTGATTTTAGAGTGCTGACAATTTCACACAGAATTACTTATTGTTGCCTTAGCCCCCCCCCTCTGTCAGATGCAGACAACTCTAAAGGGTTAAGCTGTTTCCAGCCACAGCTCGTGGACTGGATATAGTACTCACCAAAATGGGTATAGTATTCAAGGTAGATATCGCATTCCTCCAAGTGAGATCTCAAAGTGTATATTTTTGAAACATGACAGTAGACATTTGTCTAATCTTGAATGACATAATTTTTATGATCTCACATTCCAGTATTCCAGTGCTAAGCTATGCCGGTGCTTAAAAAACTTTTCCTGTTTTCCATTTTGCTGCACTGTAATCCCATTGCTTCTTGCTGTATCCAGAGTGGGTACAGAGAAAGTTTGCTCCTTTCCTTTTTCTAATTACTCTTTATGCACTTGTCCTTTGCAACTCACAGTAATACACCCAATGCCTTTAATCTTTCCTCTAAGATCATGTATTTGGACTACACATACTGATTTCTAGACTTTTTTTCCTGCTGTCTCACACATTTTATTGAAATGCAGAGTCTGAAATTGGCAGCTGAGGCTGGTCTAATACGGTAGCACAGAAAAATCACTTCAGAAGTCTGTCATATAATGCATCATTTTCCCAGCAGTGTGATCCTTATGATTCAAACTCAGGCTATGATCCTATGACAGCTATAAGGGTGATATAGGGGGAGACAGGGGCCACCAAACAAGGAGCCAAGAATGCACCAATAATAGTAATATGCTCTTTTGAGAGTGGGAGCACAGCCAGAGTATGATAAATGGATATAGGCTGTGATGACAGTCCTGCAGGTATTTAAAAGCATTTTGCTGCCACCTAGTACTAGAGAAGCACTACTCTCTCAAAAAGCACTGAAAAGAAGAATAACATACAAAAAGAGACCCCAACCTTAAGTATGTAACATCTAACATGAGTGTCACACATCAAAAAAGGAAGAAAATCATATGAGCCAATGCCTCTGTGTGGGATACCGCTGTCCATATGGAAATTGGATCCATAATGTAGCAGTGTTTCTGTGAGTGGTAATATGGCTTTTCTAACTTGCTCTAGAACTGTAAGCATTGTGGGCTAGATAATCTCTTACTGCAGTATCTTTAAAATGTGCTCCTGACAATGCATGTACCTTCCTAGTCCATGAACTTTTCTCAAGTCACTGGTTTATAGGGCTCTCTGACAGTCTGGACCCATCCAACCTCAGCTTCCCTATCTCTCTGTGAAATGTTTCGGTCAAAATGTTGTCTCTGACACAGCCCAAGGGTTTGTCAGATGATCTTTGCCTGTACTCTTCCTCCATTTGTAATCTAGGTAAAAGGCCTCTCATTAACACACCATGGATAGTGCTCTGCCTAATTCCACCAGCTATAAAGAAAAAACCCAACCTAATCATCTCCCTTCCGCACTTTGGTAGTCAGTAGATACCTCTCTGAATATACCTTATTCTATTGCATTTCTACTGCCCAGAAACATATATTCCCTTGCAAGGTACAACGAAGTATCTCCCTCCTTTTATCCATGGCTGATACTCATAATCAATCCTTATCCTTATGCTAATATGGAAATAATTTTTTATTTTACCTCACTAAATTTCTTTCATGCTATTTAAGTATTATTCAGCAGACTCATGAATTGTGTCCTACCATGATATAACTACCTGGGTTTCCTAAAATGGACTGTTTGTGTCAAAATCAGTGTCCCTCAAGTAGCAATTTTGAGATATCCTTGACACTTGAACATGGAACCGAGAACCCTAAAAACTACTTTTAGGATCCTAAAAATCCATTTATGCATTTCACCCTCTAACTCATCAGTAGAGAGAATTGCTATTCTTTCCTACATCTGCTTCCAAATGACACATCAAAAACCCTCACACATAGTGGAGGGACATGGTGAGAGAATGTAAGAATACTGTAAACTGTACAAATTTCTCCCCTGAAACTTAGCATTTATGAGACACATACATTGCTTTAACACAGCAGTTACATATACATATGGAAAGGACCCTAGTTTATTGCCCTTTCAAGTACAGGTAGTTCTTTTTGTTGCTCTATACACCATTTTCTATCTCTATTGTGGCTACATGACCAAAAAAAGTTTCTGGCAGACTACCAAATACAAGTCCTTCATCCTGATTTTTTTAATAAATGCTTGTTGCTGTCCTATTAACCTTGGTTACCCACCTACAGCCCAGAGATAGGCTGAGATATGCATGAGTGGATGCAGAAATACAAATCTTAGTAAGAACTGTTGTTTTTGTAACTTTCCCTCATGGGCACTAAGTTGTGGTGTTTTGTAGAACTCCACTCATCTATGAAGAGTGATGAAAATTCTGGGATTAGCACACACTATATTTATCTGTAGAAGACATAAACACTTTTTATGCATTGAGAGATTTTGACCTTTCAGATAACTTGCCTTCAGCACAGTAATATCAAATAAGGATGTTCAATTTAGTTCCACACTCTGATTCCATTTCTGAAAGCTGATGTGCTTGGAAAAGGCTCTGTAACCTGTCTGCATCTACAGGCAACAGAATGTAAAGGGACTCTGTTTAGTCTGCATGACCATGAATCTTGGCTTTGTATTTTATATATAATTTAAATCCTCATAAGTGTTTTGTTTTGTTTTGTTTTGCCTTTATTTTTAGTTCTCATTTGGAACTTTAAACTCTTGCCGCAGGGATTGAAAACATCTGTTGTTTTTTAGCACAAGGAATGATCGATATTTGCTGCTTGGTGTAAGAGAGTTATTGGATAAAAGGATAAATTAAAATTGACTGGCCTACAGATTAGAAGAAGGTTTAGGATTCAAATACCTCTAGATATTTCACATAAGCTTTTAAAGGAAAACAGGCACAACATTTGTCTTAGGTATAAATTAGAGACACAGGAAAAATTGTATTCAACATTGGTAGTCTTGACTCAAACCGAGATATTTATCAAATCCCTCTCTTTTCAAATATTATATTTTGGAAATTGTATATGGATATAGAATGCAATTTGGAAAGAAATGACTAGTTAGAAATTAAGCTGCTTTCTGCTTTCCCTTTTTTCATAGTATCTCATTGGTTGTGCTTATTGGGATATGATATTCACTTTTATCGAAGTACAACATTACAAACTTATATGTGTAAAACCTATATGTAATATATGATGACACATACTCTGGCATTAGAATATTTTGACTATCATTATGTTGCTTATTTTTCGGTTTATCTTAGAGAAAAACATTAAAGATAGATGCTATTTAGTACAGATTGAAATGTCTCTTGTCATCGTTAAAAATATTTCCTATTTATATTGTAAGTGAAAGAATGTGGCACTGAACAGAAGCACGGGACTGTTGAAGTATCTTCGGTTACACTGGACTCTATTGTCAGTTACTAAAAGCCTGTAGGCTTTACTACATGCAAAAGAATGATGGTGGCAGGTCTGACAGAGAGCAAAATGACAACAGCTCCTATAGACAGCACCGAATCCATAACGTAACTACAGTTGTTGGCCCATGAAAAATCCCATAAGGGTAAAACCAGTTCCAACCATGCAGAACTAGGAAGCAGCAGTACAGGGTATGTATGCACTTGGCCTGCCGCTGCAGAGCAAAATGGCAGCTCATTGGAAGTAGCAACAAAACAGTAGGTCTCTCTTGCACTGATTACCTGCCACGTTTTGTGTTTCACAGCACAGGTAGGAGGAGAGTTGTACAATCAATGTGTTCCCCCTCCCACCTTAAGAATTGCCCCTCTGCTCTGCCATGGCTTTGTTTGACTGATATCGTAGGAATTTTCTTGGATTCATCCAATCCAAACTGTTGACAGTTTTGCTAGCTTGAACTTCTGGTGTAGTTGGCATTTGGCATTCTGCAATGGTAGGAAGGACAACACTTCAAGGAATTTATATAGACAGTAATATCTACCTGAATTTTCAGCATTCTCTGCATGTCTTTGTGAGCTTCGGACAATCTTTAAATACATACTAATAATGAATGCACTGTCTGTTATTGTTGCATTTTTAAAAGAGATTCCCATTAAATCATTTGACTTAACATCTGCAGGAAATTGCCGTGGATGATGAATTGTGTCAGATCTTGCAAGAAAGAATTTCATTAAGTAAATGAAGACGTCCCAAAGAAACTCCAGGTGGATGCAGGGAAGAATTAGAGAATACAGCTAGTCTTAACATGTCTTAACCCATTTATATCCAAAGTAAAGCCTTTGTAGATGTTGACAAAATATGTGCTAATTTGTGCATAGAAATAGCAAATTTACATTTCACTCTGAAAAACGTGGTACATATCTGTCCAACCTTCAAACAAAGCTGACAAGAAAAAACAATAACCTGTATTTTGTTTCCTGTATTTTGAAAGAAAAAATTCTACCTCCTATCTCATTAGAAAGCATGTAACCTTTTCACTGGAATTAAAGTCAATGTGTTACTTTATAAAAGAAAGTTGCACGGAATTCTTTAAACAGGATGTAAGGCTAGTGATGGCCAAAAATGTTAGGATGTAGCATTTACCTCGGTTTATTATTTCTTGCCTTTTCTGCTCTGTTTCGGACAAATGTCTACAGTCTTAGCTTTGGAGCTGGCATAAAGTTTTTTTTTTTTCTAGTTCATCTCTTATATGGAAAATCATTTGAAATCCCTATGTAGTACAGGAGAGGAACTGATTCTGAACTGGCTATTTAATAGCATAAACCCCTAACCTTTGCCTGAAGTGATAGAGATCTACTTAACCAGCAACTCTGAAAAAAGAGGTGGAAATCAAAGAGAAGAACTAGTACTAATGGTGGTACTGAAGATGTGTAATGCTGAAAGCTACACATATTTTCTGTCAAAATTAATCACTTAACAATAGATACATTTGCTACATGAACTACTTACCAAGTGTAGTAGATGCTAATCACAAATTGGACAGAATAAGGTCTCGTTGCAGCAATACATTCTTTATGTTACATTATTAGCAACACTGGCTTACAGCCAGGTGGCTTGGGAGAAATTAGGACCAGGTTAATCCATAACTTGGGTAATCCACTGATGGATAATGGAGAATTAATGGTATTACATGCTGTAAGCATGCTTCATCTTAATATTCGAGGACTAGACCTTTAAACTAGTGCTGGTGATTGCCTGCTTCTAGCTATCTGCTTCTAATACTCAGGCACTAGTAAAATCTTAAAGTTGCTGCTCAGCTGCTTCTTAACCACATAAATGACTAAATTTCAAACTGTGAACATGCCTAAAGGTTTTAAACGTAAAACATCCTCCAAGCCCAGTAAGTCTTCAACACCTGAGGTGGGACCTCTCAAATCAGTCTTTTTCACTGTGCTCATTGGTGGGATTTGATCTTCTGTATGTACCTGAGTGGATGAGCAGAAAGAGAATTTGCTATCCCAGAATAGCTTACCTGGGGATACTCCTTTGATTGTAGATACAAACGGAAAAAACGAGTGATGGAGAACTGTAAAAGAAATATTGTGCCTTACTCAGACAAGTGGACTGGAAAAAAAAAAAAAGAGCTTTTGTTGATAACTCATTTTGCATGTTTACTTGCCCCTCTCGGTCATGGAAGTGACCCTAACCGTCTGCCTTCTATACACTCAAGAAACCTAATGTATGTTTTTGCAGGGAACCTGACTGCTAATGCCCAAGGACACAGTTAATGATGAAAAAGTGAGCCAATGCCCTAATTTGACACATGCTCTTTGTCTCCTATGGCAATCTCTGGCCACACGTGAGACTTCCAGCCTGATGTTGTCTCAACAGACAGCAATCCTCATGCAAGGTGAGCTCAAGCTCCCTGCAAGGGAGTACAAGTGAAATTGTACCCTAATGGTCCTTACGAAATTGTACCCTGAGAGAGCACCAATGGAGAGCACAGTGACAGGATCCTCAAAACAGTGGCTTTTCAAGCAATGATTTTATTCACGGACATATAGTTTTATCAAGCTCTTATCTGGCTGAGACGACATACTAGCTCCCAAGCGCAGGTCCAGGGACCAAGTGTTTACATATTGCTCAGGATTTTTTTAAAATCACAGGTGCTTAGAATCTAACTATTTAAGAAAAGAGTATCATTTTTGATATTTCACATACAAAGACCATCAACAAATCAAAGCTCTCACAAAAATGACATTCTTATGAGATTTGCACCTAATTTTAAGGGCAAAATGTTCTAGCAGATTGGATTCTTCAGTCTGGAAAGAAATAACAAACCTTATATCAGCCATCATTACCAAGAAATAAAAAACAACAATGAAGCCTCAGTATTATGAAAGCATCTGTGTCGCCTCATTTTATTTTTCAACATCTCGGTGTGAAATGGCAGAGTTGTTTTTTCTTAAGGAAGAGAAAATGAGCATCTGACTATTAGGAAGAGGAATTTATCTTAATGTGGCAATAAAACCATTTAGTAAAGACTTACAATAGTTTATATTCTTCTTTTAGAAATCAAAATAGCTAGCAAACAGCTAAATAAAGAAATAGAGTGAGCACGCAGTGGGAATCTAACACAAAACCACAACACATCAAAACACAATAGAGAATATATGGAATTTTCAAATTGTAATGAAAATTAATGAATACTGGAAAAGTGTATAAAAATAAGTGCACAATCGAATTTAAAGTACATAGGCCACAAATCTCTTTATGCTGCAAGTTAAAACTCAGTGCTCCCATTCCTCCGATAGTCACAAATACTCCATTCTTAAAATAACTTTGGGAAATTTTCTATAGCATTGTAAATCTGGGAAAATTGGAAGTGCTTTAGCAGGTTTTCCTGTCACTTGGAGGGATAACCTCAGAGGCATGTCATGCTGTTCAATACTAACAAGACATCACTTTTAGTCAGGATATGCTTCAAAGGATAATATTGTAATTAATATGCTGCATATCAGATTTGCAGTATATAAGCAATATTTGATTTCTTCAGTCATTGATGTTTCTTTTTTAAAGAAATATATAGATTTTTTATACAGATAAGGATATCATTTATTTTTTATTTAGCACAGATGTGATTCTACACAGTGATGATTTTAAGTATATATTGTTAGCTTTATGTTGACTGAGTACAGTTGTCAAGAACTCACAGACATGCAAATCTAGGAATAGCAAATGACACTAGTTCCATGTTCAGACAAAGCCAACTTAAACCTGTGATAGCATTGAAAGGAGCATTTCTCCCTGTCCCTTGGCTGTATGGTCCTCTCTGCTTTGGTACTTCTGGACTAGCAATTGTTTTTAGAAGATTAGGTTTTGACCAAGTTGAGCTGACTCAATTACAAATTAAGCATACTATAAATCTACTTCATCCTTTTGCACCTCTTTTTCCCAGAAATGCTAAAACTAAACCAAACAAGAATATAGCTTGTCTTCCTAAAATTGAGCTTTTACTTGCACACTATTAAGAATATACATGAAGTATTGTAACAAGACAACTTTCATTTTCAGTTTTATTTTATCATGTGTGATATCTGTCAGAGAGAGACATAAGAAGAACCAGAAAGATGTGAAGATTCAGATACAGCTTGGAGAAGCCCGATGCAGAAGAGAGAAACAGATTTTGGGATCACATGCCAGTTGGAAAATCCTTGCAAGAGTATGTGTTTTCCTTTGCATCTAGAGAAGCTGAAATTTCTACAGTATCTGTAAAAAAACAAACTAAACTGAAAAAGAAATCTGCATTTAATTTTTTTTTTTTTTTTAATTGGAGCAACCTATAAGACCTTGAAACATGTGTCTGCTTTGTAGAGAAGGCTGAAGATACACAGTCTTCACCCCTTTACACCCTGTTTGCATGGTCATACTTGCCCCTTTCATATTTCTAACTTTTAGTTTTTAACCATTTGATTAAATCCTAAAAGATTTGATTTGATCTGATTGTTTCCACACTTGGATATATATTCCAGGTGACAAATTTTGCACACCCTTGTGATTACTAAATGTGTTTTACTCTGTATAAAATATTTGATATAGATGACTATATGTTTCAATTTTTATCTTCTAGAGATTCTTGTAACGTAAAAAATTATGCTCTTTATATCCTTATTTGAATCACCTGCAGGACAGACTAACATATTTTGCTCATTCTTTTTATAGCATTGTCATCACAGATACAATTTTTCTTTTGTATTTTCATAGTAGACCCTGGAAAAGCAAACTGAAAATATTTTTCTGATTTGTGCAGAAGAAAGCAAGATTTCATGCTTTTGATATACGTTCTCGTACTGCTTGCCTACTTTTTTTTTCTTTCTTCTTACTGAATGATATGTTCTTTGTTGCTATCTGCTTTTTTCCCAGCCTCACAGTAGAAATGGGTTTAGTGTACTTTGTATAGTCAGAATGGGTCCAAGTGAGAAAGATTTTCTGTCTGTTTTCAAATAGTTATATTATTTCATATTATTGTTCCAGGAACTATTCCAAGTCACTGCTTTTTGTCTTCTGCTATATTTTTAAAATTTTCTTTATGTGCTTTTTACTGTTTTTTTTTTTTTCCTCTCTGCATTAGATTGTGTTAGAAACCATTTCCTTCAGTTATCTCTGACCTATGGATTTTAATTTCTTTTCCACTTCTTTATTTTGTTTGTATTGATTTTAATATTTCTTTTTCAATAAAGTCTTTCCCTTTATGTTAAGTGCGATTGCTACAACTTCAAAAGTCCCATTAAATTATTTTGTTCTGACAATGCATATGAAATCCTTAAAACTATTGTTTTGACCCCTAAGTGGAAAAGAGGGCAGGAGGAACAACCCAAATCTCCCTCCTCCTCTGTTTTACTCAAGAAGCACATCATGGTAAGAGACTTTAAATAACATCTGTGTTTGGTAAAAAGCAAGTCTTAATGCTGTTTACCAACATATAAATTCAGCAAGATCAAAAGTTTGAAAGCACTGGTCTTCCTTTACAAAGAACAGCTTATGCTTAATCTAAAATAATTAAAATATTGTTAGAAAACAAGTGGAGCATTTTTGTTCCAAATCCCATAACCTGAAGATGATGACAGGAAGGCCACATCATTTAGCGCTCTGGAGCTCCTTCCCACTCCCTGGGGTGAGATGTTAAGCCTTGATATAAACAAAGTGAATTCCACTGAGATGACAACTTTCTCCTTTTCAGACTTTGGCTGTGAAAGGGGGTGATGGGCGTCATGCTGACAATGTGGCAATACAGCTTTTTTCTTTATTGATTCCACCAGGTGGAATGCCTAATTTTTACTGGTACTTCACTGAGAGACATGAAGGTCTGGAACTTCATTTTGTTAACAATTGCAAAGATTTGTTTTACACAAAAACTACACCTTCTATGTCTTGTCATAACACAGAGAGGAGGAAAAGCCTCTTCATGTGCACATATGCATCACATACATTACTGTGTTTCAGTCTTCAGACACACTCTTATTATCACCAAAAGACTCTCTGGCTTGGGCAGAGTAAGAATGAGAGAATAAACCAATCAAACCAGTCACTGAATACCACACATATGCTTTTCTATTGTCTTTTCTGTACTGTTTTCTAACAGAATAGAGACATACAGGGGTGACCGATTGATTTTCCATGTGGAGTGATAAAAAAACCTATGATCTAAAGCTAAATGGGAGATACTTTACAGTAAAATGGCTGGAAAGCAGCTTGCTGTACTTCTACCCTATGCTTTCCATTCTGAAATCTTTAATTACAACCAGAAGTTAATTACTTCTTCTCTTTTCTAGCATGATAAACTGTAGGGTGTACTCTACGCCTCCAGTGTAATCATAAAAATGTTTATATATTACTCTCAACACACATTCCCTATATATTCCCTTCACTGAGGAAGAACTTTTAATAACAAGTGAATAATTAGAAGAGTTTTATGGGATTCGAAAATTATTACCACAGCTACTTTAAGTTTTGATGGGCAAAAATGTTCTTCTGGTCAAAGGATGGTTATAAGTATTAAGTGATTAAGAAATTATTCATTACATCTCTTTTATGGAGGGTTTTTTTTTTTTTTAAAGCTATTCCTATTCTTACATTCTCTCACTCCAAAACATAAGACAGGACCTTGGAACTGTCACCTCAGGGGTTTTGCACATGGACTTGCAGACTTCTGAATACTTTTGGAAGTGATTGTGAAGGAAAGCTGAATGGGGTTTGATCTGTCTAAACCTAAAAGTAACCGTCATCTGTAATGGGTCAAGTATGACTGTTTCTGAATTAAAATTTAATTTCATTGGAAGAGAGAACCATTCCAACTTTTTTTTTGTTGCCTGAAAGTTACCAATGACTAGCTCAACAGCTAATAACACTTGGTTGGTGTGAAATTACTCTGTTCCCTGAGTCTAGTTTTAGATAGACAAAGTACTGTAATTAGCATTTTTGACAATTGTAATCTTTGGCCTTCCTCTATATTGATTGAAAACTCAGGTATTTCTACTTTAAAAAATGTAATTTTCAGAACATGACTTACATGTACCAGCAAAAAAGAAGACCTTAATTTGCCTTAGCTTGTACTAACTTTTTCTGTATGGCAGAGAGGCTTCAGAGTTATGGAACTGAACAAATAATTAGGAAAAGAAGGAGCCTGGAAAAAAACCCCAAATCTGCAACATGCTTTTTTTGACTTGCTGTATTTGATGACAGGTCTTAATTTTTGTTCTTCCACCTCACTCATCATCATAAATGGCAGAAAAATTTTAACTAGCAAAAAAATAAACGTTAATCTTCCATGTAAAAGCATGCACTTGAAGATGTGTTTAAAAATGTTCATGCATTAGAAAACAGAAAAGTAAGATGTTAAATCTGTGGCAATAAATAGCAAAAATAATATCTTATTAAAATCAATAGCCTTGAAAGAGATTTAAAGCCTGGTTAAATTTACACGAAATAGTATTCTCCAGACATTAGCACCCATACACAGAAAAAGACTCAGACTGTAGCCCTCTGCCCATTAACTCTGCAAACATGTTTAAGAAAGAGAATGCCTTTATTCACAGACTCTCTGGTCTTGCTGCTCACTGACAGTGGTTTAATTTCTCTACTGCCATTCAAATAAGAGAATTTAGTGCCATTGAAGGCTTCTTACCTTCTGCACCAGACGTGGAACCCTCGCTTTTCTCCATGTGTCACTTGTTAAGAGACCTCACTCCTTACAAATCTTTCATGACCTTCTAGCTTAGTCCACAATGGTCCTTAGGTTAACAGTTGGTCACGTAGAGGAATGCTCAAAAAAGCACAAAGCACAGCATATGAGAACATGTGTGGTGAACACTAATATGAGTGGCATCAAACCAAAACTCCTTTATCTTGGAAAGGAGATGAAAGGCATTTCTATCACCTTCCTTGTGTTGGCACAAAATTTTTGAAAATTAAGAGCCTACTTCTGACCTCAGTTAAAAAAACATTAACATTTCTGCTGATTTCAGTTTTGCTCATCAAATGAGCTATTATTTCTATATCCATAATGTCTATGTCCAGACAAGGATCTATGTTAGACTCTACAGCTATATGGGTGTTGAGAGTACATCTGTATCAGTAAACCCAAGTGTTCCCAGGAAAGTTCTTGGGTGCTGAAACACAATTTCTTATACTAGTGATTTGTGTGAATGTTGCCTGGCATGTTTTTGTTCGCTGTGTTCCCCCTGGCAATTTGCTGCTGCTCCTCACAGTTTTGCATGGTGCAAGGACCGATTGCAATTAGCACCCTGCATGCAGGAATGCCATTTCCAGGATTAGCAAAGTCCACTAGGATAGGTGTGAGACATTCTTCCCCAGGTAGCCTGAGCAGCCAACGACGTTCCCGGGCAAATGTTTTCACTAGTTAAGATGCAGCATAATTGCCAGAGGGAAAGATGACAGAAAAAGAAACATAAAGAGTAAAGAAACAACTGTGTAAGTTGTCACACAGTAAGATCCTGTCTCTTCATGAGTTTAAAAAAATCATTGCAGAAAATTAATCTTGGTCTGTCTTCCTTGAGTAATTTGTTCTGTATGTAACTGTGATGGAAAATCCATGGATAAGATTGGATTTTCAAGGGGCTTCTTAGCAAGGTTACAAAAAAATTTCAAGCTTGGTTATCCAGGTGGGCATCTTCTGTACAGGACATGGCCAACGTCAGCAACAACCACACAAGCTCAGCACAAACATGCTACAGACTGGTCTGAGCAACTCAGGAAGTGCTTTTTTTTCTCTATCCTTTTCCCCCTAAAGTCCTACTCACACTATTGATGGAGATCTGTTGCCCTGTCAGCTACACACTTACAGCACAGCTGTAAATTTGTATTACAGTTTTTCCACTATTAGTGGTCATGTTTAATGCGTGCTTTCAGTGGGAATAGAAAATGCTTTACTACAGTTCAAATAGAAATGAAGTAACTAAATTTAGACAGAGACTTGGCTTTTATGTTGCATTGCTACTTGAATTTATCTCCAGATTTAACTTGATTCACTAGTAAAATTTTAAAGCCAGGACTCTGCTTCTTCACTGTGAATTTGATTCAGCTAATCTGAACCTAATTCTGGTTTCAGGTTTCACAGTAAAGATAGACACTTAGAAACAATCCCTGCAAGCACATTGGAGAAATCTACACAGATTAACATCTGCTATTCAGTTGTAAATAAAGGCAGTTTTACCTCCTGGAAATAGTTTATTTGCTTATAATTTTAAACTAGTTTGGCCAAGCTTGTTTGTCAAAAATACTTAGAAAGAGAGTAAATGTTGTGTTGTGACATTTTTTAATGCAGTATTTCACAAATTTAATAATGTAAAAAATATTTCATTTCATTTTCCAAAACTTGGTTATGTTTAATTCAGGGAAAAAAAGAAAGGTAATAAAATATGACCAACATTTCCAATAGAGAAACTAAGAACACCAGACTAAGAATGCTTTCATCATCATCACCATCATCATCTCCCATCTTCTGCTCTTATAGGCAACTAATCCATTTTATTTATGGACTTACTGAGATTTATTCTTGTTTGTATTAAATATTTTTAAACCAAATATTGTTTTTTTCCATTTTACACTTAACCAGGAAGGCCACATTAAAAATGCTTAAAGTCAATTTATGCTATATTTAATTTCTAAATTTAAACACCTCACTTCTCATCTCTTCAAGAATCCTCTAAATTTCTGAGACCATAGGCCTTACCTATGCTTATCAATAAAATGATACTAAAGCTACACTGACAGGCAAAGATGTTGATTAGACATACAGAAAGCATTACATGAGTTTTGTTATATAAACTTGCTGTTGCTAAGAATTTGTAAATTATCAGGATTTTTAAGAATGAAAAATAGTGTACTATAAACCACTAATAATGGAAACACTGTGCTTTGGGTGTTAATACCTAGCCCCAAAGAAAAAAAGATAAGATGTGCTAGTGTATAGATGCTGTGTTTTGCACCATGACTGCTACACTCTTATTTGTAAAATGTAGTGAAATGTAAGGTCATAAGTGGTTACTTTTTTTCAGTTCTTCCACAGCAAAAGATGAGCTTTATACATTACTAGTCTAAGCACATATGACTATAAAGCAGGAGAAAAGAGACTGCTCATTTTATCTTTATTCAATAGATTATTTTTTTACAACCCACTTATTCGTAAGATCATGATGGTATAGAAAGTAACGTGTTTTATTATTTATGTAAAAGAAAATGCATTTTCATTAACATTGAATATAATTTTTTAATGGGAAATACATTTTTTGTTCTCATAATCACATATCTGTATAAAAAGTTAATTTAACCAGAAAGAAAATATTTTTTAGGAAAAAAAAATTAAGTAAAGCAAAGAAAATCTAATTAACCAAATTACTGCAGCAACTAAATGAATAATTTTCCTTGACTTCCTGGCTCTTGAGTGTCTTACTACAATGTCCTATTAAAGTTCTCAGTTATTAATGCTTTTAGTAAGAGATCAGTGAAACTTTAAAGCAGGTTTATTACCCTATAAATTTTTGTAGCCAGCTATAAACTATTCTGAATACATGTATGTTGTAAAAATTTTTTAAAAAATCACAATTATACTAGCCATAGTGAGTTTTTTTTCACCATCCTCCCTTTTCCAGAATAGGATATTTCACTGATAATACACTGTGAGCTGTAAAGCAACATGGAAAATAACATAGTGAATAGATGCACTAATATATTCTAGGGCAAAAAAGTTACTGGTATGGAAAAAGTTCGAACCACAGTCTGCTAAAAATTAACTACAGCTTGTAAAAACATTCAAGTTCAATTTCAGTCACTCTGAACTCAGCCAAAGCAAATTTGACACTCTAGGTGATGATGTTTGGGTGGCAAATTTAAAAAGTCGTGTTTTTATCACTCTGAGCTGTAAGTATGGTTATACAGTAATTCCAGCTTGGAAACTCTACTTCAGAGCTACATGATTAATAACTGGAATTTAACTATATATAATCTATATAAACCCACCTATAATATTTGGCTTAAGTTTAATTCCTTTTGGGGAAGTAAAATGAAGTAACATTCTTGGAAAAAGGGGACTATTAAAAAATCAGATGTTCTGAGATATTATTCCACAAAATAGGAAACTGGAGAGTCAGTAAAAATTTTCCACATGCTTGTATTTTAGAGCTACATCCCTGTTCATGGGATTAAAAAGTATGTTCATTGACTAGCTGAAGGGTGTGTAACTTTATGTAGGACTGATCCAGGCTCCAAGCAGTGGAGCTTGCCACAAAGTGTTAAGTAAGAGGTATCATAGAAAGGTAATTACAAATCACGAATTCAAATTAAAGAAACTACATTTGCAAGGTGAAGTAACCTCTTTAATGTTTTCAGGGAGTAGTAAGATCTTTACCTGATATAGTTTGCTTTTTCCAGCTGCATGCTCTAGTAGGTAATACTTCTTACTGCACTTGTACCTGTAAGTCTGACTGGATCTGACAGTACCACTGCTACTGCTACTACCCCTAGGACATTAGGGAGCTACACGAGAGCACTGCTAGGTTTACCAGTACCACAGATACATAACCACATCATGGTACTGTTTGTAACATCATTTACACCTGACACAGAAAGAAAAAATGCTGCTGTAGGCAGCATGGCACAGCCCTTCTCACCTCCTCTACCCAGCCAGTGCTATTCAAGTTCTGTGCTCCAGACCAGACTGCCTTTGCAGGCAGAGGTAAGAGCTTTAATGATATCAAGATATGTCATGCTAAAAAGCAGGTGAACTTTTGGTCTCACAGTTCTGAAATAGAAGCAGCAGACTCCAAAGCCATATTCGAGACAAGAAAGATTACGCTGGGTTTAATTGGTTATGTATGAGTACAGGAAGTGAGAGACTCAATACAGTTTTTTTCTCCAGAGGAAAGCGAGAAGGAAAAGCTGTTTACTGCCTTTGGAATACGGAAAGATAATCAGGGTCAGAGGGGTTGTAATATAACACAAAAGCACTATTTCTATTGAAGTTTGGTATCCAGCAGAGTTATGAATTTTGGTTCTCAGTGTCATTTTTTGAAGATGTTCCTTACTTCTTTGATGATCCAAATTAAAACAGGTATAGAGTAATTTTTTTGTAAGAGACATCCCTCCACTTACGACTGCAAACTTTGGACACTCTATTAATAGCACGGAGACAAATAACAGGAAAAAAATAAAAAATATGAGGCAAAACCCTGTTCAGATAGAGAAGACAGAGACTGGAGTCATGATAGCATAAAGCAGAGAAAAAACAAACAAACACTCAAACTGTGGTCAAAGTAATGTTAGTATAATGGGGATTGTGTTTCAAATCAAAGGAACATATATACACACATAGGCAATTCAGACAAGAGAGAAAAAAGTTTATGGGTTTACCAATAATTGAATACAAGATATTGTAAAACTCTGTTACATATTTTATAGCATATAAAATATATATTGTTTTGCATCACATTAAAAAAAACCCGCCTTTTCTTACATATGAAGTTACTGAAAAAATTCCGAATATGCTTAAAATTCACTCCACAAGGGCTCTGGTAATCCATTGGGATACAAAGGAAGCCTCAAAAAGGGCTGTTTGGGACCATGGGTTGTAAGCAGGAATGAGAAGTTAGTTTTTGTGTATAAAGAAGTGTTTCATGTGGAAAATAATACAGAAATTGAAAGGGTAAAGATACTATCAGTTGCCTCTGGACCACAGAGATCAGAAAGACCATGATTCACATTATAAGGCTGAATTGTAGAGTGCTGTGATGGTATACAATATTTTCCGTTCTTTCCTTAATACTTACTGCAAGCCATTCATAAGTTATTCTTCCCTGATGTATGTGTTGCTTTTTAAAAAAAAATTTACATTTCATTCTTATTCTTCCTGATGGAATAAAAAATTAGGTTAAAATCAAAGTTTCCCTGTTTTGGCAGAAAGGAAGATTTAGTAAAAATTGCATTTTCCATTGGGAAATTATTCTAATGGGAGGTTGTAACCCCCCTCTCTCTATATATATACTGGGATACTTATCTAAGACTTATCTTACAAGATTACACCATCAGAAAAAGAGAGGAAAAAGTGAGAGACACTAGCTAGCTATCCTAGGAGATATATGCAAAAGTCAAGGCAGAGGCTGAATCAAGTAAATATAAACTTTTGTTTGGTTTTTTTCAGTCTTAAAAACTGATAGTAATGTACAGCTTAATGTTGGTATAGGTTTGAATCATCTCAGAGGTCAGCCATTTTCCATCTGTTATGTATCCGTGCACTGTTTCATAGTTTGGAGTTGTCTGTCAGTGTGAAGAGCAGAGGCTCATCAACCCATTAGTTCTTCAGCCTTTGGTGTTCTTCAGACCGTGATGAATGATTGTCTGTGTAACTATTGCACTGTGTTCACTTTCAACTGCATTACTGTCTGTGGACATCTTGCCAATATGCAGGAAGCAATAGTGACTTTTCAGTGTTTAAAAAATGGGCTGGAAAAACAATCAATCAGAGGAAATTTTCCTACTGTCATTTTCAACTCTGCTTTAATACTGTCTCAAATCAGAAAGGATTCAGAAAAGGCTAACACTCCTATTTGCAGACTGGTAAGGATGAAAGTATGATAAAAGAATGTAGCATAATATTGTTTATGCTACATTTACTGTCTGCCGAGCGTTTACTATAGGGACCTCTGAGCTAGCTAATGAGGCTAATATCTAATAAGTTAGCTAGTGGCACAACACAGCAACATGCAGTTTTATGTGCTGGGTAGCAAAAACATTAGGTTTAAAATAGCATTTTTGTCTGTTCAGTGTGTTAAAATACATTTCAAACATGACAAAGAGGCAAAATGCTTCCCCTGTTAATGAACATTTGAAATATGCAGGCTTTTGTCTGAGAGTGCGGCTGCTGGAACAAACTGGGCAGAGAGCTATGGCCATGTTGACTCAGTTTCTCCTTGCCTTCAGAGTCTCCTTCAGGATGCAGTGTGGCACAGGCACTGGTCTAAAATAAGTGTCAGGCTCGGGGCGAAAAAGCTGTTCCTTTAAGGTGTCAACAGGACAGTAAATAAATACAATACCAATAGTTGGCAGCAGAAGATACTCCATGACACAGCGCAGTCTTCCAGCATTTCACTGCCCAGCCCTAGCTCCTCCTGAGTTCTGACTTAGCTTCTCCTTTATAACTTTTCAGCACTGTGCCACTTCAGTATCAGTGTAAATCATTTACTTGGTCATTCCATCAGACCTTGCTTCCTCCAGGAGATACCACAGCAAATTGTTCTGTAAACTCCTGGCAATCCTAAGCAATCTGGACATCGGCCCTTCAGACTCAATCTATGCTGCTGCTTCTTGGTTATTTCCTGTATTCCCAGACTTCACTGCACCCTTCCAAATTTTTGTAGAGTGGTGATTGACGAGTTGCCCTCTACCTGAGGCCTGGTTTTGACCTCCATGGCTATTTTTCTTTAGAAGTTCTCTCCTCTGCTTTGCTGCATCCACTACCATCTTGGTAAGATGGGTTCGTGTCATGCAGCTCTCGATCCATAACTCCAACACATGAATGTGGGTGGAAGATGGTCCAGATCCTCAGCTCTCTTCTAAAGAATCAGAAGGAAATCACAATGTGCTTCCACTATTTCATCCATTTATTATCAAGTGCAAACTTGGTTAACTAATACAATAAGTAAATACCAAACTACTTCATGTGGGTCTACATTGGCAAGTTCTTTAGGTCTTGCATTATACAAGATTTTTCTCCCTCTCTTTCCTGTTAAGCAGCTGACATCATCAGTGACCTGACTGGGAAGTTTCCAGAGGAGAATAGAAACTTTTCCTGACTGAAACCAGTGGGAGAATTGATGATCACTTACAGGGGAGTAAGTTTTCAACTGCTGTCAAGTTCTTATGCAAATATAGTGAATTAAAAAGTATTGGAAAAAAACCCCAACCACCTCAATGTTGGCAGCTAATTGTTGTTTCACTTTTTCTATTTTATTTTACTTTATTCAGTTATCCATTCCATAAGGGTTAAGAGAAAAGGAAGCCAACAGTTTCACAAGAGCACTTTGCAGAAACCTCTCAGGAAAATCAGAGGCTCTCAGGAAATCTGACCAGTAGCAAATACAGAAAGCTTAGAGTGTGACTAAAAGCATGATGCACCTTGACAAAAAATAGAATTAGCAAGACTCCAAAAGGCTTTAGTGGTTCTACATCCATATACGGCAGTCTCAGTAAACAACTCTGATTAAAGTATGACAGTTCAATGAATCCTGTGGGTACGATACAAACAGAGTGTGAACAGTGCTCATTATGAATGCAGTAAAAATGACAGATTTCATGGTATTCAGGAAATTAAGATGCTTATAGGAAAAGATTCTGGAAATAAAAAATATAGCTCAATAAACTCTGTTATCAGTTACATAGCCCACTGGATAGAATCCTGAAATAAATAAAAAAAACCCCCTGATAATTTTAATTCATAAAATGGAAAAGTCACTAAAAATGTCATGAGTATAACTGCATACATTTTAAAACTCACTGTTAAGGATCAAGCTGCTGTTACTTAAGTACATTTAAACATATTTGGAAAAGTCTTCTTGAAATAAAATTAGTGGAGAAAATTTTATCCTTTTTTAAGGATTACTTATGTGGAAGACAGTCAGGTATTAGAGTGATCAGTGACAGTGTAGAACCCTAATAGAGATTCATGATTTTAACTAAAATTGGTATGAAAAGAATTTGTACAAATGTTGAAAATCTATCAAACTATTTTGTTAACTGAAAACTAAGTGTTGTAGAATAAAGAAAGCCTATAGCTATTTAGAAATTGATTACTAGGAATGATTTCCATACACATGGGAGACCTGAGAAATTTGGACAGATTGTGTTAATTAAGGGAAATGGATAGCTGCTACCAAAACAAAGGACCTTGGGAATACACTGTTAATTTCACTAAAATGAAAATGTATTGTGTCATGGAGTATCCTTCTTTCTCACTCACTACCTGGCTGATGGAAATGTTCTCCTTGGTTTTCACTTAGGAAAATGATAAAAAGTAAGGTGGAGTTCTAGTCTTCCACAAAATAACATTGCCCAATCTTCAGCCTCAGTGCAATATAAAGAAACCTGTATGCCTAAACTAGATCTGAACTTCATATTAGAGTATTTGATTTAGAGTATTTTGACATTAATGTTCCTGAATGCTTGCCAGCTTAAACTGAAGTGTCTTGCAGTGGTGGGGAAAACATGAAATTTTCCTTACCCGAAGGGACAGTAAAAATTATCACTTATTTCTTCAAATACCTTGAAAAGAGAGTAAAAGTAATGCTCATAAAGATTTTTGAATCTTAAAGCAGCGGTTCTGGAGATTAACTTGCTTTAGAACCAGAAGAGCTTCTTGAGTTAAAAAAAAAAAAAAAAAAAAAAAAAATCAAGGCAAACCCAAACCCCATACGTTGTTGTTTGGGCTGTTGGCACCCTCAGCTGAAAGTAGGCATGACATGGTTTTAACAAACCTTACTGAAACAGCTAGAGGGATGCTATCAGTATCTATTGGCCAGCAATCTCATCTTAATGTGTTAGTAGGAGAAAAAATGTTGGCTGCAATCTCATAGCATTTGAAATCAGACTAAATAAATGATTGATTGTGGGTTTGGATGCTCGTCTGAATTTACTAGAGCTGTAGCCTGAAGGGTATTTTATTTACTTGGTTGAACTTGCATGATAGTATCAAAGAATGGTTTGGGTTGGAAGGGACCTTAAAGATCATCTAGTTCCAACCCCCCTGCAATGGACAGGGACACCATCCACTAGACCTGGTTGCTCAAAGCCCCATCCAACCTGGCCTTGAACACTTTCAGGGATGGGGTGCCCACAACTTCTCTGGGCTACCTGTACCAGTGCCTCACCACCCTCATGGTAAGTAAGTTTTTCCTAATATCTAATCTAAATCTACCCTCTTTCAGTTTAAAGCCATTACCCCTTGCCCCATCACTACATGCCCTTGTGAAAAGCCCCTCTCCAGTTTTCTTGTAGGCCCCCTTTAGGTACTGCAAGGCTGCTATAAGGTCCCCCCCAGAACCTTCTCTTCTCCAGGCTGAACAAGTGCAACTCTCTCAGCCTGTATTCATAGGAGAGGTGCTCCAGCCCTCTGTCATCTTTGTGGCCCTCCTCTGGACTTGCTCCAACGGGTCCATGTCCTTCTTATGTTGGGGGCCCCAGAGCTGAACACAGCACTGCAAGTGGGGTCTCACGAGAGCGGAGTAGACAGGGGAGAATCACCTCCCTCAACCTGCTGGTCATGCTTCTTTTGATGCGGACCAGGATACAGTTGGCTTTCTGGACTGCAAGTGCTCATTGCTGGGTCATGTTGAGCTTCTCTTCAACCGATACCCCCAAGTCCCTGTCTTTATCCTTGACATCTCACAGAGGCCACCCCTGCCACCTCTTGCTGCCAGCATCTGAGCATGGACACTCAATACGGTGATATAAATGTAAAATGATACAATCAACAGATTCTTAACTGGCATAGCTGATTTGTCACTTGTGCAAGAACTTTGGATGAAAATCTTGGAAGTTTTAAAAAAATCAGAAAAAGATTTAACTCCAATTTAAATGAGTAAAGTTTTCTCAGGCCTATCAATATTGGTTCCCATGGTCCTCATGAAAGCCCTTCTGTTAACACTACTAAATTCTGTCTCAGCCTATTAAAAAAAAGTATCTTAGATTAAAAAAAAATAAATAGCAAGTTAAAACCAGTATTTTGTCATCCTCTAAAATTTGGAATCACTTTCATTCTCTGTTTTTCACAGGTAAAAGAAGACATTTACTAAGGAAGGTGCAAGGAAAATGCTAGCAGCAGGTCTCATTAAGTAAAATGGAGGCAAATAGAAACCTCGATCGGAATGAAAATATATCGTCTGACAGTTAAGTTCCAATGGAATACAGCAATGCCACATACAGATAAAGTAATGAATAGATATGTCTTATCTGAGTGTTTCTCTTCATATCTCCACTTGTTTGTTAATTCCCATAGGTCTGTTTTTATAGCATAGCCAAGATAATGTGCTGTCACAGAAGGAAGGGAATATTGTCTTCCTAGCTCTCTTTGGAACAAAACTGATTTTATTGTGTGTGTGTGCATTTAGAGACAATGCAGAATTTAATAGTATTTAATCTGTCATTAAGCTGAATAGAAAAATACTCATCTAATGTTCCAAGATAATTCAAAAAAGAATATGTCAATATCTGGGGAGATTTTGTGCATGCTGCTTTTTCAGGGCCATGGAAGAGAAGACTGGATTTTTTCCTACCATAAGGACATAAATAGTTTTCTGTTGGACTGCTGCAACTCCAAAGAGACACCACTGACTCTGACAGAGTTGCTCCAAATTAACAGTAGTGTGAGTCAAAGTAGAAGCTGATTCTTTGGATTTAGATTAGAAGAAAATAAGCTTATTTCAACTTTCCTGTTTCTGAGCGCTTACAGCTATTTATATAATTTTGTTACTTACAGAAAGTATGCAGCATAATTTCCAGCAAGCAACTGGAAAATCAGAGAACTTGAGTGTAAGTTTGCTAACCAGCACTGCAGTTGTTTCATCAGCAACCCCCCCTCTGCTCTTGTTTACACCTTTAGCATTGTAACTCCACTAAAAGCAACGCTTCTGCCATAGGGATTCTCAGTATCAAATGAAAGAATCAGTGATTCTAGAGGAGCCAATGCCATAACTGACATAAACAAAATCAGATCTGTCTGCAGGCAGGGGTGTCCGAAGGTGCCAGGATTTTTGGGCACTGTGGGTGAAGGGCAGCTGTGTGCACGACCACGGTCACCATCATATATGACGTGGAGTCATGTCTCACTGTGCCCTTGATGTAAAGACACCCTGAACTTCAGAGAGGTAGATCCAACTCCCCCAGCAGTCAGCCTATAAACTGTAGGACTTAGAATGGCAATGGGCTCTAAGTATTTCTGTAAAGCCAACTTTTTGATGTACTGTCCTTTTTTTTTTTTTCCATCTCTTTTCAGCCTTGATTCAGATATCCACCAACCTGCTACAAAGGAATGCAAGTCTACTTTCTGTAATGCATATTTTTTGTTTGTTAAATGCAGTAATAAACAGATGCTTCCACAGTACGCGTATTCAATTCTTCACCGTTCATTTATACCAAAACAAAGCACAGTTTGAATTAATTTCACTCAACTGTGGCATTCTAGGAAATATCTTTTTGATGAGTACAGTGCAGCTAATAAGCAGATGAAATAGGAATATTTCCTACAATATAGTGCAGTTAGAGGTGTCCTTTTATAAACAGTATCTTCTTTTATACATAGTGGATATATTGGTAATATAATATGATATCATTATCACACTTGTTAAATTTTTTTTTAATGGTAAAGACAGAAAAAGGACCTGTAGGTCTCTCTCTTTAGCTTTACTTTCCCAAGAGTTGACAATATTGTATACAAACTCTGAGCCATATTGTCAGATTTGCAAAAGGTCAGGTAGCTTCATTTTCATGTAATAAAGAAAAACAAACCAAGTAGCACTAACTCCAGATCACCTCGCTAATAAAAGAACTCTCAAGTTCAGCTGCACTTAGGATTTAATGCATTACTTATTGTAAATGATAATTACAATGAATCCATTATATGTTGTGCAGGATGTTTTCTGAATTTTGAAATGGGCTTTCTTCTGTAGCTCAACATTAATTAAGCATTAGTTATGAGCACTTAGTTAGATACATGACTGTCAACAGTCCAAGTTTTAGACAGCAGACACTAGGTCTTATAGTGCATCGAAACCACACTGTGACAGTCACAATAACAAATACCACAAAGATAAAATGAAGAACAATGTAGAGGTTTATTTCTGTAATGAACATCTCATTTTGTACCAACTCTGTTTCAAGTATCAGCATCTATTCTGCAATTTAGAAGTATTCTCTGCAATTCAGAATGTACTTCCAAGTGCATTATACTCTTCCTATGCTAATCAACTGCCATTTGCTCAAATTTAAAAATCAGTAACCTGGCTTGTGGTGAGCTATTTTGTTAGGAAGACCAAATGAACACTGACATGTAAGTCCTGCTTCTGTAATTGTTAATCATACAACAGTCATGTGAAATCAAGGACACAAATGTCTGACTGGTCTAAAAATTATTGCCTGGTATCATTCTGAAAGGTTCTCTGAGGAGTTTTTTAAGGTAAGCATGAGACACTAGTGTTAGAAACTGTTTTACTTGTCACCCTATGTAACACTGTCTTAGAAAGAAGTACAATAATTTTTTCTCTTTAGCTATTTAAGTCTGAAAAAAATCAGCAAAAATAATTCTATCATCATTAATGAGTACAGAACAGGTCCATACTGCAGCTGGTGCCTCCATTATTTTTGTACCTAAGAACTATAAATAGGTATAGGTCACAGGATTTTGGCTTATTTATGTCTTTCTATGCTATCCTTATTTACAGTATTATCAGTATTCTTTGGCAAGAAGTTAAGAATACAACACGTTCATTTCCTTGCCTGGCTCTAAGGCAACTACGTGACATTATACACAGATAAAAAAAGTCTTTTACAAGCCTTGGGTTCTGGAGACGTAGAAGGTCAGATTATTGTTCAAAGTGGTTGCTACTTTAAATAAAAATTTAGTTTGACCTATTGTATCTTGGCATATGGCATTAAAATGACCCATGGAGAAAGAATGAACAAAATGGCACTTAAGCACAAAGAAGAGGAAATTGAAAAAAGATCATCTGATAACAGACTTTAGGGGCATGAAAAGCTATTCCTTGGTCTTCTAAAATATCAAAACTATACGAAAGGAAAGGAAGTTTAGCTGAGGGGTAGAAATAATTATCCGATACTAGAGACTAAAGCACAACTACAGTTCATATGAGGAGACTGTAGCATATCCCACACTGAGGGCCTTTAACAAGAAGCTTAAAAATGCTTCTCAATAATTGTATACTTGGCTAATCCTGCCTTGGGCAGAAGGATAGTTTTGGTGGGTCTTACAGTGATTTGATAGTAAAAATGTCTTCAGTGTATCCTGTTCAGAGTTTCTTATTTTGGGACCTCTATCTTCTCGATCTCTGAGCACTGTAACAATGTCTTAAACACAAGTCCTTTCAGGCTTTCTTTACGTAAATTCAGTAGTTAACAGATTGCTTTTAGCACCATGAATCAAAATTGGAAAACTCAATGATGTTTTTCCAGCTGGGAGTTTGGTTAAAAAATTGCACAAAGGAGTATGTGAGGATGAAAGGGAATAATCAGTACTGTGATTCTGTAGACTAGTTGGCTTGACAAACAGAATATTGCATGCAAAAGACATCTGTTTTATATCCACTTTAATTTGATATGATACCCTGGAGAAAAGAAGCTCAAGTATACAAATGGATTAACAAATATATTCTTTCACTTTAATCCTTCAATGTAAGGTCCAAAATGTCTGATAAGAACCATTGATTGGCCACCAGCTGTGATAAAACACTGCAAATGTAGTCAAGAAGGTTGATAATACTAAAACTGCTTCATGACAGTTCTGATTTATCTAATTAGAGATATGAATCCAGCACTGAAGCCTCATGAGGAACATACGAAGTACAAATCCCAGTTAAGATGACTGAATTTCAAGTCAAAGTTCTAAGACAACAACAACAACAAACAAACAAACAAACAAACAAACAAATCAGATCTCATTCCTGACTAAGGCTCTGGAATTGTTCTGGTTTTTCTTCTTTGACAAAAGCTGCATAGCTGCATGTCTTCTTCAGAGTATTGTCATGGTATATTTTTGTGGTTAGCATTTTTTATTCCAGTTAACAAAACCAGAGCAACAACATTTACAACTCTGAAAGGAGAATGTGTGGAAGCATGTTTCCCTGGAGTACCTGCTTCCTTTAGGTTCTTTATCTTGCTACTCAGGTCTGTTGGACTGAAAAGAACTCCTCAACATCTATACCTCCCCTAAACAACACAGATTTGTTGTGGAAAAATAAAACAAAAAGCAGGTATTAGTTGTTTGGTTTTTTTTTTTTCTAAAACACAACAGTCACAAAAAGGGACAAGTACATTAAAACTGTGCTCAGAATAGTAGCAGCCATCAGGGATTTTGATATCATTGTCCTGGAATGGTGTGGTAATTGTAGAGAATTAATGTAAAACATAGCACTGGTGCTGGCAGCTATCATGGTGAGAAAATGCTACAGAAAAGCACAAAGGCTTCCATAAGCACTATGAATTTATTTAAAAATTAATTGACTACCACTGCATTTTCCAAAGGTTTTGCTTTTGGGTTTTTTTGGTTCCCAAAACATATAATGAAAAATGGTTTTCTCTGATCAAAGACAGCATTTTGGATAATAATAGTGAGAAAGAAAAAAACCAAAACCATAACTCTAGAAAAAACCCCTCTGATATGGGAAGGAAAATGTGAGACTATATGAGACTATTTCAGTAGGTTAGCTGTTTTTAAATTATCTGTACTGTCTAAGTCTCATGGAGGAGAATTGGCTGAACAAGTCACCAGACTTGTGCCTGGTGGTTATCCTTAAAAACTCACAGAGCACAAATGAAGTACTACAAGACTGGGAAAATAGGTAAACAACCACTTGTATTCAGACAGGGAAATAAAAAACTTAGAAGAATTAAAATTAGTCAGACGTTTATGCTTCAGAATATCTTGTCATAGGTTATAGAGCCACTAATGGGAAATACATTTACATGTACTGAAATGAGAGATTTGATTTATGTGATGTCTTGCTAGTCTTATAATCCTACAACAATTCTTACAATAGTATGATTTGAATAATATTCCATATAACTAACTGATACAGTTAGGCTGCTTACTGCTTCATACACGGAGAAGCCATCTTCAGCTTTGCAAAGTGTACATGGAACCGCAGCACTGCATCTACTAAACGTTGTTAAGCAATAAAGAATCATCTTGCCTTTCATGGTTTTTAAAATTTTTTTTGTTAAGATAGTGAGGACTGGAGTAGGCAGTTTGCCAACTGACAGCAGTAGTAGCTAAAACAGATGGAGAATATTCACATGAAACTGAGGCCATCGGATACTCCTAATGTTGATGATCCATGGGTGTTATCTGACCGCTTTCTGTATCTGCCAGTGGCCAAAACATAACAGATTCCAGGTGATGCTTTACAAGGACCTTGAGTGCATTTCTGATGTTGCTGGGTAGTAATACAGACAGACGTGTATGCGATTCTTCATTTCTCACCTACTAGTCATCTGTGGCATTCTTTGCAGCTGAAGGTAAGAGGATGATAAGGTTTAGGAAGAAGGGCTGGAAGCATCTGCTTTGGCTTCACCAGGTACAGAAAAGAACCTGTAATTATCTCTGGCTCCATGTCTTTTAGCTCTGCCATGTGCACACAACATGTGTGTGTATTTAGCAGGTATGGAGGCTAGCAGGGACCTTCTGTTACACCTCATGCATATAAAAAGCCTTATAGTCTTCTCTTTGCAGCAAAGCACTAGTTCTTGTTTTTCCATGTCATTCTTGCAGATTTTCTGCTGCTAGATGAGATAAGAGTCAGGAAGCAACTGTATGAACATGAGGATGAACTTTTATACATAACATGCAGAAAAGGCAATCTTTTACTTTCTGTCTCATTTCACTTGACAGATTGAGGTAAATGCTAGCTGACTTTTCAATAATTGAAATATTACATAGAACACAAATCTATGTAAAGAAAAGGAATGAGCATTTCTGGTCTAAATTAAAATGCTTCATTCTATATGCTTCACCTTTTTTCCTGTCTGATTCTTCTTCCTAATGCCTAATAATTCTATATAGGTAATTATATACTAATAAGTACATGGTCCCAGTAAGTGATCAGTTAATGCATTGGTATATAGTCTAATTTGCACATCTGTGCAAGAAACAAAAATGAAGAAGTTTAACAATATTTGGAGGAAATGCATGTTTTCTATCAGCAGATGATTTTTATTTTCACCATCTCTACCACTTAATAATATTTCTTGTCAGCTCAAATCAATGTTTTGTAACGTAACTCACTATGTTGTGAGCATCAAATTGTAATTGGCAAATTCCAAATATTTTTAGAACATGAAAAGGAATATCTAAAGTCATAAATAAAAATCTCATATCATCTCTCACTGAGATACAAATTGGAACTATTGTGAGGCATTTGAATAGATTGAGAGATCTATCTCAGAGTAGCCAGGTGCTATTACAGCAGTCAGAGTTTTTTTCTAAAGTTAGACAAAGTTTACTTTTAGCCTAGAATCTTCTATTTTTACAGTTTCCTTCTTTCTTTCCTCCTTTCCTTCCTTCTTTCCTTCCTTCCTTCCATTATTTCTTCTGCTTTTCTTCCTTCCTTTCTTGCTTTCTTAAAAAAAAAATTAAAATCTTCACGAGTTCTTGTTTTTATAACTGTACATATTGGGAATATCTTTGCAATTTGAATTACTTCACAAGTAATTTTTCACTCAACTCTAGCATTAGTGAATTTTGTTTATACATTTCAAATCTAAGTCCAGCTTTTATCCTTGGAAGAGTATTCAGTGTCATTATGAAAAAGCTATTGATCACACATGAGTCATATGCATAGTTCTCTTCTACTATAAGAAGTGCTACACATTTCAAAGAAAACTTCAATAAGAACATTTAAAAAAACCCCTTTTTATTAACTGCTGTAAGGCATATTGTTAGATCAATAATAATGTGGCCTGGAATTTGCTTCAGATTGCCTATCTGCTGCTTTCTTTGATGGTTAGCTCCAGATCAGATATTTTTTCCACCAGTAAGACTTCATTATATTTAACGTGGTGCTTCAATGAGGCTATGGCTGCTCCTCAAGCTGTGAGGCAATAAGGGCTCAACCACACAGGTTTTTTTTAAAAATCTTTTTTCTGTGAGATATATGCCAGCCAAAAACTCAAGAGGGACACCAGCACACAAATTCAGTCCTTTAATTTTGTTTATATCATGCCTTCTAAAATAGTGCTATAAATTCTTGTTTTTATTTAGGTGTCTGAATCTGACTCTACAAATTGACAGAAAATCTCTGAAGTTTCTGCAGCTCTGTCATTTTATACCAGGTAGGTATTTTGTCTCAGATTTACATTTTCTTAAATGTTGTAATCATGTATCACAGTTCTAGCTTTGTTAAAGAACTTACTTCGCTTTGCCTCCCCTCCAAGACAAGGTGTACCACTTGCAGACATTTCTCTTCCATTTTCATTGCTAGGGAAAGGTCACTTGTTAAAATTATGGGATGTAGGATGGAAGCACATAATGTGTTATCACAGTATCGGCTGTTCTATCTCTCTGTGTTTGTAAGAAGGCACTCAACACAATATAGTAAACACTACTGCTTGTCATTCTTTGTGGAGCTAAAACTACCTTCTGTAAGGTGGTACAGAGAGGAAAGAGCAAAAAAGAATGGTTTCTTGTGAAGCCTCAGCACGTATCTTTCACCTGCACCCAGCCAAACTTCACCTAAAGAGGTTAAATTAAACTGCTGCCTGGAAAACTGCTGTCAACTGAATGAATGAATCAGAGCTCTGAGAGCTCTTACCAGTGCTGCTGTTTCTCTTCTGGTAGCACTCTCCAGCATGCTGGTTCTTAGTCTTTCCAGGCTCTTACCTAAAGGCACAAGAAATCTCTCTACCTCCACCATCCCTTTAGCCGCAGTAATACTGTCATGACTGTTGATCAATGACGCACTTGAATACTGCAACTGGGACATAAATGAAGAAGAATGTACTGCACTAGGCATCATGTCAAATGTTAAAGAGAAAGATTGCTTTTAATCATGAAACTTTATAACAAACCGTGCAACTGTTTTGTTAGCAGTGGAGAAACAGACCCTTCAAAATTGACCCAGAAGCTAAAATAACATGATTTTACTGCATTTTGTCCAAATGCAACCTAATGCTACCCTATGAAAACACACATGAAGTTTTTAATCTTTGTATTACAGAAAAAATGCCAAAATTCTGCTCAGAGTATGACTGGAAGAAATTGACATTTAAGGCACGTCCCAGTCTGCTTCCATTATATTCGCATAGATACAGACATCTTGGTGGCTCCAAAATAGACCTTGGTGTAAGAACTTGGTATGTTTATCTGAATAGTACATAAGGACAAAAAGATTTCTAAATAATTTAAAATGACTTTTGAAAAAAACAAAGTCTTTTCCTCAGAGATGCTGAGGAAATCACTAGATTTTGAAAAGAATCTGGGGGATGGCAGGAAACACTTTAGAAACAAGTCTTTAGAAGCAACATTCTGTAAACTAGAAAAAGTCTTTTTCACTGATGGAACATCTGGAAAATGGATGATGGAGACTGGGCTAACAAAATCAAACAAACAAAAAGCTTCCTTAACAGAACTCACTGGGTCTCTGTACAAAAGTTTTCTTGCCCTGAAAGTTTAAATGTTGCAATTAGGCTCGTACAGTGATTTTTGGAGAGATACCTTCGCATCATAGCTATTTGTCAGTTGCTGAGTGCTATATAGCCAGCTACTGTCAATGCATTTTTTTTCCTGCTGCTATGTTAAACAATCTTATGAAACAGATGCTCATTCTTGTCTCTCTCTCAGGAGGGTTTAGTTCTAAATATCTAAGCAGTGGGAGGTAAAGATTACATAAAGCCATTCCAGTGATTTTTGAGAATGTAACTCTACTCCCAGGCAGATTCAAAAGGATTCGTAATGAGCCATCTGTGAAACGAGTGGCTTTTTTTTTTCCTTTTGTTACATTAAGAAAGCTGAAGATAACAGTTTTTACCCATAAAACCAGGTTATCTCTTAGCTTTAACCACTCTTTATCTTTGTTTTTAATATATTACTAGAAAATAATATTAACCTCAGAAGCTAAATCAGAAATTAGAGTTTCTATAGCTAAAGTCATTTGGCAAAATATGTATAGGCATTTTTAGTCATTATTATTAAGTTAGAGAGTTATCTTGCATAAATCGTGTATTTCAGCAGTAACCTCTGTGTACTCAGATGCTTTGAAAAACATATCATAACTTTAAAAAAAAGCTATATTTCAGATTGTGCCCAAGACAGCAAAGTCTACTTTCCTTTTCCGCCCTCATTTTTCTGTTTTCTTTCACTGTTTTTTCAAACCTAAATAAAAATTACATCTTTACATCTATATCAGGCCTGGCACAGTAACAGAAATATACTTCAAAGTAATCTTGTTCAATATTTTAGACTTTACAAACTGCAGTGGCAACCAGGCCAGATAATAGTTGGCCTTGTGGAGTAGCATGCAAAGTAGATCACTTTCTGTAGCCTGGCTCACCTTGTAGGTAGCCAGTTTATTTGCCTTTGTTTTGCCACTCAGAGGGTCAAGTTATACTTTTATTAATACATTGACCTGGAATGGGCATTTTTGCACAGCTGGAATAAATCTTAAATTCCCACCTGAACTCTAGAATCTACAGAGAGACACATAAAAATCTTCCCCTTCAGTCCTGCAGCAACCAGTTATTACTTGAAACACCTTAGTGGTAAGGAGTTGTAGAAATTGTACAACTGGATGATGACAACTCTGAAAAGCATTTGGAGAAGGGAGTCAAAATTTAGGCTCCTGTGGACAGTTAGAAAAAAAAAAAAAGGTCTGGAAATAACTGTCCTTTATCACCAGTAGACCCCAAATGCAAAAGTAAATAGAGTTATTGAAGAGTGTCTAAACAGAGCTGAGTAACAATGGTAGGATATGGTGGGAAGATATTCTTCAGACGGTATTAGAAGGCCAGATAAATGTGTTCAGTATATAGACAATTCAACATTTATCTCCAAAAATATCTGCAAATATGTCTGAAGGATGTCCTGTGTCCAAATGAAAATGAGAGGAATCACTGGGATACCAAGAATGACTGTGGATTTTCACAGATGGAATCAGCAGATGCATGCTGCCCTGTGGTAGGAAGGACATACCAAGTTATGACACAGACAAGAGCAAAAAAGAGATACAAAGATATGTAACTTTTAAAGAAGACACCTCTAAAGAGACCCAGAAAAATGACTACTAGTTTTTTGTTACAGTAGGGTCTTCAGTGCTAACTCTTGTAAATCTTCACAATACAGCTTCTCTCTCAGCTGCTGAAAAATCTTAATGAGGCCACACTCTACCAGGGAGATAGTAGATCCTAGGCAACGTATTTAAAGTTTTTCTTCTACAGCTTCCCCTGTTGCTATCTGCCACACAAAATGAGTCCACATGAGGAAAGTGAATCTAAATCTCTTGTATGTTACTGTAAAATACTGCCTTTATGTAGTTGGCTGATACAAGGTAGTTATCAAGAATGTTTTGTAAAATTCCTTGTTGGTTCATTTCTCAGAGCAATGTGAGAAATTGCAAAGCTGTAAGAAAATATTTGTTGACTGAAGTCTGTATAAACAAGGCATTTTACAGTATCCCTCACAATAAAGCAGGCTATCATGCCTTTGGGGTTGTTGGCTGCTTCTTGGAGAAGGTGCTGCAAATGGGGAATATTGAATACGTTG
>JAVJGG010000082.1:27467844-27484451 GCA_035590195.1 Aviceda cuculoides | reverse complement strand
TATTGTTTTTTGCAAGCACAATTTTTTATTGTATTTCAATTTTCTAGAAATAGATTTGAAGTAGTAACACACAGTGACTTGTTAAGATATATTTAAACAGCAATTACAAAATTAATGTTATTTTAATGTAGCTGCATGACTATCTTCAATAATCCTCCAATATTTCAATGTCTTTCTTTTACTAGGGAATCCAAGCTTGGGCAGTCTTTTGCAGACCTCTAATACTTTAACATCTCTGATTTCAGAAGGGAGAGGCAGAATTGAATTTCATAAGTAATTTTTTTGTTTTTATTTTTCTATATTGTGGGAATGACCTCCTGCTATATCAGTACAGGAGCCCCAGACTTCTCTCCAACAGTATGTGCTGGCCTAGGCTATTTGGTGTGATGCAGGCTGCTTTTTGCTTAGTCCTCACACTTTCTCAAATTGTCATTTTGGACTTTGTTGTGATGAATTGACTAACCAGCAATTTCATTTTTTTTGAGACAATATTAGTTCTCCACTTTCCTGTCTCTACTACTTTGCTAAATATCAGACCAATTTGTCAATTCAGACAAACATGCACAGGAATGTTTGTGCATATATTTTTCACAGGAAGGTGAAAGATTATTGGTCTCAATGCACTGTTTTTGATTCCTGGTACTAACTTCTCATGACAAAGTGTTGCACTGATTTCTTTAGCTACGTGTAATGGCTGAATCTGTTTTGTATTTGAATAGTCTCCACATTTCCGTTTTAACAACTTCACATCCAATGACAGCATAATGTGTTTGCAAGTATAATTTCTTGTGCACTTGACTGTATAAATTAAAACTCAAATCAAGGAGTTTATCAATTACTCTACCCTGTCTGTTAAGAATATTTTTTCTCTGTGTTCTTAAAAAACTTAAGAAAGAAGCATGTTATTGAAAGAATTGTAGACAGTCCTAAGCACAGATGTACCTTGCAAGTCTCTCAACCTTAAAGCTTCTTGTAATTGCTTGGACACATGCTGTTCAGATTTATCAGCTTTCTTTTTTGTCTTTAGGGCTAGATTACAGTCCCAGTTTCAGCTGAGATAGAGTTAATTGTCTTCCTAGTAGCTGGTACAGTGCTATGTTTTGAGTTCAGTGTGAGAAGAATGTTGATGACACACTGGTGTTTTCAGTTGTTGCTAAGTAGTGTTTAGTCTAAAGTCAAGGATTTTTCAGCTTCTCAAGCCCAGCTGGTGAGAAGGCTGGAGGGGCACAAGAGGTTGGCACAGGACACAGCCAGGGCAGCTGACCCAAAGTGGCCAACGGAGTATTCCATACCATGGGATGTCACATCTAGTATATAAACTGGGGGAGAGTGGGAGCAGGCGGGGGGAATCACTCCTCAGGGACTAACTGGGCGTCAATCAGCAGGTGGTGAGCAATTGCACTGCGCATCATTTGTATATTCCAATCCTTTTATCATTACTGTTGTAATTTTATTAGTGTTGTCATTATCATTATTAGTTTCTTCTTTTCTGTTCTATTAAACCATTCTTACCTCAACCCACGAGTTTTACTTCTTTTCCCGATTTTCCCCGCCATCCCACTGGGTGGAGGGGAGGAGAAGTGAGTGAGCAGCTGTGTGGAGCTTAGTTGCTGGCTGGGCTTAAACCATGACAATTACCAAAGCCAAGATTATCAATCAGTAAGGTGCCTGGATACACAGTATGTTTCCTTTTATCATCGTAGTTGTGTTGTATGTCTCCATATTTAGCCAGTAGGTAGTTTTAAGGGGAGAAATTAATGAACTAGAGAGCTGAATGAAAGCTAAAATGGTACTTTGATCTGTATTTTGTATTGGTTTTCTGTACTGATATAGAAAAGTGTCCTTGAAAAATTTCATCCTCACCATTTAGCTAAACAGATGTAACAGTTCAAACCTACAGTAAAAGTGTGCATATTAAAAGGTGCAGATGAATTCAGCAATATCATATGAATATCAGTAGCACAAGATGAATGCACAAAACTCGACATTCAATTTTCATTTCAAGATCCATCTGGGAGAAGCTCTACTAGGCTTCAGAAAAAAACCCTGATTCAGATTCTTCTACATTTTTAAAAGTATCGGTTACCACCAGCTCATAGTTAAATATCAACATTTAGGAATAAGCAGTCAGTTTAGTGATGGGCCATACAATGTCATTTTCATTTTCTTTATCCTAATTAACTCTCAGACTGAAACTTATAAAAATTAATTTTCTTATGCAGGGGATTCAAAAATTCTGCAAAACATTTACATACCTTCTTGAGATTGGGGAATTGTGAAGTCAGTCTGGAAAAATTAATGAGAAAAAAAGACTGAAAAAAAATCATTTTTTAATAAATAGAAATTGCTCTGAAATACTCTGGTTTTGATCCCGGCTTTAGAAACTTTTTGCTTAGTTCTGTACGCTTCCTGTTCAGGCAATTCAGGACTCTTCAGAGGTCACATGTATACAAGGAGAGTCTTGAAGGCTCCAAGAACCCAGATGAACTGGACAGAGTTAAATGAATGAAAGTCAATGATATGATGATGGGAGTTTGAAAGAAATTACTGAATTAATTGGTTTACCTAGTCTCACATCTTAGTTCTTGTATGCCTAATGTCTATATCCATGAGTGGGAATGACCTCTTTAGAAGAATCTAGTTTTATTTCATGCTGGCAACAGATTCTTATGCATCATTGGTTTTGTATGATAACCTTCACCAAACAGCATTTGTCAAATATACAAATAGGATACAACACTATAGCGAAAGGGAGATAAAGGAGATGACAGCTGGGGTCAGTTTTTTTGTTTCTAAATATTACAGTTGTGTACCACTCTATAGCAGTAATGAGTATTGAAATAATCTGGAGTTCATTATTAGAAAAACAAGAAAAAACAGATGAAAAGCCATCCTGTTTCAGTGAAAACCAGATATAGGTAGAAAAAAAAAATCAGTTAAAAACTGGGTATGAAGTGTACCAGTCTTTCTGTAATCACTAGGTACTTGGCTTTTAGACATCTAAAAGCCAGAGATAGTTCTAGTATTTTATGGAGTAAAAGGTGAAACAGTAGACCTTCTGCTTTTGATAGAGGATGCAATACCCGATTCAAGCCAAGCCAGCACAAATGGCAAGTATGGGAGAGAAATATTCTTGTCTCACATTTTTCCACTCTAACCTGCAGAATAAGAAATGTAAAGATGAAGGAAAAATATGATTGGTTTTGTTCTAGCTCCTATATAACAAATGGTTTGGTAATAAAATTGTGAAAATCAGATTGCCATGGCTCTCTTACAGTCAGTGAATTAAAAAATATGATAGAAAAACTTCTGTAAATTGTTGTTCTGTGGATGTATAAAGTTTAGGAGATATTAAAGATGTTTTCAAAACCTCATTTTTAGCACTTATTATAATACAAATTTATTTTGCATACACTTCCATAAAACATATTTGGATTATAATTTTTCATTCAGCCATGGACTAAACCAATCAGAACTATTTTGAAGTTAGCAACCCTAGGTGACAACAGTAAATAGCACTAAATTTTGTATCCATCTCACAGAGTGAATTGGTTCTATAATGCTGTTATATGAAGAGACACGAAGCATCCAAATGAGGAATATGCTTTTCATTTGTGTGTATGAAGTACAGTATCTGAAAGAACCTGATGATTATATCACTTGTGGGAATGAAGGAACTCACCATTTGAGAAAATGACTCCATTATCTGTCCAGTTCATTAAAAAACCATCTTCTCTCTCTGTGTTTTGTGGTGATATTTTAATGAATGCTTGTAAATCAAGAGATTTATCTTTTAAATTTACTATGCTTTTTTTCATTTGCATTTAAATAAAAGTGTAAACATTTGCTGTGTTGCATGTAATACAGAAAGGAGTTGAGCTTTGAAGGTATTTCTTTTTTTGCTTGTATTCTTTAATCTCAGTGAATTTACCATTCAGAGGCTATATCCATACTGTGGATTAGGCACATATGACCTGTGATGTAGTGGATCATAGATATGGTCATTTCACCCCAACAATGGTAACAATAGGAAGTTGAGACTGGTTCTCTAAATCAAGTTCTCAGTTTCCAGTCTCACACTCATATCACAAAGGTCTTCTTCACAATTGTTACTAGCCTCACAGAACAGGTGAGATGACAATCACTGTACCCTTGTAATTTTGGAGCAGAAGTTTAAGTCAAGCTGGCTAAATACTTATGCTTTGCCACTAGTTCAACATTCCTCCAGCTTTAACCACAGTTATTGAAGTGATACTGCAACATGTCTGAGAAAGCATTTTGCAGGCAACAAAAGCTATGATTTGTACAGGACACTGATGAGGGATGGTTTAATGACAGATGATTTGATCAGAATAATTAGAAAAAAGACAATATAAAAATGTTAACTGAGCTCTAAGCAACATTTCCAGTGAAACCAGATGTTCAAAGAAGAACAGCAAAAGAAGTATGATCAAAAGGACACATGCTTGATTATGAAAACAAAGAGGTTTTACTTTAGTCAAGGCACTGTTTTTGGCCTTGTGTAGAAGCGAATGTCAGGGTTGACAGAATCAGAATGTGGATCATGAATAACCTTATGTGATGAGGTTTTGCCTCACACCAGTGAGGTTTTTTATTTAATGACACACCTATAAAAATACAAAAGAAGAGTGACTATTATGTGCCCCAGCATCTTCTTACATCAATTTTTTTCTTCCAGCAACAGGTACAAACCTATGGAGACACCAAACAGAGGCAATGGAATGTCAAGTTAGTGATCCTCAGGAAAGAACCTGTACAACTGAACTATATAACTGTGCGTTGCAGTACTATACAGAAATATCGGCTCCCAGGGTGAGACATCTGAATCACTGGTATGTTGCTTTACATTTTGGCACTGCACTGTTTGAGTTTTAGTACTAATCTGGTTTCCAGTAGCTTTGGGATGTCTGATCTACCATTGAGAACAAATGTCCCCTAATTGGCTTTTACAGATTTTAACCCTGGCTTCCAGTTCGACTGTTGAAGAAAGCTTTCATTTCAACCTAAATGCATCAAGGCAAGGAGACATCGTTTACTATGTAGCACGAGGGAAAATGGGACTTTGTCTCAGTCGGACTCTATGATTATCACCATAATACAAACAGTAGTGGTCTACCACTGTCAAATTAACTACTCTGAGAAAAAAAAAAAACAAACCTTGCCTTTTTTTCCTCTATCATAAACAGACCAGAAGATTAATACTGAATCAGTAAGGAGTTTGAACTCCATTGTCACAATGGCCTTGATCTGCCAATCAACACTCATATACTAGGAACAGAACACATTTTTAAGCACATCTCGTAGGAAGATTTCTAATAAAGATATGGATTTTCTGAATTGCCTTTTTCTCTGGAATAAAAATACAGAGGAGTAATTTTTCTCTTATTTTGATTTGGAGAAAGGAAGTTGAAAGAAAATTCTTTCTCAAGGATCATATTGTGTGAATTACATTTGTCATAGAAAAAAATATTCAATAGGATTTTCTTTGAAATACATTCATCATTTGACACTCTAAAATGCTTTTAATTAATGTGTCACAATTAAATTGCCAAGATTCTTCAGTTTTACTACAGAATTGAAACACATTTCTTGAAAAATGTCAGTTAAAGCACGCAATTTCATTTTTTTAAACTTGGTTTCTTCTTTCAGTGAAGTGCTATCTTTTCAGGCCTTTGATTGAGGTTAATAGTCTGCACCCAAGTCCATTTCTGCAAACATCAAAGCAAACAGAAAAGAACAAAGGCAAGTTAATGTCTAACTTGCAGAATTCCAACCATTCTGTCATTTCTCCTGGTTCCGTACTGAAATTAGGTTCAGAGTTGTTTGCTAACACTACCTTTCATAAACCCATGCTGACTGGGCTTGATCCCCTGTTTGTCCTGGACATGCCATGCAAGCACTCTCAAGATGAACTGTTCCATAATCTTCCCTGGTACCGAGGTCAGGCTGACAGGCCTGTAGTTCCCTGGATCCTCCCTCCAACCCTTCTTGTAAATGGGCGTCACACTGGCAAACCCCTAGTCGTCTGGGACCTCCCCTGTTGACCAGGTTCGCTGATAGATGATGGAGAGTGGCTTGGCAAGGACCTCCGCCAGTTCCCTCAGTACTCTTGGATGGATCCCGTCTGGTCCCATAGATTTGTGAGTGTTCAGATGGTGTAGTAGATCACTAACTATTTCCTCCTGGCTTAAGAGGGGATATATTCTGCTCTCCATCCTTGCCTTCTAGTTCAGGGGACTGAGTACCCTGAGGATAACTGGTCTCACTATGAAAGACTGAGGCAAAGAAGGCATTAAGTACTTCAGCCTTTTCCTCATCTTTGGTGGCAATGTTCCCCTCTGCATCCAGTAAAGGATAGATATTCTCCTTGGCTCTCTTTTTGTTCTTAACGTATTTGTAAAAACTTTTTTTGTTGTCTCTTACAATAGTGGCCAGATTGAATTCTAGCTGAGCTTTTGCCTTTTTTCTCAAGTTTATGTGACTGTTAGCGGGTGATTGTAATTATATTTTATGATGACTAGTACAACTACCATGGCTATAGCTTACTTTATTTTTCAGATGTGGTCCTTTTATAAGGATGAGAGAACATACCAGAATTTTGAATGAAGATGTGAAAGCCCAGACACTTTCTTTCACACATGCAGGTCTTTGTCCCTGTTTGTAAAACATGCACTGAATTTTCTGAAATGTTTATTAAATTTCATTGTAGCAGGAAATACTCACAAGTACTTACTGGCTCAGGAAAATAATTTAAAATACATACTAACTGAAATTTAAAACTGGAACAATTTGATGTAACAATTTTGTTGAAGATGTGCAAAGTGAATCATTGTGCCACAGTTCTGTTTTCTCCAAAAGAAAGGAATGACATTGTAAGAGAAATATCCGTGTTAAAATATAACACTTATTTTGCTAAAAAGAACAGATAAACGACCAAATATTCATGGTTGCCTATCATGTTGAGGACAAAGGAGATATTTTTCTTAAATAGACACTTTTTCAAATTACTCTTTTTTTTTTTTTTTAATTCTTAAACAGAAAAATGCTCAGGAAAATTCTTTCACACCAGGAAACACTGAATCCCATTTTTTTTTTAGGTAATTCTAATGTAAAAGATAGCCCATGATTCAAGTCCATCATAGAGATTTTCATGTATCTTTTACAGTCTCTTCTTGAAATTGATTTTATAACAGTTTATCACAAATACTGCAATAACATTGGATGCTTTTTACTGACAGTTTAATTCACTCTTACAGAAAAAAATATTAGGAACTGAAAGTCTGGAATAGAAATGGTGGGGTGTTTTTGCTGTTGTTGGGTTTTGTTTTTTTTTTTTTTTTCAAAAAACATATGTTAAGCTTAATTAAATAAATTCCGTCAAGATGCACTATTCTATATACTGCTCTGTAGTACAGTATTATAACATATGATGTTTTCACAGGGATGAAATTCCTTGGTTTTGATTTCATGAGGGCTGCTGTAATGTCCATTAGATCTTTTTCAGCTGAAGCATGATCTTTAGTCTTAGTAAAGAAAACCGGAAGGTTAAAATAAATGAATAGATCAAAATGAATAGATTGTATAGCAAAATGCCAAAAGAAAGGAAGGGATTACAGTTTTTGTGCTTTTGAAAGTTACTAGACTATAGGGACTGGCAAACAGAATAATCATTTGCATAGGTATCTGACATATGATTATGCCTCAGATGATTTATGTAAGGCCTTGACAGGCTACAGTGATGAGCATGCTAGAAA
The DNA here is from genome assembly GCA_035590195.1 of Aviceda cuculoides. NCBI lineage: Eukaryota > Metazoa > Chordata > Aves > Accipitriformes > Accipitridae > Aviceda > Aviceda cuculoides. Next base: position 27,476,676 of record JAVJGG010000082.1, on the reverse strand, counting down.
TACGATAGATGGATGAATGGAAGGTACTCAGTGAGGAGAATGTGAATTGGAAAGTCAATATCAATTTGAAAATCAATCAGCAAGAATAAGACTGCTCAGTTTGTGTGCACAAAATACTGGGCTCAGGGCTGTCTATAAAGGCAAGGTGGAGATTTCCGAATCTTACAGAAAATATTTTCTCCAGCAGCATTCAAATGTCTGCAATAAAACATGTGTGATTCAATTGTTTATAGCTCAGGAAATCACAGTCTTTTCTGTACCAGAACCTTCTCTCCCATTGCCAGGAGCCTGCCCCATCTATCTGGGATTTAGAGGAGACTCACTTCCCTTTCAGCAACATGAGAAGGGCAGGGTGGCTGTAACTCCCTGACCTCTGGCTGAGAATCCCACCATAAGCCAATTCTTTAGATAGCGGTTTTGGTGGAGACACTTGTCTGCCCTCATCTCTGTGCCACTTTGAAAGCATTAGTAAGAGAAAAAAACCCATTGTTCATATTCCAAAAACCCCAAACAATGTAAAGCACTCTCAAAAAACTGCACCTATTTATACAGAAAACTACTTAAGGGCAGGCATTGTCTCTCAGTGTTTTTGTACAGCCTTGTACAATAGGACTGCTCTAACTGAAGCTTTTAAGATTACCTTTAATAGAATGCATCCAAAAAATATATTAAAGAGTATTAGGGTTAAAAGCCAAGAGCTCTGAACTTAGGAAATACTAGAATTAATGCTGATAAAACTTAATTTAGGATATACATTTTTTGTTCATTAAACACTATTTCTGATCAACTCCCAGATTTTTCATTGCTTGGAAAGGCTTATGCTCAGCATATGAGAAACAGCTCCGTATTTCATTCCACTCCCTTTGTTCAGGGCTCGGCACCATGCTTTGTTTACTGCATGCCATGTAATTGAGCCTCTGATTACAGAATTATTAAAATTCTCACGAGTTTTTCTATGACACTTACTGCTACAGTATTTGAATGTGTCAAAGGAATAATTTATTCATCTTCTTGGTATTTTTGTGACACGAAATATTATTATTCCCGTTTAATAGACAGGGAGGTAAGATCCATGCGTACTTTTTTTCAAAAGATTACAGTCATTTTGGATGCCCAATTGAAGATAGCCTGATTTGTTAGGCAGCTTATTGCATCACAGCATTATTTATCCAAAGCACAATTGTGTGCAATTCAACAACATAGGAATATAGTATTTCTGAGAATCAGACATGAAATCTTTGTGGACACTAAAAATAACACCCATTTGAAAATCAAGTTCTAGGTGACTTATCTAACACTACATTAGGATATTCTCATGGAGATGGGGATAAATCCATTTCTCCTAGGCAGTTCTAGGAGAACCTGTCTGTCTAAACCATACATCATACTTTGTTTTCCTAGAAGATTTTGCTTCATGTTTACACAAGAAGTTGGGGAAGAGTACCTATGACAAAGCCCTGCTCAGAGCAATTCTAGCGTATTGGAGGGAACAGAGGTAGAACTGCTTGGCTGAGGAGAAGAGGATGAGAAAACGAAAAAGTGCAAAACCTGTACTTCCAAGAGGAGCTTCATGAACTTCAGGATGCAGCAAAAAGAATGATTAAAAAGGAAATTATAAGCTTACAAGGTCCATGATGTATGTTGTCATAAATGATAGGCAAACAGAACTGGAATAAGAAGCATGCAGAGAGAAGCTACTTTCAGAGACACTCACAAAAGTAGAAGGATTCCTTCTCTGGCTACAAAAACACAAGGAATGCCTTCACATTTTTAGTATGGAGAACATCCACTTACCACTCCATATCTCCTGAACATCCACCCAGCAATGTGTGTATACTGAAATGGAATCTCCTTCCCAGGGACTTTCCAGTATTAAACACCATTCCTGCTACATTTATCATTAACTTAGTGTCTGCACTATGTTGCTGGCATTCTTTGCATGATAAAAAGCAGATACACAAAGGTCTGTAACACCTATTGATTACAGTGGTAAAAACATACAAAGAGTAGCTAGGTGCTCTGTGGATCACAATCTTATTTTACTTGCTGTTCAGAGCCAGATACAACCCCAGTCTGGGCAGGAGGAGAAAGTGAGGAGTTGACCAGCCAGCTCACTTTATAGCATTGACTAGAAAGCTAACATGGTATTAACAGGGAAATACTGTTAAGGGTTCCTTAGGACCTCTCTCCTTGGTAGACAGAAATTCTCATCTGGCTTCCCATTTTTAAGATGCATTTGCCATCTTCAATTCATCTTCTGTTTGTACTTTAGATTTTTTCTTAAATCAAAATATTCCCAAAACACGAAGGCTTCCAAATGGAAATACCATACGTCTCTAAATGTCAGCTTATTTTTGTCTATCCTGCCAGATTCCAAGTTTTGGAGTCTGATTTCAGTTATATTGATATTATACAGTTCAGAATGCATGTGTATAACTGTTTCACCAAAGCCACTGTAATTTGTACTGAGGGATTATGGCTAATGAGGTCACCAGATTCACTTCTACCTTTTATAATTTTAAATTGAGTTGCCAACATTTACAGTATCCCATGCTTGAAATTTTTAATGTAGGTGCTAAAACTACAAAAGTGATTTCTTGAAGACTGCAAACAGTCTTAATGTAGCTGGCACCATAAATTACAAGTGGACTATGCTAGAACTGTTAGAATAGGTAATCAATCCATATCCCATAAGAAAGGATCTTTTTTGTTTGAGTGTTAGCAATTTTTTCTAAAAAATAAGTCTAATCTAAAGACATAATACTACCTACTCTGCTGGATATTCTTCAAAGCTGCCTAGAGGCATCATTTTTTGATGGGAGTTGGTTTACAAAATCCTTAGACATTTTTGGAAAGTCTAAATAATTTTTCACTCCTAATGTCCAAATAATCATCATTGCAGTAAGGTATTATGAAGGTTCTACTCTCCTAAATTAGCAAAGCATCTAACTCAAGCAATGCTGCTCACTAGTTGATATTACTAAAATCCCCATGTCAAATAATAGATACAAGGCAGAATATGGGCCTGCTAGCTTCCTTCCTCTAGGTTATACTTCCCCAGACCATCTAAAGGTACTTTTTCTAATGCAGCCCCCTAAAGGCATTTTAACAGCTATAATGAAAAAAGATGCTTTCTTGCTTTAATTAATACATGTGCATAATTTCAAATTACTTAGTTGTTGCTTTCATTAGTCTAATTTTTTTCTGGTCATAGTGAACACTGCCTATGCAATTTTCCAATTAAAATTACAATTCTGTGACTGTAATTGAAGCTTTATCTGCTGATCCATCAATTCAGTACAGAAAATGATCTGAATGTTACAGCTTGATTACTTTTTCCTAAATAGCCATCAAGGTTATATGTTCTATTCTAAATATATCTGCACAAACCTATGTAAAAGAGATTTATTATTTAAACAAAATGTAAGCTAATTACTCAACAGCACATGTACAGTACCTCTCAAAAACTAACCACATTTTCCATCTTTGGGATGTGTACCTCAGATCAGCATCTCAAATATGCCTTAGAGGGCAGTCCATGTTAATTTTTTTCCCTTTTTTTCTCAGCTGACAATACATTGACAAAAGGGTAAAATTACTTAGTTTTCCAAACCCCCAAATTTTATTCATAAATCCAGCTAGTCTAATCAGTGCCATTCTTTACTCTTTTCCACTTTTTTCTATCCTCAAATTTACTAACACTTGGAAAAATATTCAAGCATTGAGATGTTTTTCAAAACTGGGAGCTGTTGAGCCCTTGCATTCAGGTCTTTATCATTTGATGCACTATGTAACAGATAAACCAGAGTGCAAATAGCTCATCAGGGGCTGGGTTATGTCACAAACCTGAAATAAGCTCTCTGTTGCTTGGGGTTTTCAGTCCGAAACAACTGTCTATTTATTTAATTATTTATTATTTTGCACATAAACTTACAAAAGCAGGAACACATCTTTCCCCCACTATAACTGCTAAATGCCTTTTGGGGTTTTCATCAGAAAGAACACCTTTAGGTGATCTTGGGAACTGTACCCCAGAGGAAAGGAGCTAATAGCTTATACTATTAGTAGTACTAGTGTTTTGATATGATCACATTTCAGCATTCAAGACCCTCTGACAGTTACTGTAAACAGATTAAATTTCGAAGTATGAAAAGTGTGATAGGTATTGTCTGTAAGGAATTAGAAGATGACAGATTGTGAGAGAAATATGAATGAAAATAGAGAGTTTTTAAAAAGAATGAGTTAGCACCCAAAAAAGTAATTGTTCCATAGTCATGAAGAACAATGTTTCATAAAAGTTCATTAGTGAAATAGGGTGAGACATGTGACAGAAAGAGAAACAAAAAAATATATATGATGATTTTTATTTTATTTTATTTTATTTTACTTTATTTTATTTTATTTTATATATATCATATATAAGAAATGATATGCACATAAATATGATTTGATATATAAATATATTTCTCATATATGTCAGAAACATAGAGGAGAACAGATAATAGCATGTACAATAATAATTAGAAAGGATGAAATTGTGAAAACTGGTAAGGGAACGTAAGGATACTTGAACAATTCTGTGGCTGAGAGAATTACCTAAGAGCAACATTCGCTGCAAGCTAAATATGACAAAACTGTTAATAACAGTTATTCAGCAAATGAAAGAAGAAAATATTCATTAAGTACCCCTGCTTAGTATACCAACCAAGAAATAAATGAAACAAGAAAAATTAAGTATAAACTAGCTCTGTAGTGACTGATAAAAATGTCAGGCACTGTCTATTATCAATTCACAAAGAGCAAAGTGTGGAAAGGGAGTGATTATCATTCCAAACTCAGCAAAATGGCAATACTGAAACAAGATACTGTTGAAAAACTGAGACTCCCTGTTGTTTCCAGAGATCCTTCCAGAGTAACTTAAAACTGCTGTCTTACACAATTCCAAGTTAAATTCTCATCTTTGTGGCGGCAACAGAGCCTGGCTCCTGCTGAGAGGACCTGATGCCTGTATCTTGTCTCCCTGCAAGGCAGTGACTTCATTTCTCAGAAAAAATGTGAGAGTATATTTCAGGATATAAAAGTGGTGGAAAAATCACAGCACTGCATACTGCTAAACTTCAAGCATCATCTACCATGAATAAATATATTCAATTAAGATAATATTCAAGAGTCCTTAAAAACTGGCTGAGGAAATGTCTGTTCCTCTGATGTTCATTTTAATAAATCTCCAAACAAGAAAATTCCAGCAGCTTGCAGAAATGTTAATCTGCCATATTCAGTAGCTGGTAAGCCTTATATCAGTCCTAAGCAATAATGGAAATGCTGGTATAAAATTCACTGATAAGAAATTCAGTGTTAGGAATACAATTAATGCCAGCCAAAATGATTTTACATAAATTAGATCTAGTCAAATAAACCTGATTCTAATGTTTGATTAGATAACAAATTTAGCTGAAAAGGTAAATGTGCAGATGTCGTATACTGAGACCATGATAGGCATATGACCCAGTGTGGCCCAGAACTCTGATTAACATTACACAATACCAATAGATCACATAAGAAATGGATCCAACAGATGGATCTCAAGGTAGTACATGTCAACTGGGAACAAACACTGAATATGTGTTTCCAGTGGAGCTCCATAGGGATTAGTTTATTTGACATTCAACTTCTATGTAGCATTCTTAGCAATGGTCCAGAAACAATCAAAAATCATGGGTAAAACTGACAGATGATGCACAGATTGGAGCAATGAGCAATAAAGATGAAGACGTGGAAATGGTGTTGATGCATGATTTCTGAGTACGATGGGCCCACTTACACACAGCCAGATTCAACAGAATCAAGAAGTCAAACATCCTGTAACAAGCAGTGCAGGAAATTTATATGGAAGACAGAGCTGTATAATAAAAATCAAGATTCCAGAGAGGATATAAGAGCCATAGTAGACAAACAACTTAACATCTCTTGTCAGTGAGATGCTGTGGCAAAAAGACTAACAGGAAAAGCAGAAGTGAGACATTGAATTTCTCTGTTATAAGATTTAGAGAGGTTCAATATGGGAATGCCATTCACAATTCTTATGCTCCTACTTTTTAAAATAACAGTGCAAAATTTAACTATTTGCACAGAATTCAGTGAAGTTCCACAAAAAACTGTGTGAATGATGGAATTCTTAAAGCTTTTGAAAAGCCAGCTTAAGTGCTTGTAAGAACAAGATGGAGATCTAAGCCGATTACAGTGTAGATGTATTTCCGTGGGAAGCAAATAGCAGGGATCAACAGGTTCCTTAATTTAGTAGGTGAAGGCATTTGATTTTGTTATATCCAGAGCCAGTGCCTAGAAGCTGAAACCAGCCAAATTCAAATAAGAAACAAGGCAAAATATTTAATGGCTGGTGTAGGAATGATAGTTATAGATAGATTCCAAATAGGAATCTTCTTACTATGAATAACCTCTTTCTTGGTCCATTTCCATCTTTTTTTCATTCTTTTCTCCCTCCTCATAATTTGCTTGAAATGCTGAAATGTTCCATCTGGGTAAATATTAATGTATTTCTATCCTTATTAAAATAATAGAAAACAAAGTTATCTAGAAAGCCATATCAAACTAACCTTTAGGGTAAATAGCTGCAAATCAGACTTAAAAGTTGGAGTTAATAGTGACAAACTTTTAAAACCAACAAGCAGTTTTAAACATATTGAAAAACATCAGCATGTGAATCCTGAACAGAATTCATGAACAAGAAGATGAATACTTGATGGAAGTTTTGGAATAGCAAGAGGGTACGAATATCAACTTTTTGTTAATTTATGTTAAAAACATAAAACAAAGCTGTATTTCTATAGCACTATGAATTCTTTTAAAAGTGCTGGAGGAAATTCTCCTTTTCCGGCTCCACTCTAGCTGCACTTCCTGGCTTTCTCTCTCTGTCAAACCTAGTTCTAAACCTAACCCCATCCTTAATGTAACCCTTAACCCTAAAGATAGAGTGAGCCTTAGGCAAGGTCCCCAGGCAAAGTGTCTCACAGCAAAGTTCTCTACACCTTACACTTTCTTTTCATAGCCCCTTTCCTAGCCTTATTCCAGCTGCATCTCTGTTTTTTGTCTCTCTCTTAATCCTAATCCTATCCTAACTCTAACCTTAAATCAAAGGTATCCAAAAGCAAAGTCAGTACAAAGTGACACAAAATAACACCTGAACACTCCTCATAATTTAAACAGATGTTTTCATATTTCAAAACCTTGCTCTTAGACTTGGGGGATTATTTTAGTATTGTTGCTATTTTAGATCACCAGCTCTTCACATCCTCAGGAAAAGCTTTTATTTATTATTGCACTGCTTAGAGAATATGATCAGGGTTTGAGACACACTGTGAAAGTCTTTTTCCACTCTTAGAAGTGTCAGTTACACAGATAGGTCATCCTCATATCCTGTGAATATTTGATGCCAGGTTACAAATCCATACTGAAACATTGACTGTGACTTCATGCAGAACAATAGTCACCAGAAGAAACTCTTAAAAACAATATCATCACATACCCTAGCATAGCATTTGTTGTCAATCAGAGAGGTAATCCTTATTCAAGTGTTTACTAGTAAAAATAACGAAATCTTTCTCAGTTTTGGAGAAACTATGTTCTGGAAAACTTATGTTCTTTTATATTTTCTGGTCTAGCTTACCTTTAAACATTGACTCCTCAGAAGTTTCTGACAACAGTGAAGAGACCAGTGCTTTTTATGAGACCAAAGTCAGAGCAGTGCTGGGTAAAGAAGACTGGAGAATTTTCCAACAAAATTTGTCCACACTGAATTGTCTACAAAAGTCTTCCAGTTTCAGTCTTTAGCTGGAAAAAGTTATTTCATATTTCGTATGTAATTTCTGCTCAGAGTGAGTTTATCATCATAAAATTTTTGAGATAAGAGAAAAAAAAAGATCACAAAAATATGAGAAAAATTTTGTGATGAGAGGAATCAGACACGAGAAGCTGAAACTACAGATCTAAGAGCCTCATCTAATTCATGGGAAGAAGGTACTTGTGTTAGTTTCCTAAATATTAATGAATACTAGTGGCTATTCTGTGGTCCAGTGTGCCTTTTTGTGCGGTTCCGGTTTTATTTTTGGAAGCCTGTGACATGTATCTGTTCCTTGGGGGTCAGTATTGGGACCAGCGCTGTTTAACATCTTTGTTGGCAACATGGACAGTGGGACTGAATGCACTCTCAGCAAGTTTGCTGGTGACACCAAGCTGTGTGGTGTGGTTGACGCGCAGGAGGGAAAGGATGCCATCCAGAGGGACCTGGACAGGCTTGAGCGGTGGGCCCGTGCAAACATAAAGTTCAACAAGGCCAAGTGCAAGGTCCTGCCCATGGGCCAGGGCAATCCCAAGCACCAATACAGGCTGGGTGATGAGTGGATTGGGAGCAGCCCTGAGGAGAAGAACTCGGGGGTGTTGGTGGATGAAAGACTGAACGTGAGCCAGCAATGTGTGTTTGCAGCCCAGAAAGCCAGCCTCATTCTGGGCTGCATCAAAAGAAGTGTAACTAGCAGGTTGAGGGAGGTGATTCTCCCCCTCTACTCTGCTCTTGTGAGACCCCACCTGGAGTGCTGCATTCGGCTCTGGAGCCCCCAACATAAGAAGGACATGGACCTGTTGGAGTAAGTCCAGAGGAGGGCCATGAAGAATATCAGAGAGCTGGAGCACCTCCCCTATGAAGACAGGCCGAGAGAGTTGGGGTTGTTCAGCCTGGAGAAGAGAAAGCTCCAGGGAGACCTTATAGCAGCCTTCCAGTACCTCAAGGGGGCCTACAGGAAAGCTGGAGAGGGACTT
>JAVJGG010000082.1:27451526-27467744 GCA_035590195.1 Aviceda cuculoides | reverse complement strand
ATAACTGGTCTCCCTATTAAAGACTGAGGCAAAGAAGGCATTAAGTACCTCAGCCTTTTCCTCATCTCTGGTGGCAACGTTCCCTTCCGTATCCATTAAAGGATAGATATTCTCCTTGGGTTTCTTTTTACTGTTGACATATTTGTAAAAACATTTTTTGTTGTCCCTTACACTAGTCCCTTACAGATTGAGTTCTAGCTGAGTTTTTTCCTTTCTAATTTCCTCTCTGCATGAAATGAGAGTTCAGCAGGTTCTGTGTGGATCTTTCCTTTGGATGACGAACCAGGGGAGAGTTTATGGTTTAGGATTAGAAGCAGATCAACATAGACAATGTTGTGGTGGGTGTCTGATACAGACCCCCTGATCAGGAAGAAGAAGTTGATGAGGCCTGCTTCAGACAACTGAAGAAGCCTTACATTTTCATTTCCTGTTCCTTACAGGGTACTTGAACTGTTCTGATATCTGCTGGCAAAACAAGGCAGCTGGGCACAAGCAATCCAGAAGGTTTCTGTAGTGCATTGATGACAACTTCCTCACACAGGTGACCATGGAGTCAATGGAGGGGAGATACTCTGCTGGACCTCATACCTACAGACAAGAAAGATATGCCAGACTTAATGTTTTCCTGCCATTGAAGGGTGTAACGTTCTCTATCATATATGAGTAAGTGCATATGCTTGCAAATCCTGATCAAAATTGGCGAATGATCTCTCCCTGTCCTTATCTTGACCGACGAGTTTTTCATTTTATTTTTTCTCTCCCCTGTCCAGCTGAGGAGGGGAAATGATAGAGCAGCTTTAGTGGGACAAAGTTATTGCTGTTGGGGAATCTACAGTGCTGGGGACATAACCACTGAAAATTGAAAGAAAACACTTTCTGCTACCACAAAGCATCTCAAATGTTGCTTACGTCAATGTTCAGTAACAGAGCACATCAAAGATACTCTGTGCTGACTGCAAACAAAACTGTGTGACAGACAGGAATGGCAGCTTGAGATGTCTGACTGTGCTTTAAAATGTTCCAAAGCTATATGATATTTTCCATATACTCAAGTAACTCTGCTTCTGTAAAATGATCTCCCACATCATAAAAGTCTGTATGCAGATAGCAACAAAGCAGTCAAAATCTTAATGGAAAATACGTTCTAGTTTTTTAAGGTATGCTAATGCATGCAGCCATGTAGACGAGAAGAATTTGCAACTTCCTGCAAAATTCAGTGACTAAGAGAGTACTAACTCCTGTAGGACTTTGAAAATTTAGGTGAGTATTAATTCCTTGTGGAAGGCAAATATTTCCATAATTATTTGTTTACTCCATTGAAACGTGAACAGTGAATAGGTTTCTGACAGAGGAACCATTAGACTATTTGCTTGTTTTAATGGTGTGCTGCCTAATATTGCATCTAGTGTTGCATCTGGAATACTAATACGACAATTCCAGGTTAATTTGAGTCTTTATGAGGTTATGTTATACCTTTATAGTGTATAAATCATTACTTATCTTAGTAGGCCACGTGTCAGGTAGTGTGCAAAAGAGAACAATTGAAAAATGAATATTGGTCATTGTCAGTGAAAAATGAGACTGATTTATTGTTGGTAAAAATTAACTACTTCATCTTCACAAGTGGAGAAGACTGCTGCATAGTCATGTCAAATTTTGTAATATGCAAATATTAATACAAGTTATTTTAGGAAACTTGGCTATCGCTATTGCTTTACTCTGAGAAATAAATACATTTACTGAGTAATTTTTTTTCAGTTATTTTTAAAAAATTTGCATTCAATCATAGTATTTCTCACAGAAGCCATTAAAGTATTCACAAAGAGCAGAAGCAGAGATTCAAAGATGTCAGCCACAAGCTTAGAAAAAAGTATTTTAGTAGATACTGACAGTCATTATTTACTATACCTCAGATTCTCTAAAGCTCTAAACTCCCAGTGGAGTTGCCATACACAATTTTAACAGATTACAAGGTGTTTAAATGCCTGGACCTCATTCTTTTTGTGAGGTGTGAGGCTTAAAAACCTGCTAGTGACTTTACAAATTAAAAATCTCAGTCAACACCACATGGGAATTTTTAAACAGCCTTTTATAGTAAGGGATTTCTCAGAATTTTGTATTCCATTTATCTTACATTTAACTTTTCTATTTGGAAAAAAAAAAAAAGAAAAAAAGAAAAATAAGTATTTCTTTAGCCACAACTATTCCAGCTAATGGATAAGGGAAACTCTGCTATTAAATAGTAGTGATGGACAAAAGAAGAGTAATCATCAACTGTATCACTGCATTTGCAATGTTTGTTTTAGATGGAATGAGCCACTGAGCTACAGCTGTGATACAAAAAGCAGTTTGCCTCCTCTTCAGAACAATTCTCACCTGAAACCCTTACTCATTTGTAAAGTCAGTAATGTCATAAAATCATAAGAATAAAGAGGGAGAAAATCTCAGAGAAAGCAGCAGGAAGACTGTGGAAACTGAAAGGCTGACTTCCAAGGGAAAATTTGCAAAGCTTAGTACAGTTACATAAGGTATTAGAGAAGGAGTTATATTTGTGAGGAGTCTCAGACATTTAAAAAAAAATTGAGAAAAAACGAGATCAGGACAAGGAACATAACCAGGTTTTGATTCTTTCTCCTAGCAAGGGGTCTACTTAGTTTCAAGCAATACTGCCCTGCTCTTTGCTGAAGGTTTATGCACAGCAGATTAATTTCTAGCTCCTTTTCTGAAGGTTTTATCTTCCTAAGTTTGTTAACAGCAATTTGCTAATCTAAAAGAAACTAGCTCTACACTGGTAGTGCTCTGCAAATAAGAAATCAAAAATAATAAATTTGCACATCAAAAGAATTAAATTGGCAACTGTTGCAACTTTTCATTTCAAAGGATAATATTGCAAAATGAATAAAGTTATAGTCAAAGAAATGATTACAGCATTAAATATAGTAGATTAGTTCTAAATGGTTGAAACTGAGAGGCCATACACTAAACTTGTTATCATTTACCTGTTACTGTTGTTATTGGGATGAAAAAATGTAACTAAGAACATCTACGTTAAATCACTTCCAAAATATCAGGAGAAACCCTGGATGCCAGTAGTATGCTGTAAAAATGGGAGGGGAACCTCTGGCATATCTTCCATAGACTCATAATTTCAGTCATCTTTGTAGTTGGCTTCAGACAGAACTGATTTATGATATTTGATACCATCTCCCAGCATAATGAAACTGCCTTTATCCATCCTTCCAGCAGAGGAAGTTGTTAGCCTACATTATTTCTCTGATGGAAAGTTGGGCATGAAGAATATGAGAGAAAGTGTCATGGCAGTGATTTTAACGAAAGAGGGACATGCCAGCTCCCAGCATGTAGGAGGAATGAATGCAGATGGATAGAAGCAGGGTGCAACCTAAGGTGGGGAAGAAAGAAAAATGAAACATCATATTCCCTCGTGCTTATGGATTTTTATTATGGGAGCAAAGGCAATATTCAAATCGATTTCCTCAAGTGAATAATAATCATGAGGAAAAGGATTATTTGGAAAGACAGAATGGGACACACACCACACTACTGGTATGTGGAGTGAGAAGAGAGTAAAAGTAGGAGGGGGCAGACAAAGACCCTCATGCAGACAGAGTACACAAAACAGTGACAGGGAAGGGATTGGTTCTGGAAAGTGCACAAAGCCCATAGCAAAGAAAGGAAAGGGCAGTGAGGGAAAAGAGAGCAGGATACCACTGGGGCAGAATGAATGAGAATGAGAAGCCATGGAAAGGAGTCAGAGATGTGGAGTTGCAGCCTGTCCCTAGGGAACAAGGATGTGCATTCAGGAAGTTTGGTTTTTCAGCTGGTTTGTTTTTCTCCTTTAGTGGCTGCTTGAGAATTATCTTTAAAATGGAAGAATCAGTTCGCAAGTAATGAGAGTAAGCGAGACTTATTACATCATCAGTTTTAAGTTTCCACTTCTTTTAAGAGTGATGTCTGTTTAAAATCAATGAACAAGCTTAATATATGGCCCTTGGGATTTGGGTTGGAGTTTCATGCAGAGAGGTCATTTAAACTCCGGTCCACGCTGGGAAATTTATCTGTTGCTTTTAGTCGATATCAGCAATGTGTGATGCTGAACTGCATGAAACACCAAATGTGAAAAGGCTTCAATCATACTCAGTGCCACTTCAGGGACCATAGCTGAACATTATGCTGACTCTGCTAAACAGCTTTATGGAGCTTTTGTACTGTTGCAGAATTGTTAACACCCAGCAAATCATCATTAATAAAAAAGAACCTGTTTAGGGAACTAACCACAGTCATATTTAACTTCATATTTGTGAATGAGTTTTAAATGGCTGTCGGTTAAAAGGAGTTTCCATAACAAGGAAGGTTAAGGCCAACAGCATGTATCTGTCATTTTCGCATAGTTGACTGCACGGTTAGGTATTTGTTGCTTGTTCTACATGCTATTTTCTCCTAGAGAATTGAAGACTGCATCTTGCTATTGTTCAGATAGGATCTGGTTCATCAAAAGTGGCTAAACTCTTTTCACCTCATTGCAGAATGGGAACCTCTGGACAGGTTTCAATAGGAATGGGGAGGGGTGGCAGGGTGGTATCGGAAAAGAATAAGCTAGGCACTTTTGGAAATCACACACATACACACACACCCCACATAACTTACACAGACTGCAACTCACCTTGTTTGAAATATTTGTAAAACTTATTTTCAAATACCACTTTATTCCAAATAAAACTTGCATACTGGGTTTCTTGGCAGGTATATGCTTGTTTTCTTCCATTTTTCTGAATGAGGTTTGGAGCTGTTCTGAAGGAAGGATGAGGAAAAGAAAGGGAATATGGCTCTACCTCTTAATTTACATGAGCAGTTCCAGAGAGAGAGAGGGGAGACAGGAATATTCTCATAGTTGATGACTGCCCAACGCTGATGGGTATTATTGAATCAGAACTTTCATAAACTCTGTGTTTCAAGAAAGATTTAGAGAAATATTTTGATAATACTATCAACACTGAAATTTTAGACAACATCAATGCAGTTATTACGGGACTCATTCTAACAGCGTGGTTTTAGGTGATTTATTTGCTGTTTTAAAAGAAGTGAGAGAAATCAAATCCATTGTGCAACTTTTACATAATTGGGATATTCTTTTACGTCTATGTATTGGCTTTGTGTGGCAAGGTTTTGGTATCAGGGCGGGTTACAGGGGTGGTTTCTGTGAGAAGCTGCTGGAAGCTTCCCCTGTGTCCGACAGAGCCAATACCAGCCGGCTCTAAGAGACACCCGCTGCCAGCCAAGGCCGAGCCCGTCAGCGACAGTGGTACTGCCTCTGTGATAACATATTTAAGAAGGAAAAAAAGTTGCTGGGAGAGACAGAAATGGCAGCTGGAGAGAGGAGTGAGAACATGTAAGAGAAACAACCCTGCAGACACCAAGGCCAGTGAAGAAGGAGGGGGAGGAGATGCTCCAGGAGCCAGAGCAGAGATTCCCCTGCAGGCGGTGGGGAAGACCATGGTGAGGCAGGCTGTCCCTCTGCAGTCCAGGGAGGTCCACGGGGGAGCAGATCTCCACCTGCAGCCCGGGGAGTACCCCATGCTGGAGCAGGGGGATGCCCAAAGGAGGCTGTGACCCCGTGGGAAGCCTGCGCTGGAGCAGTCTGTTCCTGAAGGACTGCACGCTGTGGAATGGACCCATGCTGGAGCAGTTTGTGAAGAACTGCAGACTGTGGGAAGGACCCAAGTTGGAGAAGTTCATGGAGGACTGTCTCCCATGGGAGGGACCCCATGCTGGAGCAGGGGAATAGTGTGATGAGTCCTGCCCCTGAGGAGGATGAAGCAGCAGAAATAACGTGTGATGAACTGACTGTAAACCCCATTCCCCATCCCCCTGCACCACTGGAGGGGGGTAGGTAGAGAATCCGGGAGTGAAGCTGTACTGGGGAAGAAGGGAGAGGTGGAGGGAAGGTGTTTTGAGATTCAGTTTTATTTCTTATTACCCGACTCTGGTTGATTGGTAATAAATTGAGTTAATTTTCCCCAAGCTGCGTCTGTTTTGCCCATGACAGTAATTGGTGAGTGATCTCTCTTGTCCTTATCTCGACCCACAAGCCCTTTGTTACATTTTCTCTCCCCTGTCCAGCTGAGGAGGGGGAAGTGATAGAATGGCTTTGGTGGGCACCTGGTGTTCAGTCAGGGTCAACCTACCACAGTCTATGAAATTTTCCAGGAGAGAATGTGCATCCAGGCAACCAGTAACCCCTGAAAGATGTCTTTCCCTAATAAGGATTTTCAAAAAAAGGAGAAAGTCATACTTTAAAAATTTAGCAGTATTCATAGAAGTGTAACTAATTCTGTACTTACTGACAAAGAAAATGTGAAAATCAACATTTTTTTTCCTGTTAAGATCTGACCTTAAAAACTTCTGATTTGACAAAAAGGAAAAGAATGGAAAAGCAGTCAACACTAGCATCTGCACTTTAAAAGAAAGTTAACTACTTATAAATACATTATGATAAATACCAAATTTCATTGCTAACTAACTCAGGATTGCTTAGTTCCTGAGTTCTAACTCTGGAGGCAGCACAGTAAGATCATTTGCTAATTAATCTTCTCAAATTCCTCAATTTTTTTCTGTAAACCATTCAGGGATTGTATGTAACTCAGAAATATTTTTTGGAATCTTATCTTTCTAGAAAACATTTTTACGTTTCTATCTATAACATAATTCCCTGCACTAGTATATTAGCTTGATAGATTAGACATTGTTTGCGACTAGTCTCCAGATATCAAAACAGTAAAAGCAGTTATATCTTCCCACATTGAATAAACAGCAAAGCTTATTCTTTTCACATCACTGGATATTTTTCTAAATGAATGTAATTCTTCACAAATAAGTGTTATACTCTAATTTCCTTATGTAAAAGCTATTTTGTAGGCATTTTAACACACTGTGATGTTGCTCAGGACGAAGCAATTAATCCAGTAAAAGATAGCCCCGCTCAACCAATTTCCAGTGAAATGCTGCTGGACTTGTTGCAAGTGAGGATGACGCATATGGCATCTGCTCCACTGATGTTCAGGTGATCTCACCAAGTCTGCTGTCTTGGCAGCTCACCATCTGAATACTCACTTTACAGCCATCTGCAGGAATTGAGGCATTGGTTGAAGAGGCATGTGAGGGCAGAGACAAACAACTGTGGGCAGCAGAAGGTCTGAAATGTTTTTAAGAAAAAGGACTGTTCCTCTGACACTGAAATTTGTGAGCAGGATGAAGTCATTGGCCTGTGGTACTGAAGGTGCGAGTGCAATGCACATGCCCAAAGTAGCCTGTTTTAGTGATCTCCAGTAGCCCATTTCACTGTGTATTGTGAAGTGTTGTTTCTCTTTGTGCATTTACATAAATGCTGGTTTTATGGAGCAGGTAGGGAATTGGTTGATCAATGGAGGTTTATTGGGACCCTTGCAGGAGACATTGTATTCAAGGAGTCAGCGATCTTGAGAAGATCATGTCTCCTCTACTGGGGTTCTCTATTCTTATATACAGAATATAAGCTCCATAAGAAAAAAACTGCTAAAGTGAATCTAGGTATTATAATGTTCTAATAAAGCTATTATAATATAATAATGTTTTGCTTTGTTTCCCTAGTGTTGCAAAAGAATCCCTGTGATTTTTGGCTTTTCAATACATGAGGCATATGCTTGGTTTTGAATAATGGGAGGAGAGATAAGTAGGCAGAATAACTTAATTTGGTATCATTTTACACTGGCCAAATTAATGTGACAATTTAATGCTAAAGCCTGAGGACCATAACCTCAGAGACTATAATATCTGGAAAGAGGTTGATCACTGCAAAACACGTGCTCTAAAATCTGACTCCTCAAGTGCACTATGTATTTATATGCACTAGAGAATTTGGAAAATTAGTGTTGTAAATTGTTACACATTTATTTCCCTACTACTGTGGAAGACATTAATAAATATTTCAGCATCCATATTAATATTGATCTTTCACTAGTAATGGTCTCAAAGCTTAAAAGTAAGGAAAATTTGCATTTTTATGGCTTGAAATGAACTAAATTTCCAGTGGTTAAAATAAAAAATAATCTCTTTAAGTGCATAATCTTTCCTCAGAATTCATTCCAGTCCCCAGACACAAATTGCCAAATGTTGATCTTCAGTCTCAGTTATCTCTAGTCTGCTCTAAATTCATTGCTGATATTGATAAAGCATTTTAGAGATATAAAAAAACCCCAAACAAACCCAAACCACAGTGTATAAATGTTAAACATAATTAATATTATGTAGTCAATAAGTTGAAGAATGTCCTTAGTCTTTCAGAGAAGGCACATGACTATGTGAATAACTTAATTTACTGGCATAAGGAGGCAGTGATGGAGGAGATACAGCACTCTAATGCAATGCTGAGATAAAAATTACCATTACACACACTAAATCCTATATTTAGTGTGTATAACAGTTGGAGATCTCCACAAGATGGATGATTATTGATTGGTTAATTTTTATTTTAATACAATTCTCTGTGGAATTTTCTCAGGTTTGTTTGTATTCCCAGTGTTACATTTATTTCAGTTTTGTCAGATGTGTCTGTATGGTGTTCTTGGTACATCAACAAACAATTTATGCAGAAGTACATAGGCTGCACCAATTAATATCTTGGGATGCCTCCCTTATTGCACTCTCCAGTATGAATTTCCTGTCCCTCTTCCCACTTCCTCAGTCTTCTCCAAAAAACCCCCCAACAAAAAAGACCCATCCTCTAGGAGACTCAATAAACTGAACAAAATACATTTGACATACATTTATTTTAACCCAGCAAAGACATTACCTCATCAAGTAACGACACGCAAGAGGAAGTGTTAGATGAAAGAGCATTTGTTTGCTAACTCCAGAGTATTTTGTTCAAAACAGGGAAGGCCTACCACTGAACTATAAGTTTTAAAAAGACTAACATTATTTTGGGAGGAAACATTCTATTGGAAATGAATGGAAATTGTACTGGGAGATGAAGCCAAGGTTTTCAATTGGCCATTAAAACAAATTGAATCTACTGCAAACCATACAATGGAGATATAATAAAGTATGGCTGAGTGAATGAGCAATTACCTTTTCCATCCCACATTGATGAAATGTTCTTGCAGTGTTATGCTAGAATGACTCCATAGTAAACTATGATAATCTGTGGAGGTACCAGTTGTCTAGATAAATGTTCATAAAGGAGCTTTTGTCAGTGTGGCCTATTTATTCATTACATAAAGCAAGCATTTCTGGAGTTGCTGAAGATACTAATGTATAGGAGGAAAAGCAAAACTATTCCATTTTATAAATGAGGTTAGAGAACACAGACAAAACAATTAAGTTTTCAGTAGTGAATTCTCCTAGGACACTTACTTCGTTAAAGGTTTCTGGACAGTTTGCCAACTTTCATAGAATCAGAGAATCACAGAATGGCTGAGATTGGAAGTGACTTCTGAGGCCATCTGCTCCAACCTCCCTGCTCAAGCAGGCCTTCTGCTCCAGCACAGCAAGGATGGAGACTCCACAATCTCTCTGGGCAACCTGTGCCAGTGCTTGGTCACCCTCACAGTAAAAAAGTGTTTCCTCATGTTCAGACAGTACCTCCAGTGGTTCATTTTGAACCCATTGTCTCTGGTCTTGTCATTGGGCACCACTGAAAAGAGCCTGGTTCCCTCTCCTTTGTTCCCTCCCATCAGGTATTTATACACATTGACAAGATCCCCCTGAGCCTTCTCTTCTCCAGGCTGAATGGTCTCAGCTCTCTCAGCCTCTCCTCATGTGTCAGATGCTTCAGTCCCTTCATCATCTTTGTGGCCATTTGCTGGACTCTATCCAGTATGTCCATGTCTTGTACTCAGGAACCCAGAACTGGTCACAGTACTGCAGGTGTGGCCTAGCCAGTGCTGAGAAAAGGGGAAGGATCACATCCCTCCACCTTCTGGCCGAAAGCAGCCCAGGATAGCCTTTGCTTTCTTTACAGCAAGGGCACATTCCTTCTTATTTATCTCAATATTCACAGCACTACTTGTCTGGTGTCTTTTCTACAGACCATTCCAATTAAATTCTGCGTCTCTGATGATAAATTCAGCATCAATTGACTCTTTGTCACATTTAGGCTGCTCCTACTGAATGCTGGATATGATGGTGCATTAATCAGGAGTTTTTCCACTGTCCTTGTATGCAATGTTGTCCAAAATCCTGCCAACAGAAGAATAGAAGGTTGTTTTCATGGTACTGGAAGCATCTTCCAAGTATCAGAATAACATTCCACCAAGTGCTCCTACAAACAGAAGTTAGTTACCTGCTGAAAAGAGCATACGAAGTTTTACAATTTTTATATACATCCAACAGTCTCAACGGGCAGATTATGCTCATTATTGAATTAACTTTGTTTATAGTCGACAAGATTTTATTAGCAGAGGCAGATTAAGGCTGGTTCTGAGCAGTCTGTTTGATAATGTCACACCAACTTTATTTAAATGAGAATTATTTTCGGATTCTTTCAAGGACAGCATGCCTTTTATGAATAATGGTTGTCACAGTAAAAACTAGGAGCAAAATAACTCTAAAATGCTTTGTCATGCCCTCATGTTTCTATATCATAAATCAGGATACAAAGTCATTGGTAGTTCAGATTACTGGAATCAAATCTTGGGACTCTCCTCCACTGGTAGTAAAGGCCATCAGAACTCAAGCTGCACACACAGAAGAGCAAAGCATGCTTCCAGACTTGTTTCTTGGGCAGGCGCACTGGCCAAACCATGGGTGTAGAGTGAAGACAAGATCAGCTGTCAGCATTATGGCTTTCCTGTATGTTTCAGGAAAGGGTGAAGTGTTGGATGGAGACTGTGAACTACTGTGTTATAAGGGAACAGAACAAACTACTGACAGAACAGAACTATTTGACAAAACTAAATATAAATCCGTTTTCCCTTAAAGTTGTGTTGGTTTTGCTAAACTGATTCAATTCAATATTTTTAGGCTCTGCCGCTCAAGATAAAAAACATAATAAAGTTCTCTAATGAAGGAAAATGTGGATTTTTTTTAAATGTCACACTGATATTTTAAATCACCAAAAACTTCATACAGAATCTCTCCTTTTCAGTAGAGACGAGACCACTGGTTTCTTTCAGATATGTGAATTATCAAGTCTATTTCAAACACATTACATTTCTCGTAACTGCTCCCTTTCACATTTTCTTTTCAAAAAATCAAAACCAAGCATGCTCTCATTCTTTGTTCTGAGGCTTCTCTAGTAAAAAACAGATAAGAATAAGCACATCACGATGCTGTTTTAAACTGAGTTCATTTATGTCGGAGAGTAGAAAACAGCAGTGTATGCTTTAAGAATTATAGGCCATATACTTCTACTTGGAAAGCTTTGTTTTTTAATTCATTAAAAAAATAGCTGAAGGAATTATTTTTAGTATCTTCTTCAACAAGACTTAATCATTTGATAATAACTTTATTTAAAGGGGAATATTCTGGGTTTTAGTTTTTGTAAATTTTCAGTTATGATTGATTTCTTACTGTTGTATACAAAATTACAAACACAAATATTACTACACCAAATGCTCAGAACTTCTGCCATTTTCTTTGCAATGTTTCATTTCACATGCAATTTTGAACCTGTTTTGTTTGCTGCTCAAAATCAAACAAGATGACGTTCACTTAATTTCCCATAAAATACCCAGTACTGATATTCAGTGACTCCTTTGGAAACTAGAGCTTGAACAGGTATGGAATACAGATCTGAACTGAGCTCACATGTGGTGCCAAGCCAGGTCTGAGAAAAGAGAGAGGAGACAGGAGGGGACACAAACGAAGTCACACAGCTGAAGGGTTTGCTTTTGCGGCTGGTGGCTGTGACTAAATCCTGCCTAGAATGTAGCAATCATTTTATTTTTTTAGAAAATATTTTAAATTAAAGTAAGATAAGTAGTCAGGTCTGAAGTTAGACACAACTTACCCTTCTTTGCTACTTTTATCTGACAGGCAGCACCTTTTGTGTCCAACTACAGACCGTTTCTGTGATAGTGGCCCAAGTACCCAGCGCTCCCCTTTCAGAGCGCACGCAAAGCATCAGAGTTCAGGCTCCTCCTTCCTTCCAGCCAGTGCTATCAGCACGATCGTCCACAGAGAGCACCTGAACAGCAGATTTTATTGGTTTGCCGTTATGAGGTCTGCCTCATTACCTCTTCTAAGGTCCTGGAAAGCAGAACTAGTATTGTCCTCCTGCTGGCCAGGAACAAGACCCCGTCTCCTCTGTCTTATTGCTTAATGGCTTATTTATAATTTAGAAACATCTACACCAATTAAAATATTTCTTAGTGTTACAGTGGTATCATTCACAGTTGCTAGTAATATAGTTATCATGGTAACAAAGGAATTGTAAGCATTGATTTTTCACTTCTATGTTTATCAGCCAGTAAAAGCCATAGTTTCAATCCCAAATACCCAAAGCTAAATGCCTGAACTCATAACTTTGTAGCTGTCAAAAATCTGAAATTTCTCAGCCCTCACTGTCCTCTGAAAAGACACCTTTGTTCTGATTTCTAAAAGTCAGATGAGAAATCCACAAAATTATCTGAGCTGCAGACTGCATCTTTGATTTCCAATGATACAAATGTAGAAGTCTTCAGAAGACAAAGATTACATGGAAAAATAACTGTTATAATTTTGCATACTTTTAAAATTTGAATTTCTTGATATTTTTGCAAGCAATTTCACCAATCCTATTTGTGCTCCAACTGCAAGGTGCACTTTGGAAAAGAAGGAATGAAAGAGACAGCTTTTATAATCATGTCCAGTTATGGACCTAAGACATGGCATAAGAGGTTATATTTTGGTTTATAGTGTCTTCCCAGCCAAAACCATTACAGGGACTAAAGTTGTTCTTATGGATTTATTTGGGACTTGATTATAACATATTTGCTTAATTCTATATTGTACTATGAAAAACTTGCATATTCTAAAATAAAAGACCAAACCCATCAAAATTACAGTGTGACATAGGAGGAAGAGGAACAGATTAAAAAAAAAAAAAAGGGGGGATTTTATGTTCAAGTGAATAAAAACTTGATGTCATCATGAATACGAACTCCATCTTTTATAGTCATGACTATATTTTCAGATACAAAGCAACAAATTTCTGAAATGGCTTGTGATTTATGTGGTCAGTTGAAACTACTGAGGATACCGATTGAATATGAAACAGTGAAATAATTTGCCTACTTAGACCAAATTTCAGTGCCACTTATGAAATTTCAAAACCATCCTTCTGATAATCCAATGATCCTTAAGAAATAGCAGAATTATGCCCTGCTGTTTGAAAGTATCATCAGTACTCAATGCCTTTAGAAATTGGGCCACAAATTTATTTCTGTGATTACAAAACAAGTGTGTATGGATATCACCCTTGCTTTCATCTTATCTCCATTACTTCAATTTCTGAAATTATACCCAGAAAGCCATTAAAATATGTACTTAAAAATTGGAGATAAAATATATTTAGTTGCTTGGTAAAAATCAGCATTTCTAAAGGAGGTTTAGAAATAGGTTTCAGCAAGGGGTATTATATGATATACAATGTCTTTCTGACCACAGTGACAACATCATAAATTATTAATGATGGTATCTGAAATTATGCTAATTAATGATCTAATCTGAAGTAATTCAGTCCTTAAATCATTTTCATGTGTCGGCTGGTAAATCTAAGCAAGGGTTATAGTTCTTATTGTCATGAAACTTGGTTTCTCCTCATATTCTGCACAGTTCTTTAGCCTAAAGATTTTTCCTGGGCAGCTTGATAGCTGGAGAAATAGTGGCTGTATATTAAATTCAAAGTTAAATGTCACTCATCATGCAATAAAAATGTGCTGAACAGTACCCAAAGTTTCTGTACTGTTTATGAATCAATTAATCAATCAATCAATAAAGCTAATTACTGTCAGAGGAACTTGCTACTATTTATTTGGTCTTTGAAATAACAGACATAGGTGTCATTAATGTAGATCTAAGAATTTATTGTTGACCTTTCTGCTGTGGCATGTGAAATACATTCATTAGCTATTCTTATTCAAAGGTATACACACACTTTCTACAGGCCATAAACAATCTAAGAAATCCCTATTCAGTGTGTTTGGATGTTGGGTTTTTTTTTTCTGAATGTGTTTTAATACAGTTTTCTGATAACAAACCAGCAGTATTTTTGTTGAAGAATTAACATTATAAAAGCATACTGCAATTTAGGAAAAATTCCTTCCACTGGTTGTACTGTAGATCGAGTTTTGGAAAGGTCCTAGAAAATTTTATCAAGTATTACTGTGTAATTATTTTCCAGACACAGTGGAGGTTTTTTAATAGTTCTTTAAGGATCCATTGAAATAAATATTTCTTCCATTATATAGAATGGCAATTCGTTAATTCCTCTTGAAAATATTTTCATAATGAATTTTTTTTCTAGTTTGTATCTGTAGAGAAAGTTAGGTTTTTATAGAAAAAAGGGGACTTTCTCGCATGTGGGCACAGAGTTCTACCATGAAAGTAGTTCCTTCTGAATAAAACCACATACAAGGAACTTAGAGTACTTGCACAACGACTTAGTTTTAGCCCTTAATATCCTCTTGCAGAACAAAAACAATTTTTTTTTTCACTCTGAGGTAGTGAAACATTTTAATAGGTGCCCAGAGAAGTTGTGGAGTCACCATCCTTAGACATCTTAAAAACTCGAGGCCCTGAGCAAGATGACCTAATGCTGCAGTTGAATGTAACTTCATGGCTGGCCTTGCGGCCAACTGGGACTTTAGAACTTGGACCTTGGAGGAAGGACAAGAAAACTTCTAGAAATCCCATTCAGTCTAAATTATTAGATGATTTGATTGCAAATTTTGGGTAGAATCTCAGCCTCGCTCTGGGTGTGTTTCAGTTTTTAAGAAAAGCTAATAGTTCTGCAAAAACTTTTTGCCAATTGTGAAGGGACCTTTAAAGGTCATCTGACATTAAACACATACTAACCAAGAGCTATCCAGCGCTATCACCCACCTACTCAATACAAATGTCACTCTTAAGGGACATTTTATACATAACTTTTTAAATACACAAAACTTTCCATATTAAGTTTTATAGCAAGTAAACTCACAAAACTGCAATAGAGCATATGTGCCCTGGGAGGATCCAAGAAAATAATTGACTTTGCTCTGTGGGTAAAAACACGCAAGCACTTAGTATCAGCTCAGGATTATATTACCAGCTGAAAGACGTATAGGGACTCAGCCAGTAAGCAATGGGTAGTTGCAAATGCCTAGTGAATGCAACATTAGAGAAATAGAATCCTTCTGGGTTCAATAGATATAAAATTGAAAGACAACAGCACCCACACTCATTAGAGCTGTTATATTTAGCTGGGGACTTTCTATGATATAAAATGGATAACAAAAATCTTTAAAAGACAGTTGAAACAGTTCCAAGTCTTGATTATTCTGTGTTTCTGAGAAGTCTAAATCAACTTGAGAAAGCAGAGTGTACAGGAATTTTTCTTGAAACAAAAGGGCTTTTTTTTTCTCAGATCAGAAGTGCCTCCAGGAATCACCTTTCCTGAACTAAAAGAGATATTTCACATAATAATTCTGAATGTTTACAGATTTAGTTTCTACTTACATACATTGTGCTTCAAAGACTTTTCCATGCTTGGGCTGATACAGTGGAGACCTGCCTGGCACATGTTGTCTGTCCCCTGTATGCAACTAAGATTAACAGATGCACAGTATCATGGAAAGTTTGGTTTCATTACTGGGAAGAAAATAAGGGCATCACACAGATCCTTACTATAAATTTTACTACATGCTTTGAGTATCACAGTGCTTCTAAAATTGTTGTATGCCAAATGGTTATTTGCCTAAATTATCCTCAATAAGATTTGCTGAAATTCCAACTGCAAGATATGGGAAAACATTCCATTTAAAGTGGATTTTCTAAAATCTGAGTTATTTTCAGAATAATTTTGCATCTACAATGTCTTTTAAAAAGTCTCTTATTTGGAAAGGAGAGAAGAGGCAATGTTGTGTCATCAGTGGAGTCATCAGATTATTTAATAGATACATTTGCATCCTGGTTTCAGCTGGGATAGAGTTAATTGTCTTCCTAGTAGCTGGTACAGTGCTGTGTTTTGAGTTCAGTATGCGA
>JAVJGG010000082.1:27441103-27451426 GCA_035590195.1 Aviceda cuculoides | reverse complement strand
TCTATTAAACTGTTCTTATCTCAACCCACGAGTTTTACTTCTTTTCCTGATTTCCTCCCCCATCCCACTGGGGGTGGAGTGAGTGAGCGGCTTCGTGGTGCTTAGTTGCTGGCTGGGGTTAAACCACAACAATTTGAAATGAAAATCAAACACTTTGGGAATCATTAGCTATAAGAACCAAATAACATTTTTCCCTCACTGATAACCACAGTTATACTTAGAAGGTATCTTTCTCTAATCCAAAATGAACATTAAAGAAAACTCTTTGAAAATAATTTAAATCATTCTGCGGGTATTTTTATATTGTTACAGCCTAATTCTTGCAAGTCTTACTTAAACACTTCAGTTACGTGTGCTCAGAGGTCTGAAAGGAAATCTAATGCCAAACAAGGGTTTTTGCAGCTTCTCATGTGTAACTACATGTTAAACATCCAGTATTACTTCAACTGATCAAATTTGTGGTATTTTTAACCTTCCCAGATCATCAAGTCACTCCTGGACTCGGAAAAGCTTCATTTCTTTCAGATATGTGTGCAATGTGCCCCAGTTTTCCAAGCTTCTCTTTTGCACAGATCTTCTAAGATGCCCTAGCTGGACAGCTGAGTTTTGCTGTCCTAGAGGTCTGCCACCAGCACGTCAACAGTGGTTCCCTGGCCAGCTGCTATCAGGTTCAATATGTCATGAGCGAGCTATGCTGGCCTTGCCTTGGATAATTTAACAACTTTCCTCTACCTTACTACTAATCTTTGAAAGAATGATTTGGCTGAATATGACCAAAATTACTTAAACTATTATGGCTGCTTTGCTGACAGACAGCATGATAACACAAACATATTTCCTCATGAAACCAGGCCAAAACCAGATTAAAATTCTATTTCCTTTGACAGGAATTTTTATCTTATTCTGCTGTTACTGGTATCAGCATTGAGTCATTTGAATCATCATGATTCAATAACTCTAAATTAAGGAACACCAACACAGGGTATATCTCATAACAGACCATCTCTTTGTACATTTATCTGCAGATGACTTCTGGGAAAAAGAATGACCCACTCAACTAATAATTAAAAACCCCTTTGGCATATAAGCATCTTCAAAAAGATGATTGGTGTTGGAATGTGTTCTTCTAGGCATGGACTCAACATTAAATGCAAAACTCATCACAGTGATTGTACATCGTAAGTACTGGCTTTTTACATAAATGCATTGCCTATTTCTGAATTTGGATGTTTGTTGTCTGCGTGTAATTAGTTGGTTGCATGAACAAGAAACATCTGGTATGTGATCCAATGAGATTATGCAAAACAGTTTGGATTAAAATAGTATTTACATGAGGTTGAGCTATTCAGCATTAAAAAATGCTGGGGACAGCTTGTTACCGAAAGTCTACTGATTAACCTTCTGTTGCCTGACAGCTCCTGGGACAAAATTTATCCAGGCTCATAAAAAAATATCTGAACATTCTTTATTTTTGCCCATATAGGAGAGAAGATGGGGGAAACAAGGAAATAAGGTAGTAGAGAGCATCTGTGCAGGTAGCACTCTCTCACAAAAGGACCTATTTCTTTTCCAAGCAATGTAAAGAAGCAAAAGCATCCTAGGTTAAAGGAATATCTACACTCCGGTTGAGCCTTTCCAACTGAGAGTGGATTCTGTCACAACCTCAAAGAGAAAGGTAATTTCACCAATTTGTAAAAAACTATATTATTTTGGCACTAAATCTCAGGGTTTTTTTAAAGTTAGGAGGTTTTATGCATAGACGTACACATTTTCATGGAATTCAAGAGAGTATTAAACTGCCTGAACAGGGTCAAAGTAAAAGCCAGGAGCTGAGGGGATTTACACTTTTTCATCCATATTGTTAGTTACAGAGACATATTTAAACTGGTATGAAATATGAGAGTAGCATGCAAATATACATTAAGTGGATTGTGATTATCAGACTACTAACTTAAAAATCAAATTCAGTATGCATGACTGAGGCAGAAGGGGAATTTTTTTCCCATGTGAAATCAAGTTTTTGACATTGAAAAGGAGGACAATAAAAGAGAAAAATGGTGTTACAGTTCTGTGTAGTGCCACGGTTAGGCCTAGTGGCTGTTCTATTTTGAAATCCAATTTAATTTATAGTACTCTTTAATTTATAGCACTGCAGCAGATAAAGCACAGATCTGTGATAAAGCCAGTGATTCTGGCAATGGGATTCTGAATTTGGATACCTGCTAGTTTGTGTTTCAATAACTGCTGAATTACACACAATGTAAATTGGCAAATCTGTAAAGTTAGTTTTGGGTTTGCATATTGTTTACAGCAGTGGTAACAAAGTTGTTTTAGGGAAGATTCTGAGGCTATTGAACCTCAATCATAGTATTACTTTTAAATAACAGTATTAAAGGAGAGAAAGATACTAAAAAAAGAAGAAAAAGAAAATGTTTTCTCTTAACCTTATGTATTGTACACAGCAGGCTGAGTGTGAAAGGGAGGTGTAGAAGGATTTCTTAGCACATCTGGAGGAAAACACAACATATCTGGCTGGAAGCAAATTCAGGTTATATATCCTCTTTGCCTACCTATGGGGTCAAACAGCTCATTCTGCTTGTGGGCAGGCCAGTGAGAGAAAAAACCCCAGCATTTTTTCATGGGCTACTTATATGTCACATAAGCTTACTTCAGTTAGAGAAAACATGTTGTAGGGGAAGAACGTTTTGACTCATAGGTTAAGAAAACCATAGATAATCTTACTGAGGATAAAATGATGGTATGCTTCTCACTGTCATTTTTCTTCTAAATTTCTTGAGGAACTGATGTAGAGAAAATCTCTATTGAAGCTAGTGAAGCTCATTTCTCTTTTTTTTTTATTCACTCCTGCTCCATAAGTACACTTTGAGTGAAGAAATATGGGAGTATTTTATTTCTTTAAGTTCTAGAATTGATTACAGTGTTCTTCACATATACCAGTTTTATGGCTGTGAAGCCTAATATCCTCATTTTATTCACTTTACAGTCCCCGTATCAGAAACATCAAGAGGTGCCACCACATTATTTTTCCTAGAAGTGACCTAGAGAAACATGTTTAATGAAAGAAAAAAGAATAGATCAATCTTTGTGTTCATCCAATCTCTTGTTGTTTGTGCTGAAGCTGTAAATGTGTCTGTTATTGCTTTGTGTTTTTTGGAAAACATTCCTATAGAAAATGAATTGGCATTCTCTTCACACAGTCAGACAAGATTTGAAAGGGTGTGTATACTTGAAGTAACAGGTTTCTAGCTGGGGAAATATAAAATATTTAGTGTAAGTAATCCTGAGGTTTTTTCAGTCCCAAGAAGTGAGAAGCACTGCAAATAAATACCAGGTAGATTATCCTAAGAGAGATTACATTCAGGACATGCAGTATAGTGTAAAATATCCTAGACATGATTATTTAGGATTCAGCACTTCAGAGTTAAAAATGTCTTATTGCTAATTTAGAAATATAATCTATTTGCATCTGTGGGGCTTTTTTGGTTTTGGTTTGGTTCTCTGATTCTACAGAGGGAAGACAAAGGCATTACTGGACAGGAAAGTGTCGGGCAGAGCACTTTTCTTAAACTACTTAGCTCACCTCTCATAATTCTAAGCAATCATCCTTCATTTGTGTGTGCCTGCCTCATATTCAACACACTGAGCCCAATTAATACGAACCATGTTCAATGGTATCCAGCTGATATCGTGGATCACCAAACATAGAAGATTCATCTACCTGGTCTGCGTGTCAAAGGTTGATCATCTTAGCTTCTTTGAGAATTATGGTGTCTCAAAGTAAATGACTGTAGCTGTTTAGCTGGATTTCTTTTCTTCACCGTATACTGTTTGAAATGTATTTGCAATAAATAATATGTGCAATGTTGAGGTAGAATGGAAATAAAGAGAATCTGTATGAAACAATAGCTTCACTTATCACTGAAATGTGGCCTCAGAAATGTGACATAGGGAGAAAAAGTTGCTATCTACCAGAGTTTAACTCTGGTAAAGCTAAACCAAAGTGTACATTTAAAAGAGTATCAATGAAGAAGAATAACTATATGATTATTTGAGAGTTTTCAGAATTAATTTCCTAAAACGTGAACTGAATAGAAAATAAGTGTTTTAAAAAGGCCTTGAAAATTCATACTCAGCCATTGTTCAATCCTGAAGAAATCTTAGCTCTATACACACTTTATCTTTGCCTATATGGTTTTCTATAAATGTGTACCAGCATGAACAGAAACACTCTGACTTTAGAAGGTCTAATAATCTCCCGTTTTACCTTATTCTTGGGAAAACTGGGATTCTTCTTTCAGCTACTTGTTACGAGAGAGGTTTGAACATGAAAGTCTGCTCTGTAAAGGTCTAACAGCTCAGTCTCCACACAAAAGATGTGTATTTCTCTCGCTCTTTTAAAAAATTCATATGCCTACTCAAAATGAATCAGCTTTCTAAAGGTAAGACACTGAAAACTGGCCATAAAATACAGATCAAGCATTTACTCACAGGAATGAATGATCAGGTCATTCAAAACGGGGCTGAATTTGAGACCGGAAAAACAGTGAATTATCTTGAAAACTTTGTATAGTGAATTATTCACCAGGTCTAGGAGAAAAAATTGTATCCCTCATTACAGTATTAGAGTAATAATATTGCCAATGTATCTCAAAGTTAGTTTACAAGCATCTGATTTTAAATGTCTTCCATATTAATCTTCGAGGATAAATGAATTGAAGTTGTTAACTAATTCAGACATGTCAGGAAGCTTACTCGGAAGTCTTCACCTTTTCTGGCCCAGCAGCACTTGTAGTGAACCAGTATGACACTTGTACATCATGCTTTGTGCTTCTCAACAAACCTAAGGAAGGAATGAAGCGGGAAGTGAAATATAAGACTGTGAGCGGTATCAGAGAGTCTTGCAAGCAGCATATTGAGTTTCAGCCACAGGTTGAGGACCACAGGCTTGGACTTTAGGGGCATGAAAATTTCATGCATCAGTGCTTACCTACTTTTGAAACAGGTGCTAAATAAATTCCAACAGAGATAACTTGATATCTGAGAAATCATATAATATCACATGACTAAATTAAAACTGAATTTATTAAGACTTTGACTCTACTCTCTCTCCATTTTGAATGGTTTTCCTTTTATTCTTTTTAAATCCCTTGCCCTGCCTTTTCATTTTACTGTTGTCAGTTGCTATTTAGAAGATAGAAGCAGCTGACTAATCATTTATATATGTTGTCTAATTGCTTCTATATTTGTTTTCACTCCCATCTTGAAAGTGAATTTTAGGCAAGCATGTGGCAGCAATCTTCA
The DNA here is from genome assembly GCA_035590195.1 of Aviceda cuculoides. NCBI lineage: Eukaryota > Metazoa > Chordata > Aves > Accipitriformes > Accipitridae > Aviceda > Aviceda cuculoides. Next base: position 27,446,104 of record JAVJGG010000082.1, on the reverse strand, counting down.
TTCCATGTGCCAGCATCACCTGCTGGATTCCTCCATTCACACCAATTCTCTGCTGCACTTGGGCTATTCTCTTTCAAAACCAGAATGAAATAAATGTCTTATAGGCTTATCTTCAGTGACTCAGCATTGCCTTTGAGTGTCCTCTCTAACAAAGAAGTCATTCATGTCGTTTTAAACTTAGCTGCTGTTTCCTTCATAGAGCTTCACATTTATTTATTTTTTCTTACCAGATATGAACTCACTGGGTGCCAGACTAGAAGGTATTTCACATGGATTTTCTGCACTGATTTAAACTGCTGAGCTGGATTAATTGTGTTCCACATGCATATAGGAAATGTGTTCAAAAAGCAGCTCTGTCTAATACATCAGTATTAACTATCTCAACAATCTGTACTAAGGAAAAGTTTTAATTAAAAGTCCTTCACTCCCAGAGTTGATTTGCACTAACAACAACTGTGTCTTCCAACAGCCTTTTTAGGAGAAATTTCTTTCCTCTACTGAATACATTGAACATGTTATATATGTAAAAGCAACATGCAGTTTATATATGGGTTAAGAGTTTTGAACCATCAATTTACAGTACAAATTATTTCATTTTGCTGTTAGTAACTTTGTATTACTACCAGTTGGTGATTTTTTCTTATGTTAGAGATTTAAAAAATGGAACAGATGTCATCAGAGTTACTTTCTAAAAAGAAGGAGGCAACAAAAACTAAGTTTCTGTGGCATAAGGTGTAGATGGAAAAGTTCATAATGCACACAACAGTTTAGGCAGAGACTGATACAATTTAAAAATTTTTTCTATTTGCTATCCTTCAAAAGTGTTAGCCAGTTCCAAAGGGAAGACACCACGTATTCCTCCTCATCAAGCTCAGCTGGTCCTTATCCCATACAAATTTCCTAGTCTTGTTCTTTAAAGAATTTTTATTTAAATGCTGATCTGACTCTACTTGCTTAGCCAAGCAGATGCCATCTCCTCACAGCTGGAGCCGGCACAGCTTCAGCCTATTTTCTGCTCCTGCTGTGCAAATACTCCATTTCAGTCACTTGTTCTTCCTTGCCAGAATACAATAATTCAAGTAGTAAAAGACCCTAACAAACTATCATAGCAATTAGACTATAAGTGTGTAAAAACACAGAGGAAATCCCAGAAATCACTCATATTCCAAAAGAAGAAGAAAAAAGAAACATTGCCCATCTCCCAATCAGTATCACAGAACTGCTATGGTCTTAACATCTCCCTTATATCTATCATCTTCTAACTAATTTGCTAGTCATTTCCATCACTCAATACTTATCTAATTTTAGATAGTCTGTAGCTATTTTTTCCTAATGGATTTTTTGAAACATGAGGAATTCATAATCTTTAATAATAATAAAGCCATAACAATTATTTAGATTAAATGTGCTTTTGTTCAGCAAGAAGGTACAGAAAATCTTATCATTAAAAAAAATCTTACCATGTTCAGCAGCTTCAGATGCTTTTCATTGAGGAAACCATTTCTTTCGGAAAGATAACAAGAAAACTGAAAGGTGAAAGAAAACCTGAAAGTGAATAGACACTAATTTCGTTACCATTGAATTCTACAGCAAGTTCCCATTGGCTTTGCAGGAAATTGCAGAATTGGTTATCTGAGGGTAACAGGATTTTGAAGAAATTAATTAGTCTTTCTACTAAAAATTTAGTACTGTTTGTGTTTTTTCCCAATCTTAATTTTTCAGTTATTTTGGGGAAAGACCAAATCTTAATAAGATCCTGAAAGGAAAAATTTTACTCTAAATGTCCCTCACTTCACTCTTTACTTCTTGCTGCTATTTCTCTGAGCCCTGTTATCCATGTTGGCTTTTAGATAGTCAGTATAGATATGCTAAATAAACATTTAAGGAGTAAGAAACAATTGTGATACCAATGCTTGAACACAGAATAGAGAATGGAGCTTCCCCCTTTGGTCAGGGAAATGATTTCATTTAAATGGAATAGAAAACAGACAGTGATTAATTTTTTAAAGAAAAAGTGGAGCTTTTCCAACATTTCTCACTTTATTATACTTTTATTAAATCAATATTTTTAAAATTAATGGTCAACTTAAAAAAAAAATAAAAATCTTGTCTTCCTAAGGAAAACCTAAAAGAGGAAATGAATGAAGTAAAAAATTGTAAAGGCATTTCAATGCTATCTAAAACTTTTTTTAATAAAAACAGATGAAAAGGTGGTTATTAATTGTTGTAGAGTCTGTCTACAGTACTTTGATTTTATTTTTGTCTTATTCTAAAGAATAGCTCAAAAAGCTACAATGAAAGAGCTGTGAAGTGTAGCAAAATGAAGAAAATAGCAGTATAAGGGGTGCAGTTACAACTTGGTTCATAGTTTGTTTTCCCTCAATACATTAGAAATTGATTATAAGCACTGAAGACTTCTTTGAGGAAGTTCAAAAAACAAAGTATGAAAGACTTTGGTGGGGCCTCAGTCTGTCTATGGAGATACAAAGATTGTAAGGATACCCCAAACTGAGTATCTTGAACTTGCAGTGTTTGTCAACTTTTCTGCTTTTCTTTCTTTTCTGTTACCTTCTTGCTCAGAAAAGAATCAACGTCAGAATTAAAATGGGACATGCAATGGTTTAAAAGTTGTGCCAACCAAATTAACATTAAAACTTGTCAGTATTGCCCCTCGTATTTTGAAAAGGAAGCAGCCCATGCAAAAGACAAAGATTTACCATTGGAAACCCTGTACTGTTCTCTGTCCCTTGGTTCTTTACAAGGTAGATTCATAGGCTCATGCAATTTTTTTGCCTGGTTTTCTGCAGTTTGGTAACTACACTTTTTGCCAGCCTCTCCCTGTGTACTTTTTAATATACTGTACGATTTCAATCTAATTTGACAGATAGATCAGAATCATTAAAAAAAATTACCTAAATTCTTAAGAAAACCATAAGAAATGGAAGAGACAGTAGACCCAAATTAATGAATTTAGTAATGAGCAAAGCTACAGAATAATCTTAAGTGCTGTCTGTTCTGCCTGACCCATTAGCTGCTCAGATGATTGTCTGAGTGACCAAAGAGTTAGTACAGTACTTATCTCTGCTAAATACACAACCAAACAAAAATATTAGAAATTCGAAGGAAAAGAATTTTACGTATGTGAATGTAATGAGAGCCAATATAGGGCACTGAGTGCAAAAGGTCTCAGGGTCATCACTAAAACTGTGTGTAACTTGTATTTCAGCCTGTAATTCATTATGCATAGCAGAAGCTCAGCTGAAGATGCACTAAAGCATATTTCAGGGATTGCTTGTTTCAGAGCTGATGACAGATGCTGTTAAAGAATGTTTTACTATGGCCAAAATACAATATGAGGAAAGTTACTTTCAGTAACCAGAAATTAAGATGGAGGTACTAAGTAATGAGAAAACAATAGAAGCAACAACAATTAAAAATGACAGCTTTTACAGAAGTCTCACATGGAATAAGTCGGAAACAATTTCAGAAGACTATTCTTTCCAAAAGTGAGTAAATCCAGCTCCTAGCCATAGTAATTTTGTGTAATTTCAAAGGCTCTAGAGGATCCAGGACATTTGCAGAACATCTTGTGTGCAGTCTGCAGATCTTCTTGTTTTCTTGTCATCTTTCCCAATACCCTGCAATTTCATCTTTGACATGTAACATTAAAGTACAATACTGATTTCTGGAAAAAACTCTCCTGTTTCCTAAAGGAAGAGTTTCTCAACAGGCAAAATAAGCGTAGGTTTCAACTCTTTCAGAGGGGGCTGATTTTAGTAATTTTCTTGATCCAATATAGCATAGCAGGAAATAAGGGAAATAAAAAGTGAAAAAATGCAGTTCAAAAAACAGTATTTGCAGGAATGAGCAGAAGTAACGTGCATATATTGGGTCTGGCTGGGATGGAGTTAACTTTCCCCATAGAAGCCCTCATGGTGCTGTGCTTTGTATTTGTAGCTAGAATGATGTTGATAACACACCAGCGTTTTGGCTACTGCTGAGCAGTGCTCACAGATCATCAAGGCTGGCTTTCTAAATCCACGCCTCCCCAAAGGCCAGTAGGCTGTGGGTTGGCAAGAGGTTGGGAGGGGACCTAGCCAGGACAGGTGACCCAAACTGATGAAAGGGATATTCTGTATCATATGATGTCATGCTTAGCAATAAAAGCTAAGAGAAATGAGGGGAAGGGGTGGAGTGGAGTGGGTGCATTCATTATTAAGGTGTTTTTCTTCTGAAGCAACTGCTATGCATACTGAGCTACTTCCCAAGAAGTGACTGGACATCCTGCTGATGGGACGTAGAGAATGCTTTTACTTTTCTTTCTTCTGCACACAGCATTGGCTTTTCTTTATTAAACTTCCTTTCTCTCAACCCATGAGTATTTCATCTTATTTTATCGCCCTGTCCCACCGAGGAGGGGGAGTGAGAGAGTGGGTCAGTGGTCACCTGGCAGCCAGCCAAAGTCAACAGCACACTGCACTATGGGGTAATTTTTGTGATTAAGAGTGTAATATTAAAATTCACAACATGTGATTAGCATAAGGATCTCCTGAAGAGCACTTCCAATGTGTATGGAATGCATTTGTATCTATTGTACATCTACCTCTTCCATCACATTTAAACCTGGATTGGAATATTCTTTACTCTTCTGGTGGTGCAGCATACTGCCAATGCAGAATAGAACACCTGAAAAAAAAGAACTTGCTCTTCAAAACTGCTCCTCAAGCAGTCATGCTGAATAAATAAAAGAAGAAATTGTGAGTATGGCAATGATCTCTTACAAAACTATTAGTGCATATTTGCTTCACATAAACTTGCTTACCTTGAGGACAAACTGTGCTTACAGCAATGAAGACATTATGCTGGTTGTGTTGTCCACCGGAGTCAGTTAAGTTACCCTACGTTGTATCTGGATTAAGGGTACACATGTGTTGGAGTTTCAGAAACTCTTCTGTTTTTTTTCTGTTAAAGGAATTTTTCCCCATACGGGTTGCTAGGGGG
>JAVJGG010000082.1:27419580-27440644 GCA_035590195.1 Aviceda cuculoides | reverse complement strand
AGTGATCTCTCCTGTCCTTATCTCGACCCACAAGCCCTTTGTTATATTTTCTCTCCCCTGTCCAGCTGAGGAGGGTGAAGTGATAGAATGGCTTTGGTGGGCACCTGGTGTCCAACCAGGGTCAACACACCACACGTGGATAGCATGTCCTCAGTATCCAATGCTTCTCTCTTCATATCTACACCACATGGTCCCATGATGTAGCTATATGCTGGACACTCCACCTTGTTTCTTAACTTAATCTTCAGAAGATAGAAATGTTTTTGCAGATATAGAGATGTGTTTACTGAACTAAATTATCCTACTTTTTATTTACTGTTCCTGTGGTGGAAAGACTTTTTTAATATCCCTATACTCTAACTTGGTAGTGATTTTACCATGCAGGCAGCTTGGCTTCTCCAGAAGTTATGATAATTTATTATAGGAAGCTTGCATCACTTCTTTATATAGCGAAGAAGAATTATGCTAGTTTTACCTTCTATCTGGTAGAGTTTATGTAAGGATTACAGCTTCTCTCTAGCAATGTACATTAAAGAAGTTACAGACACTGTAGTGTAATTTTTTTTAGATCATTTTTAGAACAATTCTGTCTCCAACTGTGCAGAGCTTGGCACTTCAGAGATGTTACACTCCTTCCAAGGCACAGAAAACAGACACCTCTAATGTTCCTTATACTTTGAAGATGACTCTGGAAATACCAGTAACTGAGGAAGGAAGGAAAGAAACTTCAGAAACTGACTGTTTTTATCCAATTGCCAGTTTAGTAGATAATATTGCCTAAGAAATAAACTGGAGCACGGATAAGGGAACAGTGTAATACCTTTGAGGAAACAGTTACCAGTGAAACAACTTGTTTTCCAGTTTCATGTCTCAGTTTCGCTAAGATAGATTTTGAAACATGGAGAAAATCACAAGGAGTTTTATCACTAACTCGAGAGGGACTAGGTTTCATCTGCAGGGTAGGAAAGGGACCAATAATATTGGGATCCTGTATTGTTTTCTTCAAGCCACAACAGACTTAAAACCACAGGAAATGACAGTGGTTTTGTACAGTGGTTATATCATCTGTAGACTTGGAGTAACTCAGGGTTTCTTTTAATTGAAAATAAATATTTAATATTTGCAAAGATAATTTTTGGTTTCAAATTCTATCAATAACTGTAATTTCTGGTCATTCTAATATTTTTTCTCTTGTAATCACAAGAACCCAGAGACCTGCTGTTCACACTCAGTTCACTATTTACTGTGTTAATTTTATTTTCACTTTCTGATCTGAACTGTAATCAAACCCAGATGCTATGAAAATCCGAGAATGTCAAAATAGAATATTTGATACCAAAAATCCTTTTTTTTTCCTGCATACTGACATTGCATGATGCTAGAAGCTCTCCAGCTGACAAGAGAAATCTGCATTTTCCCATCCAAAATTCAGACATAAGAATTTTCCAAGCCACGGGACCATTTTGCACTGATCTGCTGCTATGCACCTTTCATATCATGGACCTGAAATTAGCTTCACAAGACAATAGGCTCTGCTGTTGAAAGGCTCTACTTGGCTGTGTGCTTCTGCTGCTCATAAGATGCTTATTCTCTTTGTCCTATTTGTGATAACATCAACCTGGTTCATGACCCAGCTGATCAGCTGTTGGGCAGGGAGTCAAGTATCTCTCAGCAAAATTTTCAGACCTGTGTCATGAAGACAGCCAAAAACTAACACTGGCTGATAGATCTTCTTAAAAGTCTGTTCTTAAGCTCAGTTAGACACCAGCAAGGCTTTAGTCAAGCTAAAGCAATTAAGAATTCATGGATGAATACTTCAAGTGAAGTTCATTTATTCCTCATGCTTTACAATATTTTAATGAGTTGGAGATTAGCTTATAGTCCTTGAAAATCAGTAACTGTGTTAAACTAGGCTGGAATATATACCTTGGTTCACTTCCAGCTGATAACAATATTTCAGTTGGGAATATACTAATCATGTTGCTGGTATTATGGCAAGTATTGTAATAGAAAAATAAAATTAGTTTCTGTGGAATCATAGAAAAGTTGGTGTTTGCATCATTTGGAATTAATTTAACTTTAAGCTTTATAGGTAAATTTTAACCAAACAATATACTTAGTACACCGTACATAGTAGTTTTGCCAACGCATGATATCAGGAATAAAACTGAATGACTAAAGTATTTAACCCCCCACCCCCCAAAAAAAAAGAAGAAGAAGAAAAAAAGAAACTAAAAGAAAAAAAAATTACTGACAGCTAAACATCTCTGAGGCATTAAATTTTCTACTTAAATGTGCTTCTGAACATTTACAATTACTAACCATTCGAACACTAGAAAATTGAGGGTGAATATGTACAAAGTAAACCTTGACAGATATTAAATCTTTTTCTGGATAAGAAGTGATAGCTTCCCTAGAGAAAATAAATAAACTAATCTTTTTCTCTTGAACTGACATCTAGTTGAATTACAGAAGGGATGAATTATTGTCTTTTGATCATCATAAATCTTTTTGTAAATAATTCTGAATATGTTTTCACTAAAATCCAGTTCACAATTCTGTATCTGCTTATATGTTAATATTGAATTTTTAAAGTGCTTATTGTTAGCTGAGCTGTTCTCACTAACTTCACTAAAATTTGAAAATTCTCTTTTAAAACTTCCTAAAGAACTTCTTTCAAATAGTGTACTAGCAAATTCTCAAAGAAGGAGAGAAATATATCACAGAATCACAGCATCATAGAATCCTCTATATCAGAAGGGACCTTTTGAAAACATCTAGTCCAACCCTCCTGCTCAAGCATGGACACCCAGCATCATGTCCAGTCAGGCAACCTGTTCAACAAAGACAAATGTAAGGTCTTGCACCTGTGAGAACATAATCCAGAAGTGCAGCACTGGCTGGGATCTACCTTGCTGGGGAGCAGTGTTGTGGAAAGGGACCCGAGGGTCCTGGTGGACAACAAGCTCAATATGAGCGAACAGTGTGCTGCTGTGGCAAAGAAAGCCGACAGGATGCTGGGCTGGATCAACAAGGGCATCACCAGCAGGGTTAAAGAAGTCATTATCCCACTCTACTCTGCACTTGTCAGGCCACATCTGGAATACTGTGTTCAGTTTTGGTCCCCACTATACAAAAAAGATGTGGACAGGCTGGAGAGGGTCCAGAAAAGGGCCACAAGGATGATCAAACGATTGGGAAGCCTGCCTTATGAGGAAAGGCTGAGAGAACTGGATTTGTTCAGCCTTGAGAAAAGAAGGCTTAGGGAGACCTTATCACTATGTTCCAGTATTTAAAGGGTGGCTACAAAGAAGATAGAGACTCTCTTTTTACAAGGAGTCACATAGAAAAGATGAGGGGTAATGGGTACAAGTTACTCCTGGGGAGATTCCGACTAGACAAAAGAGGAAAATTTTTCACAATGAGATCAACCATTGGAATAATCTCCCCAGGGTAGTGGCAGATTCCCCAACATTGGGCAGTTTTAAGATTTGGCTGGACAGAGTGCTGGGCCATCTTGTCTAGACTGTGTTTTTGCCAACAAAGGTTGGACCATATGATCCTTGAGGTCCCTTCCAAGCTAGCATTCTATGATTCTATGAATAATCACCATGTTTCAGGGAATAACAGATTATTCAAAGCATTAGTCCCATTTATTTGAATTAATAAATGTGGAAAGTCAAGTTGAAGCTAAGAAGAATAAAAATGAACTTTTGTCTAAATTTGTCTTAACTTCAAAAATCTGAGGGGTTATAGCATGGAAATTTTATTAAAATATATTTATAATACAACCTCTTTTTCAGTGTATTACACATTTTATAACTTTTTCAGTTAAATTACCTTCAGCTATATTCCTTCTTCCAAGCCCCCTTCTTGCCAACCATGATTGAGTTTCTGAATTCCAGGTGAAATGGGATTTGTAAATGAAATGTGCAATCAGATTATAAATTAAATGTAACCAATACCGAACATTAATTTTGACACAATACTAATTCCTGCTTGAGAAACTCTTTTTGCATAATTAATGACACTTCTTTATTTTTTTCAGTTTAAATAACACAGCATTTGGAATACCCCCCTCCCCCCAACAGTCCTTAGTGTCAGTAAAATATCTTTTTTTTTTTTTTTTTTACATATAGGATTTAGAATTTTTTAAGTATGACAATGTAAAAAGTTATTTTAAAATAAAATTGATACTGAGTTCTCTAACAACCAGGAGACATCAAAATTAGGTGTGCATTTTCTTATGTGTTTCCCTCTGTGTGTTTCATGTGATAAAACACTTCTAGGTTTGTTAATCTCTTTTGGCCTGATCAATGTTCAAGGTCCATTTTTTGGTAGGTTATTCTCATTAGCAGAAGAAACTTGTAAAGTTGAATGTTTATGGCTTAGATGCGTTTAGAAGGATGTGTTGTAGACTAGACTAGACTAGACAGCAATAGAATAGAAAGGAATAGAAAAAGTTCAGTTGGAAGGGACCTACAATGATCATCTAGTCCAACTGCCTGACCACTTCAGGGATGACCAAAAGTTAAAGCATGTTATCAAGGGCATTGCCCAAATATGTCTTAAACAATGACAGGTTTGGGGCATTGACCACCTCTCTAGGAAGCCTGTTCCAGCATTTGACCACCCTTGGCAAAGAAATGCTTCCTGATGTCCAGTCTAAACCTCCCCTGGTGCAGCACTGAACCATTCCCACATGTCCTGTCACTGGATCCCAGGGAGAAGAGATCAGCACCTCCCTCTCCCCTTCCCCTCCTCAGGAAGCTGTAGGGAGCAATGAGGTCACCCCTCAGCCTCCTTTTCTCCAAACTAGACAAACCCAGAGACCTCAGCTGCTCCTCACAGGACATTCCTTCCAGCCCTCTCACCAGCTTTGTTGCCCTCCTCTAGATGCATTCAAGTACCTAATGACCTATGTAGTCCTCCTTCTTTGAGCACACGAAAATCAAAACAGCCATGGTGCTTCCACGAGCAAAGCTCTAACTCTCAATTTGACCCAAGATGCTAATCAAAGTCATGGCCCTAGGGAAGCCAGCAATGTGTTTTGATTGTTTTGGAGCTTTTTTTGCCATCTCATTCAAATGTCTTTGCTCCTCCTTTTGAACAATGTAATTAAAGCTACCCTTAGCCTGAACTGTGAATTTTTTGCTTTTCTGGTTGGTTGGTTTATTTATTCATTTATTTATTTATATTTTTTTCCCCCTTTGTTAAAGACAATGGTTTCCAGGTACAAACATGCATTTTAAAAATAATGGATGATTGAAGAATAAGATATCCTGAGTATTGCCTATAGGTTGCTCTAATGGTATTTGAAAGATGGGAATTTGTGTTTTGAGGGATGGAAAGCGAGGATTTTTATACAATTGAAGGAAACAAGTTTAAAAGTTTCCATTAAACACTGAAACCAGACCATTTCTTTCAGTAAAACTTAAAGTTCAAAGTTGAAATTTATTTACAAGCATCCAGAATAGAAAATTATGATTCTTTAAAGACCTTCTGAAACTGTTTGAAATACCAAATATTTTTATGTTAAGTATTCTCATATAAATTTAATTTATTATTAGTAGTATTAAGGTTTAATTTCTAGTATCTGGACATAAGCTTATATAAAACAAGTTCCTCTCATTTTTTTTTTCTGAATGCATGACCTCTTTACATGAAACTTTGAGAGATGACATCCTATAAACCATATATACTACATTTAATGAGATAAATCTGGGTTTTAAATGTACTGTACCACAGTTACACCCGCTGCTTTCTAAATCATAGCAGTTAAGCACATGCAGGTCGAAACCTACTGTTCTGGAAGCTCTCACTAAAAATCAATATCCAAGTAATGACTGCAGGAAAACATATTTAAACAGGATTGATTTCTCTTTTTCTTTTTCACTGTCTTGTTGGAGTTTGCAAGTTATTTTTACTTGGCTAGAAAAACTAATATCCAAGCTGATAAAATATGTATGGAGCTATCCTCAGATGATAAAGGTAAGGAGACTTGAGACTCATTGAGAAAGTCTGTGTCCTGAATGTCTCTGCTTTGTGCGGCACAAACTTCCCACACACCGCTCACTCAAGGCGCTGATGTGAGTCATAGCTGACAGAAGGAATATATGCAGCTTATGTGCCCTCACACAGTTTATTTATCAGGTCTTTTTTTCAGTTGATGTGGTGATTCTTTAAGGTTTACAGACACTATCCCCACTGCTTTTAGAGGGAAAGGATAAACAGCATTAGGTTGTGCCTACATTAGCAAATTCGTTCAGAGCAGGAGCTTGGTTTTGAAGCCTGACAGTCTGTATTTACTGAGCTTTAGTACAGACAGGCTCCTTGATCTCTGAACAAGTGTGGGTCATGCTCACCCAAGACCCTCTGAGGTGCGCAGCAAAAGACTCCTGATCCATCTAGAGGTCTCACAACAACCTGGAAGGTTTCTAAAGCAATATATGGGGACAGATGCTGTGGAAGTCTTTCTGCTTGTCCTCTGCTGCCAGACTTCATCTCATTCTTCTGAGTCTTTTGCTCCTTTCTCATTTATCTGCTCTGACTCTTTTTCAGGACCCTTTTTCTGCTGCCATCCAAACCACTTTATTTTGCTGTCTCACACCTGATCTCACTGAACCTCTTAGTGTTCAGATGAACTTTTTATACCATTTAAAATGATTAATTTTTGACTTTTTACATATGTTTCTGCCACGTTGACACTATTCATTTCACCGCTCAGAAAATTCAGGGAGAAGGAACCTTTGGCAGTATCAGGGGTTGCTAACCTCAGTACTGTCTCTGTGTGTGAAAGATGACTGTTCAAGGTACACAGCACAGAACTTGGTACAATGATGGCAGTGTCCTTGAAATCATGCTTTGGAGGTACACACTTGTTCCTTGAAAAGCACTTGAGAGGTCTTTGACTGGAAGCATAACTCAGAGAGAGCAGCTCACTCATGCTCCTCTACTGGGGTGCTAGGGCTACGAAATAAGAGAAACCGGAGGAGTACACAGTCCTGTTTCTGTAGAAGACACCTGCAAAGCCATGCCTTACACCCATTCCCTGCAATGGCCTGCGCCAGCAACCCACTGTACCAGTGCTCCCAACTTCAACCTTCTCTCAGTGTCCTCTGCTACACAGTCTCCATGCATAGGCATGATCGATCAACAGCATTCGTATAAGAATGAACAATACAAATGGCCAGACCCTGCTCTGTCTTGCAGGCTGATCAGACTCAGAGCTCACTAGCAGATCTTACCCATGGGTGTCTCTGGTAGCTGTGTCAAATTTATGGGCCCTTCAGTGTGCAGCCCCTAAACCTCTTCAGCTATTCTCCAGCTAGTTCAGCTTGAAGTTTGTTAGTGTCACACACAAAAATGAGTGTCTCCAGTAGCTGGTCCGGAAATCTACTCCAACCTAACTCTGATCCTACTCTACAGCTAGTCTGGCTTGAAGCATCATAAATGGACACACATTCGCACACAGATTGATGAGGACAATCACACAGAAAAATAGGGTTTAATAAGAAAAATAGAACAGACTGTGATCATCAGGTACAGGGCTTGTGTGCTTGGTCAGACAAGTGTGCTGACCAAGCTGTTTGCACATAGATGGCCTTGTAAAAAAGAAAAAAAAAAAAAAAAAAGAGCGTAGAGTGGTCTGTGGAGACTGCAGTAGGACACTGGGCACCTTGCAGGGCTGACAGGAGTTTGGGTGTCTGGAAAGCAGACTGACAGAAGCACAGGATGCTCTGAGGAGGTGGTGGGAGCTGCTAAAGTGCTTGCTGGAGGCCTGCCTCTCTAGTGCTGCAAAACTGTGCTTCCAGGCAGCAGCTGGTGAGCCAGATGTGGAAGGAAGAAGAAACTCAGCCAGATGATGAAGGGGCTGATTTTCATAACTCCAGGGTCTAATCAGCCAGCTCTGCCTCTGCTTGCTGCCTCCCTACCCTTTGTCAATTAATCACCCTCTAGAGCTGCAGCTGCTGTTCATATAGTCCCTGTGAAACTTCCTTCCCTTTGCCCTCCTTCCTGGCAGCTCTTCAATGAGAAACAAGCAAATACGTTCCACTCACATCCTCCTCCCCTTTCTCATGAGCTGAATGTAGCATCCCATCACCTGCCTTCTCCCAGGCTAACTACCCTCACCAAGGCATGAGAACAGTATGCACACTACAGAAGGGCTGTTTCCCAAGGGCTGTGCAGGTAGGAGGCAAAGCCATTACCCAGCATATAGGAAATGTCAAAAAGAGCTTTGAAAGTCTGGGGACACGTGATGAGAGTAATCACACCTGCCTTGAAAGGACTTTGGAGTAAGAGAGAGGGGGGTGGGGAAAGCAGGCAAACCTTAAAGAGAGGAGGAGAGCCTTCAGTCTCACTCTTTTTCCTTTTATCCTTGGGAAGCTATTCTTTTTCATTTTTTCACTAGAAAATGCATTCACATTTAAGCATATTCCATCCAACATATTCAATTCACTCCTAGATATATATTCATAGTCTTCAATAACCAGGCAGCAGAAATTATTCTTGATCCAAGAGCACCCTTTCAGGTGATCCAAGTGCTTGCAGCGGGTGTGGAGGGCTGCATATACAGCTGGTGCAGGAACAGCTAGAAAATATTCAATGTGGATAGAGAGGGTCTCCAGAGTCCTTGCAGTGTTTGTGCAGGAGCAATGTGTCAGTCTTAAATCTATTTGTGGAGCTTGCCATCTGGCAATGTGCTTTCCATTTCCACCCTTCATGGGGAAAGAGCATGGTTAAAATAGCTGAACTGATAGCCTTATGACCCACCAATGAAGGAGTATGTGTGTAGGGATATACATCTGCCAGGATATCCACAGACATCTTGACATTTAATTGGCCTATTTCTTCTTAAAAGAAAATATCAGTGCTCCCAATCATTCTGATGCAGACGTTACAGAAGACAGGGTCATCAGAAGTTGCTTTGGCCAAGCCCACCAGGATGACTATATCCTGGTGATCCAGCAAGGCTTCCAAAAAAAAAAAAAAAAATAAATGGAGTCGTGGGCTTTGTGGTTTGTGTTGTCAGAGCTGCCCTGGCCTAAGGACCAGAAAAGAATGTATACCTGTTGCGTACCCACAGAGACTAGAGGTCTGGAAGACTTCAGCCAAGTTGCCCACATAGACTATTTAACGAAAGAGGCTTCGGAACATGATGTCGGGGAGCTCAAGCACTGTTTTTACTCACAAGGGATTTACCACTCCAACTGGATAGTCACTGATTGATAGGGGTTGGGGTTTGCAAGGGTTCACTTGGATAGCCACTGTCTTAAGCACAAGAATGGGCTCCAAGTCAAGTAAAGGAGTAGCATCAGCTGATGGCAGGGGGCCTCTGCTGTTTTCTTTTGTACCCAACATGAGACACTGACCCTCCCATGTCCCAAGGAAAATGCTTTCCCACTAATCTGACATAGTCTTTCGCCCAGAATCTCCAATAGATTGGGGCATGACACATGCAGTGGTAGGGACTCCCAGTGGTTGCTATTTAAACATTGGGTTTTGTTCTTTTTCTTTATTCACTTAATGGATCTAATTATTGTAGTAGTTTAGCTAAAACATGAAATACAACCTATACTTTCACTTAGAATCAGGGAAATTTCTGACACATGAATTAAATTTAAATGCAGTCATGGCTATAAAGATTTGAATGAGAATGTTACTATAGAGCAAAAATCCAGGAGCTGATACTGGTGGATCTCAGTTTTAGAGGAATGCGATGCTTCAAACAAGGTGGGTCTATTTTCTTTGTGACAGTTTTTCTCCAGCCATTAAGAAATGTGCAGAAACCTTCCCAGCAATATGGAAAGGCCTTGTAGAAGTTAAGTCCCTTTTCTGACAAAATAAGAGTTTCTGAGCATCTATTCTATAAACGAAGAAAGGATTCTTGTATTGTATCTTGACACTAATAGTTGGTCATTCTATATGCAACTGCATCTGCAGTAAAATCATGGATAACTGGCAATGTAGTAGTAAACAAAAAAGAGAGAGGGAGATAAGCGTTGTCTATGTCTTAATGTTGCCACCTAAATTATCTGTACTGTATGTATTATCAGCAATTAATGTCCCATCAATAAAGTGTAAGCCTGATTCACATAATTAGAGTAACCAAAAATATTTATTTAATGATAACTGAGAACTTAGTCTGTGAAACATGCAGCAGTTCTTCAATGAAATTTTGCCTTTAAAAGTCTGATTCCTTCCATCATTCTTGTTCTGGCTTTCCACAGATCTGAAAAAACCAAGCCTTTTAATTTTATAGTGAAGGAAACTAAAACTCATGGTTGCCTTTCATGTAAACTGGATTAATAGCACAGTGTTTCTGCATTTTAATAATGGATTGAACTGGATTCATTTAATGCTAGTATGTGAAGACCCAAGATTCCAGTTTAGTTAAAATGCAGTAACCGTGTTTTTTCTGACGTAAAAAAAAATTATTTCCTTCTCCAATTGAGCCATCTTGTGGTTAATAACTGTAATGTACTCTTGAATACACACTTTCATCTAATGTGGTGGGAAAGTTGTCTGCCCAGTGTTACCCAATGGTTACATTAATAAGAGTTACTACCCTATATTCTTGGATTTTAACACAATAGGTTCCTTGGAGGGTAAAAAAGACATATTATAGTATGTTACATATAAATATAAAATAAGGTACAAATCAGAGACAGGACATTATTTTTCATTAATTTAAAATAGGTAACTATCTGTACTCCAGCATCAGTAAAGAGGCTGTTGTAGTACAGTGCAAATGAGGCCACACATTTTTTGCATAAATAAAATACATGTTAATAAAACTGTATTTTTCCAGGCATGAGAACTAAAGCTGGCATGTCTTAAACATGTATGGACTCTGATGAGCAGAGTTTGGGAAACAGATTATAATGCAGATATTAGTCCACTTTTCATGTGGTCCAGTTATTATGGCCATAGTGATGCTAAGTTCTACTAGTTTCCGGGTAGACTTTCCTATTATGCAGAGTGAGAAAATGTTCAGCTCTGTGATGTGCAGCCATTAAGACATAAACAATGAAAGAGATTTCTTTCCTGCACAACAGATATGCTATATTATGCAGATCACACAAAAGGGAAAGTGACAAGTGATCACAGCTGTATTATATTATTTATAAGGGTTCAGTAAAGGAACCTTCTGGCAAAAAGTAAAAACATTGAAAATTTTCCATTGAAAGATAGGCAGATCATGCTGTTGGACATCTTAGAGCAAAAGTAATTCAGTCATTAGCCAGCACTGAACAAGTCTCATTCCTTGTTCTAGTGACTCTGTTTAATGGCTAAGCTTCTGAAGCATCATTTTCTCCATCTGCACAGTGTAACTCCATGCTTTGTGAAGCAGTTCTTTTACAGATTTTTGTAAAGCCTTTAACAACATTTGAAACCCATGTGATATCTGGGATAAAATGGATCAGTGGCAATCCTCTGAGGGGAAGAACAGAGCAGTGAATAGATTCTCTAAGAGCTCTCTGGAACAGCTGAAATTAAAAAGAGAAGTTTGAAACATTTCACCCTGTATTTCCAACTAGGGGACTCAGCTGAAAGACAGATCACCATGAGGTAATGTTAGTACTGACAGCAGCATGTTCGGAGTCCTTGATGAATTATGATTTCTTGCTTAATTTTGTCAAAGGATGCTGACTAGGCAGCTATCAAAGACATTCAACATCCAACATAAAAATTTAATATGTAAGATTTATACTGCTAAGCAGAAAGTAGGAAAAAAAAAAAGAAAGATGAAAACATAGGAAGATATGTGCCTTACAGAACAAATCTTGCTGGTTAAGTGAGTCCTCGCTAAGGGACTAGTGTCTTGGGAGAAGCGACTCAAAGGAGTATTACTAGTACACCAAGAGTTCATCTTGACAAATGAGTAAGAATTTACTGAGAAAAGGAAGTCACTGAATTCGGACTCAAGTTTATGAAGGCTGAAAGTGTTCTGATAGTAAGTATGGTAGGGAATTTGTAATACTGCCAGAAAAGAGGCCTGATGCAAAACTCAGAATTAAAGGCCAGCAAATCAACACAAGTCAAGTCACTGCATGTGGGGGATGTGTGTTCATGTACATGTTTATGTGTGTGTTTGATGTTTCACAAGCACTAGCAGGATGTTTGGACATTGACCAAAAAGACAACAGCAGTACAATTGCACCTGAGAGAATCTTCGCAGAAAAAGCATTTCATTTTTTACAGTGGTGACTGCACTGAGTCAATCTGAAAAGCAAAAGGGAGGTTTATTAATGGATGCTAATGACTGTGGCAGAACATTTCTATTGGTATTGCTAATACCATAAGAAAAGTTGCAGGAATAGGAAAATAATTTTGTAGGGCTCTGCTTTTTAAATGGCTCAACATGTCTCCTGTGAAAGAGTATATGGATGAAATGTAGAACAACTAAATACACTTTTTAAAGAGACTATTTATATTTTCTTCAGAGACAGAGGCACAATGCTTGGGTTAAAAAGACATCAGTGCTTTAGCTTCCTCAGAAGGGTGCAATGTTGGGTGGACAAAACCCCAATGCTACAGAGGAGTCAGATGACATCTTCCAAGAAATTCACTTTGAGATATTTGCTTGGGTCAGGCTAAACAATATGAATGAAACAAAGTGACCAAAAGAGGTCATTTAGTTCCTCTGGGTGCAAATGAGCGTGTTCAGAAGTTTACCGCACTTTGCCAAGCAACAGCGACAGCTGAGGATTTAAATAAAGCAGAATAATTGTCTGAATAAAGAGGGAAGGTTTGGATAGACAGAGGACAGATTACTGCACCTGAAAGCTTCCAAGACCATAGCAGATAAACATATTTCTACATTTATAAGAGAAATCAGTGAAGAAGCGTATAAACCACGGGAAAATGAGCAGAAGGAAACTTTGGTATTTCAGTTTTGCTATGTCAGCATCACAGTCTTCCTCACAGTGTGCTGAGGCACTGTAAGGACAGCACTAATTTAGCAGGAACATTGCCATCTATTTTATCTTCACATATTATTTCCTGAGGTTCCGTTGTGTTTTAGTATCCCAGTACTGAACAGAAACATTTCTGTTTAAGGTACCATAGCTCAGGAGAGAGTAGATGAGAGCGCAAGGTGGAACACACATACTTAGATACTGTACAACCATTTTGTATAATGACTGCTGATTGCAATATTTGGAAGGACTATTTCTGAGGGAATATATCAGCTCAAAAGTCACCATTCCACATTTACAAGGGGACTGGGATATTATTGCAGACTCATTACTGGGGTCCCATCTGATTTCCCATTTAAAAACCAAACCAAAACAACGGACCAACAACAAAAACAAAACCCCCAAACAATTGAATAACTGTAGAACAAGCCTAAATGTAAAGCAGATATGAAGACTAGGTAGGAGAAGACACATAGGAATTACTTGAGATATGTCTCCAACATTTGCTATCACATATGAATACGTGCGTTTGTGCAACACCATTGCTTTGCAGGGTTTCACCAGCAAATCAGCGGAAGACTATTCATGCAGTTAGGCCAAGTAACTCATCACTGCTTCCAGGGACCCAATGGCTTCATCTTTAACAGTTATCTGTGTTTCTGTACTATACTTTATAGGTATACATAGCAAATGTAGTAATTAATTTCAGTAAAAAAAATGTTGGAAATAAATAAGAATGACTTACAGCTTTCTTCCGCGCTCAAAAAAGTGTTTAGAAAACAAAATCTAAGAACATGTTCAAATGTGACATTGCATGACTGATTTTGATAGACATGTACTTGCGTAACTCTGGAATAGTCCATGTACTAATGGAGAATTAATTGCCTTCTCCTGTGTTAAGAAAATACACAAACACTCTGCCATTACTCCATAGTTATCTGTCTTTCATAGCTTAAAATAATAGGCTAAAAGTGAGGGTGAAGGGGAGGAAGACTTAGAAAGGGGGAAAAAATAAAAAAAAACCTCTTTGAACAATCCACAATTCTCCAGATCATACTTGACAAGAGGCATAAGACGACGCTTATGACTCCAGTGAAATGACCAGAGAGCAGTTAAAGACACAGATGGTGCAGAACATATTTCCTTAAAATTACCTAATAAAACATATGAAGAAAATCCTCACTTCATGAAAATTTATAGAACATTGTACTAATATTTTACTGCAGATATAAAACTAATTCAGTACAAATTAAATTGACTAAAAAAAAAAAGAACAGTAAAAGCTATGGAAGTTTAAGATCAATATAGTAATAAAAACACAGGGTTAGACAAAGAATGATCGTTTTCTATATGAATGTTTCTGTAGCTGGTCAGAAAATATTTTTGTTTCATTATTACCTAAGTTATAAAGTGTAATAATCAATTTGTTACCGGATAGGGTGATTTTATTACTTTTAAAAATGAGGATGCTCTGGTGGCAGCAGCGGCTGGATGGGTTAGAGCTTCCTGCAGGGGGCAAGCGTGGGCCATTTTACTGCCCGTGAGCCCCAGCTATGCTGCTCTGATTTATCCCTATGTTACACTTCAGGTTCATTTTACTCCATTTTCTCCAATTGTTATTATGACTTCGCTAAGCAGTGGTTTGTCTCAGTCGTCCTGAGCCAATTCTAAATAACTGGGTAACAGCCAAAAGAAGTACAAAATGCAAATCTTACTAAATCTTAAACCAGACTCCGAAAAAGATGTGGTAGTGAATTGCAAATAAAGAGAAAAACAAAAACTATACAAAGCCTCTTTACCCCAAGCCCCAAGAACCTTTATATAGTTTTCCATCATCTTTTTCCACGTAGAACTGTAAAGTTTCCGATGTTCTCTTCTAGACAGACAAGTCCAAAAATGCCACAAGAAAGCTTTTACAATACTATATTCCAAGTAACTTCAAGAAATTTGCAGCTTAATTTGCAGTCCCATGAAAACAAAAAACCATTCTGCATTCCCAAACTAGTTTTGGATGGAAGCTCAGTAAATTTTTTAGAATTTTTTACTTCTTAAATACATTGTGCAATATCTATAATTTTGTTCATTGATACAGCACACACATTTTACAACTGAAATGATAATGAACTAAACTGTGAAGTGTGTTCAGTGGGATAACTGAAGTAAAAAAAAAAAAAAATTCCAGAGTTTCTTATGATGTCTTGGCATAACAAACACTATATATTTATGAGCCTTCCTCAAGATTCATCAAATCTGAAGCCTAAAAATAATTGAAGTGAAAATACTATTGTTGATATTAGTACTCCAGATTTGTCAGTAAGCAGTGTTTAATAGAACATCTTAATGTTCAGTCATGCTGGGTAACCAGAAATTTCTCCCTAAACAGAGTACAAAGTGGCTGAGCATTCCTGTGTTACCAAGTAACATACTCATTGGAAGCCTCCCTGCAAAAGTACAAACTGTGAGTACCAGAGGTTTGTTCTATTTCAGAGAACACACACGGGATTTTATATTTACACTGTACAAACCTGAATTTTACAGAAGTGGGCTAGGGTTCTCGTGAGAATACACTCTCTTACAAGATTTTCAGCACACCTGGTGTTTCTAGTAAAAACTCAATTAATATTTAAAAAAAATCCCCACCAAACACAAAACACAAACCCAGGCATTTCTTGTGGGACTTGACTAAAACAAGAACTAAAGAGTCCTAGAAAAACTGAAAAGCTGCTAAATGTTACCACCATTTTGGGGGACGAAAACATTTTAGTCTCGGTTTAGGAGAGGCATAACTATGGAAATACAACCTGAAACATGCATAATCCCTTCCTCCAAGAAAGTACATGGAGTACACAGTGTCTGCCCCTTAGTCACCATTAGTCATCCTCTTAGTCACCCTTTCTTCCCTTATTAATATAGAAAATTATGGGTCCTGGACCCACTTGAGAGTTGCATGTATTTCGTCATTCTTTTGGTCTCTGGTGAGAGCAGCAGAACCGCTCACATCTTTTTTGGGTGAGAGGGAAGGAAACTGATACCTCAGAGTAGCTGCAGTGTTTTCTACAACATTGAGCTTTAAGGTCCTGCAGCATTTGACTGGGCTAGCAGAACTGAAGCCACTATAACACTGTACAGCTTCATGCTGTGAGGGGGCTGATAGAAAAGCAGCAGCACATTTCTTTCCTGAAGCATAAACTGTGAATTCCCATGGAGGATGCCACCACTTAGGGGGAAAAATATATGAAAACAAGCTTTTCTTCCAGTGTAAATGGAACTGATAAGCATGCCATCAAATGGGGAAATGTTGTAATGTGTAAGGGGTATTCTGAAATGTATCACATGTTGAATAGGTTAGCCTTCTATTATCAAATCTTCCCCTGTAAAACCTGCTCCATCTATTCTACAAAACAAACATAAATGCAGAGAGCAAGGTCATTCATTTTTAATGACTGCTGCCAGCTTATTCTTTCAAGATTTCTTTTTTTCTCTCTCTCTAACTTGTTTTAGAGTTTTAACTTTGCCTTAAAGTAATTAAAAAAAACTAACCAAAACTTATTTTCTTATTTGAAGAAGAATGTTCTTCTACTGTACAAGAGTGTTCAAACAACCAGGGAGGATTAATGTATTTTTGCACTAACACTGATAACATTATTTAAGTTCATTTTTCATAATTTTAATTGTTCTAATTAGAATAGGATCTAATTATTTTTAACACAGATCTCCAACACATACCCTAAGATCATTATATGCTTGCCTGTGAGGAAATCAGGTCCAAGACCAAGTCAACACAGCAGTAAAACTTTTCAAAGCCCCCAAAACTTCAAATCTTTCAGTATTTCAAGGTTCAAAAAAGACCCATTTTAGTAGTAAGTGAACTTATTCTAGGCACTGTGTTCTGCTCACACACACACACACATATACACACAAAATGACCCAGGTTTCTTAGTAAATGAATAAAGAAATAAAAAGTGGGCCTGGCAGTGCTTTCATTGATTGCTCACAGAACTAATAAACAAAGACAGTAAGTAAAGAATTATTAATAAAATAAAATCTTTAAGCTTTCATTTTTTTTTTTCTGCAGTGAAAGGGAAACAATTATTGCAATAATTGTAAGAACAACTTCATCTAATAATTATGGAAGAGAATTTTTCTGCCAGAGGTAGGAGAAATGTTTTCAAACATGCCTGTTTTAGAGTGAGCTGAAAATCTGCACCCCTCCATCTTTTACAAAGGAGAAAAAAGGCCCAGCAAACATGCTGTGCAGAATTCCATTATCAGTCACAGCCATTTCCACCCACCAGAGCCCATGCACTTCACTTTAGGTAGCTAGATGTTTATCAGAAAGAAAGAGATCTTAATGTCTCCAGAAATAACTAAAGCACTTGGAGGGTAAGAAAAACAGTTTCAAACAAGCAGCAAGAGATTTAGAAACAAATGCCACCCCTTATGTGTAAGTGATCCTATCCGTGGGGCTCCTATATAAAACATTTTCATAAACCACCCAGCCTTGAAACATCTCACCCCAGCTGAAGCCTTGCTGTGGCACCCTGACGTCTCCTACTAGATTGAACTTCACAGACAACATCCAAGAGGAAACAGCAAGGGTGAGATACCTGTCAGGGCTCAGGTGCCAACTAGCTCAGTCTTAGAATCTGACTTTAGCAGCAGAAACACAAGCAGCTTTAAGTTGAGGGTCAGGTATAAGTGTAGGTTTTGAAGATTTGTGTTTAAGCAGTGGTAACTGAGGTAATCCAATGTAGTACTGAAATTTGGAAGTCTCTGGGTGGCTCTAACCGTAACTGATCATCTGAGATTAGCAAAACTTTTACTGATAAAACCAAGATTTATTCTTCCAAACTTATACAATCCCATTTATTACAGTAATTAATGAAATTTCTCCTTTAAATTACATTAGAACCCTAATTCAAATAATTGCTAAAATACAATTGATTCCCCGTGTAACTGATGTGCATGTCATAGCACAATATGCAGACTGAGACACCCTCTTTTGCTGTTCTACCCAGATCTGTACCCTTTCCTTTTCCTTCTGGCTTCTACCTCCACATCCAAATAGCATGCAATCAACAAACGAATGCCAGCCTTCCTCCCTAGATAAACACCTCTCACTTCCAAAAGGTAATGCAAGATCCATATTAGATCTAATGTGGGACTGGTTTGAGCTGTAGCCTCAAAGCTGAACAGTTACATTCAAAAGCTTAAATTCAGCACCTTCTTTTGCTTTGTCTCAGCTGGTTGTATGGGTTTTCTTAGGATATTATACTGCTTGGGACTCCTATATCTTGCCATCAGATCAGGTTTATTAAATCAAACTACATTTACTCATTTATAATTCCATCCCTTTAATCTTCAAAAATATTTCTCTGAGGCTTTCCTTTGATATCTATCAAAAGGTGTGGTCTATTCCACTTAAAAAATAGAACAGTGAAATGGATGGTAAGAGCAGGAAGACATAACCATTGTCACTCTATTTTAAGATGAGGGCAGACCTTTCTGGTTATTAAGTCAGAGCAAAAGAATAGCTGTTAGAGAGTTTAAATTAAAAAAAGAAAAAAAAAGAAACCCTACTTGAATGAATTCCAGTGAAGATAAGAGAAGTACAAATGATATATTCCATTATAAACCTTGTAATAACTTAAAATTGATTAGTGTTTGAAGACGGATGGATAACTACAAAGCATTACTATTATAAAGCAAAGTGCAATTTTTGATACCATGCAACTGCTTCAAGATCTCTAATTTTTCCCTCTTTTACAATACTCACAGCAGAAATAAAGAGATATCTGTCATTCATGAGAAACGAGTCTAGTTCTGAAAATGATATTGTTAGTCATGTCAAGTTTTAATAGAAATAGTGAAATAATGATTTGGAAATAGGGGGAACCAGGATCAGAAGGAATGGTTCAGACATGCAAACACAGGAGGTCTCTATCTGCTTAGAATCTCAATTACAGTAGGTCAGGCAAACAGAGTTCAGCTGCAGACATGGAGCTTCATATGAATATATTCAATGACATATGGGAGAAAAAGCCCATATAGGTAACCCACAATTCAGTCACGAGCTCCTGAGCAGACTATTTAGTCTCCTCCTTTTTCACTATCTGGCATACAAGAAGAATTTATAGGGCAGTAGTTAGAAATTAGGCCATGGAAAATGTGTGCTGGCTTTAAAGGCTAAGGCAGAGCCTCAGAAAACATGTGTGATCTCAAGTTATCTTTTACCAAACAATGAATAAAATGTTACATTAGGATAATACAATTTAAAATCCAATTTTGAACTCAAGGCAATTCCATTTAGAAGAACATTCTTTCTCTGATAATGATGTTTTAACAAAGCCAGCACAATTTAGGGTGGTAGTTGAACTATTTCATTAGAATCCAATGTCACAAATGTGGTTAACTTCTCTCTACTTTTTATTTTCCTAAAGAAATAAATTTCAAAAGAATTAAATTATCTTTCCTGTGTTGAAGTTTTAGATTGTAGCAAATCCTATCTTCTTTTCTAGCCATCTATCAGGTTTCAGATAGGTACAAAGTCAGATAGGTAGATAGATAGATAGGCAGATAGGTAGATATGGAGGAGTCTGTGACACACGATGTGATGAAGGTGAACAAGTCGGCATGAGAACCAAAATGTAACAGGGTACTGCACTGTATCTGTTGAAATTATGTAAGGATGTGTGGTGACAACACAGATGCTAAGACCACTGCCTCCTATAGGAACACCATCCCCCATGTAGACTTCAGCTAGAATTTTCCCTTTTCTGACAAAGCAGTTAAGAATGAATGCTGGGAAAATAATTGATTTTATTTAAATTTAAGTTTCCTGGCAGGAAATGAACAAATTAATTTAAAAAGAAAAGTAAATTACTAATGATTTCTGACTGATTTTTTTTTTCAAGCTCTCAGTAGCAAATGTGGACCTGACAGATTTCCAATGGAGCTGCAATAATGTGGAGAAGAACAGAGAAAAATTTGGCTGAGCTGTTATGGTAGCTGAATAGCTACCATTGATAATTCTCTTTTAGGTGGAACATGACACAACGGGGAGAGTTTGCATGGTCCAGATGAGGCAACGAGGGATGGGTGTACTGC
The DNA here is from genome assembly GCA_035590195.1 of Aviceda cuculoides. Taxonomy (NCBI): domain Eukaryota; kingdom Metazoa; phylum Chordata; class Aves; order Accipitriformes; family Accipitridae; genus Aviceda; species Aviceda cuculoides. Next base: position 27,420,614 of record JAVJGG010000082.1, on the reverse strand, counting down.
ACTTTTAAAGTTTGAAAAAGAGCTTAGAGCATATCAAATAGGGTAGACAGAGTGAAGAAGTGTCTCTTGAATCTTCTTGTTACATATTTCATTCAGGCAGCATAAGAGAATAGGTTCAAAATCTAAACTTAAGAAAAAATAAGCTGCTAATAGATAGATTGCAGTCTTGTTCTGTCAAACTACTACTGTTAGTTGAAGAAGGTGGCTGTGTTACTGCAAACTTTCCTCCACAACATTCATTAGCAATTTTCCTTTCTGATTCCTTATTTACTTTTTATCTTCCAGCTTTACTGACCTCAGCAGTCTGATTCTGAAGATCTAGCAGAATTAAAGAGGAGGAGGAAGGGAAACTTTACCTTGGAAAGTACTATTACATCTCTGACAGGGAATGGCTTTAATTTACTTGGCAACTAATATGTGACACTGACAGATGAAGGGAACATCCAGGGACTGTCCAGTCTTCTGTGGATGCACAGTGGAGTTTTACATATCTGTCCCTTTTGTATGCCTGTCTCAATATTTAAGGCAAACCTGAAGACCAGGTACCCAGAGAACAACTGGTCTTGCTATTAAAGATTGAGGCAAAGAAGGTATTAGGTACTTCAGCCCTTTCCTCATCCTTTGTCATTATGTTTCCCCCCGCATCCAATAAAAGATGGAGATTCTCCTTAGCCCTCCTTTTGTTGCTAATATATTTATAAAAACATTTTTATTGTCTTTTACAGCAGTAGCCACGTTAAGTCCTAGTTCTAATTTTCTCCCTGTATAACCTCACGACATCCTTGTAGTCCTCCTGAGTTGCCTGCCCCTTCATCCAAAGGTCATAAACTCTCCCTTTATTCCTCAGTTCCAGCCAAAGCTCTCTGTTCAGCCAGGCTGGTCTTCTTCCCCACCAACTTGTCTTTTGGCACATGGGGATGGCCTGCTCCTGCATCTTTAAGTTTTCCTTCTTGAAGAATGTCCATCCTTCCTGGGCTCCTTTGCTCTTCAGGACTGCCTCCCAAGGGACTCTGTCAACCAGGCTCCTAAACAGG
>JAVJGG010000082.1:27354048-27411427 GCA_035590195.1 Aviceda cuculoides | reverse complement strand
ATATCTGGCCTGACATGCAGTCGAAATTGATCCAGTACATTCAGTGGATGTTCTACTTTTCATAGAGGAAACTTATTTCTATGAGCCTTAAAATTTAAGATTGTGTAGAGAGACCAGCAAAAGTTACCAGAAAAATGTTGTAGCTAGAAACCAGATCCATTTACTTAATTTAATCATTATGGTGAATAGCAAAAGTATATGTCTTCTATGTTTTCTTTTTTAAAAAAATAATAATTCTTGTAGCAAGAAGCATTTATTCTGGCTAATGGAGATTTTTTTATACCAAAGTACTGTAGAGGAAAAGAAAGTTTTGATGAAACTTGCAAATACAGAATATTTCCCCTGACATGAGCAATAGTAGGACCAGGACAATGGGACCTGCCCAGGGCACATGGTTGATATCATCTGTTGGAAATGGGTATATGAAGAGACACAGCATGTAACATTTTCAAGGTAAGGAATGATATATAACTATGAGAGTAAATGAAATTTCTATAAATTATCCATGTCCAAAGGGCATATAATTTAAGAACAGAATTTGTGCAGCTGATTTTACAGATTTCATAAATTTTTCAGAATGAGAGGGGAGACATTTGAGGAAAATAAACATTCTTTGGTCTCTGTACTGACTTTGCATGATTCGTTAATAGGAAACATGGAAATGTGATCCAGATAACCAAGGATTGCAGGCTTTCCATTTACACTAAGAAAAATAACTTGCCTTACTTGTGAATCCACTACAAATGTAGGATGAAAGTTCCCTTGTGCTCAGGAGAAGGACATTTATGTTGTATTTTGGGACTCAGATTGACCCCTCCTCTGTCTCCTGACATACACTTTGAAGTACGCTCCTATTACAGATCAAATCTGAATCCCATGAGAAATGGGAAGGATGGTTCTTACTGGGAAGCCAAACTGGGTTGTGAGCACTATGAGAAAAATCTTCCAGGTCATGAGGTTTTCTTTGCCATGTCAAGGGTTTGCAGGAAGCAAAAAGCAATGGTCTCTTTTTAAAGGTCTATGGGTGAAATTCAGTACATTTTCCAGTCCTTTGTTCTCAACTTTCAAACTTTTCTAATGTTTCAGAGAAGGGCAAGATGTTCTTTACAGAAGAAAGAGGCATGGATGTCAGCTTAGATTATATGCTGTATGACAGTTGTTCTTTGGCAACGGGCTAATGGTCTCATGTCATGCCTCTGGATTTTTCCTGCATTGAAAGTTTCTACACACAAGCTTCAAGCTGGGGAAAATAAATTAAAAAAAAAAAAAAAGTTATTTTTTTTGCCATTCAGAAATGCCATTTCTTTGCAACCAATATGTACTGCAGACAAATACAGAACAGGTGAAGGAAGCCAACATGGAAAGAGAGACAACCATTTAGTAATTTGGGAATTCAGCAAGATGGGAGCGAGACCCAAGCACTAGTCCCTGAGCTTAAAAGAGGCAGTTTAACTCCTGGCTGTTTGGGGAAGGGGTTGGGGGAGGAATAAGGGGCTGGGCAGGAGTGAAAGAATTGTTTGCTTTCTCTTAAAGAATCCAGATCTTATTCTCATCCCAGCTGGGATGAAAGAAAAACAAACAATATATAAATTTTCAATATATCTCACAAAGTTGGTTTTGCGTCAAACAAACTTTTAGCTATGAGATGGTTGGCAGTACAGACTGTAAAAGCAAAACAAATGAGCGCTGCAATACAGCACACTTGTGTGGGTCATTACCTAAAAGGGATACACTCTGAAATCTCTACAGCTCAAAACCACAGGTCTGTATTTTCCAATCTAAAAAATCCTTCCTCTGTCAGAGTCATCAACTGCTGAACCCTCTCCTGAATGACAATAGGAATGAGTTTAAGTTACTCATGAACGCATACAAAACACATGGGTGGTCTGCTTTGAAGTGTCAGTGCCTTAGATTTTATATGCTAATAATTTATGTATAAAACACAGGTTGCATTGAAGGAAAAATCCAATATTGTCAGTTTCCATGACAACCAGTGTGTTAGCAGATTACATTGTCTCACATCAGATGGTTGCCAAGGTTGTGACCTATTTCTTAGTTCTAATCATTTTGTTTGAAGAATTTGGAAATGCTACCTGGAACATAAATGATAAAATATTGCACATGGTTAGGATAGTCCTTAAATAAAAAAGAATCTTGCATGCTAAATTAAGGAGTAGGCTTAGAAACTGGAAAGGAAGTATAAAGTAATAAGGCCAGGTGTGAAGGAAGGCTTGGACAGTTGTGTGAACAGGCAATGGGCTGGTGTATGACATTTCAGGATGAAGTCAGTGGTTAGGTACAGCCTATGCCGGTAGCAGTTACCTGAAGATCATTACCACTGGTTTGGTAGTTCATGTGAAATGCACCTCATGCTTGTGCTAAGAGGCTGTTGTTTTTATCAGAAAACTTGCCAGTGATGTTACCATGAAGTGAAACTGGCAATGTAATCAGCACCGACTGGTGCTCTTACTATCAGCAAAGACACCAAAGAAGGAAAGGACCAAGGCGCTGAATAATCTCCCCAAGTGCTATGATAGTCCCCCCCAGGCACAAGAAGAAAGGCTGCCAGAGCTAATGCCCATGTTGCTTCCTGGCGTGGAGAAAGATAGATACTTCTTGCCAAGTGCTATCACTCTGAGACTTTTCCCATGCCTGACATTAATTATTAAGAACAAACAAAAAACCTGATAGTTGGCATGAACCTTTTCCTGACCTCAGCTGAAATATTCTCCAGATAGTGGAAGGAAATGATCAAAACTTCTGAAAATGTTTTTTAAAAATGAGCGAGCAAGACATCAAGTATTTTATTGGTCGTGTGTCAGAGTACAAAATAAATCGACTGCTGTTGCAGATAAATGAAAAGGAGCACTTTCAAACACAAACATGTGCTAGTGTACTACGTGATGGTGTCTCATCTTCTGGATTCTTCACTGACCAAATTTCACTACAATTTGAATGATATTCTAACTCACTCTGGTTAGTCACTTTTTTTTTAATGCTTAAGAAAAGTATCAGGTTGCCATTCTTAAATATATATGTTGTAACACTGCCTGCAGGGGACTGACTGTGGTTTTAGCTAGCAAACAAATCGTCCTCCACTACTCACTCATTTTACACTGTCTCATTGTAAAACAATCCAGGTAGGTAACAGTTTTATCACCAGGACTGTTAACTGACATTTTCTAGTTGAGCAAAGAATTTGTCCTGTATTTTTCTCTCGCATCCAGCTACCAGCTTTGAAAGCAATCACTGTCAATCATGATGGTGAGATCAATACCATAAGCCCCAGTCCATACTACTGAAATCCTGCTTTCCATGGTCCATGAGACAAATAGTCCTGCTGCTTGTTTAATCAAGTTGGTCTGACCAGGCCAGTTGGAGTAAAATGGAAAACAGCTCAAACGATTCTTTTCTTTTTCAGGATTGCTGAAGTGCAATCCAATGGTTATCAAGCGTTAGAGTTACAGCAACTGCAGCAGACTTGTATAACCTCAATAATCCACTGGAATTTGACTTTACTTATCACAGTATGGTTAGAGGAATGCAAATAGTCATAACTTGAAAAAATTATCTCTTTTTACACCAGTATTTTCATTCTTCTCCTCCACTCTGCTCTTAGAAGTTGTCCCATCACGGTAAAAGATTATTTTTGAATTGTAGGCTCCTCTTTTCAGGTTTGTTACACTAGATTTTTTGTAAGACATGCAAATAATATGCAAAATGAAACACTGCAAAATCTGTTTCATGGTGTTCTATTTTTCCTTCCAGCTGTTATTCGTTAATCTACTTTGTTCATAACACACACATTTAGAACTGGTTTTTATTGGGAGGTCAATTAACTCTAATGAATAAATACAACAATGGATGTTCCTGCTTCCTTCTGCCCCAGGCTGGTCAGCTAGTCCAAACAGAAAGATTTACACAGAACAACTGTTGGCATCGATTTGAGTGAGTTCCTAGCTGCCTGGTTTATACAGAAATGTATTTCATGTAAATACTTATTGTTCAACTTCTTCAGAAAAACTCTTATTCCTGTAGATCACCCTAGCTGATTCATATCAGAACATTCCAGTTCTTATGTTTTTTTTTTTTGTAGAACCAAAATGAAGGATTGTCTTGCCAAGGAATCAGGAAAAACCTCATCTGGAGTACAGCCCCCTTTTGTTGATATAGTAACTTCTTTAGCAGTTTCACTGACCCACTTGAGAGAAGTTCAAGTATGGTGTTAATGGATGAGAGAAGAAACAAAAATTAGGAGGAGGAGAAGAGTGTGTCTAGCAACATAGAAGTAGCACAGCTATTTTATTTCTATGTACCGCTTGCTATTTAGTAACATGATGGATAAAATAGAAGTGTCCCTACAGAGGCATAGCTGGTCCTAGAAACTAGTATCTATGACTCTGTCACTCTGTAGCATCATTTCATCTGCTCACCGTGACTCATCCCACATACACTGGAAAAAGAGGCTCTCAGCAGCAGATACAAGGGAGCAGACAAGCATAAAAAAGACAAATGTAATGCCTACATCTTTTAACAGCTGAACACTTGGGATAGTACTTTGGTGACACATGAACACTTACCTGGTGTGTGGATCAGAAAAGGTGGAATAGTACATTTTTTACTGCTTCTCATGGGTAAATGGGAGCTGAAGACAAGATACTGCTCTTTTCCCTCCTGCTGTTACAAGTAGTAACATCTACTTAGCTCTACATGAAAGCATCGAATTTCAGTGACCTGGTCCTAAGAAGCAGTGCTTTGAAGATCCCTCCCTTGAGTGTCAACCTGGCTACAGGATGCTAGGAGCCAACTGGGGCTGGCAGGATGCCCTAGATGTAAAGTCTACACATTTTTCTCCTTTGATTAGAGTTTCCTGAATGCTGGCAGAGAAGCCCAAACTGACCCCAGGCTCAGTGAACCCAGTAGTGGGGCTCCCATTTCTTTAACACTGTGCTCTCCCACATACTTCGGTCACCATTAGTACCTTGATGATTCTTTATCCTACCTGTGCATATTTAACATGGTGAGCCTATCCTCAAAAAATTCTAGTGGCAAGCCTGTATGTTACTTTTTCTTAGTGGCTAAGCAAAAAATATGGAACTAAAAAATTATGGAACTATCTTGAAATTTTACTTGCACCACCCATTCTTCTATTTCCTTTGTCCAATGATCTTCTAGTAGTAGCTGGGAGTAACAGTGATGTGCTAATTTAAACTCCTTGTGCCTATTCCCTTCTTCAGCAAACCATGCCTCAAGTTATTGATTTGTGGTGGGGTGAAAAGCAAAGACAGGCTGGTGGGGGAGAGACATATTGTGTGTGCATGCTTCTTCTGCTCCACAATGTTTTACCCGCACAGCTATGTCAGTGAAGAGTGTGAAAAATCACATATTCTTTGCCAAAATAGCTACACCAGCCAAAAACCCCATGTGGACACAGCTATGCTGACAAAAGAGAGTTTTATGGGCTGACCTCTGGGTGCTTGGGGAAGTTACACAACTATGCAGGCAGAAAAACTCCTTCTGTCAACATACCTTACCTCTATAGAAAAGGATCCTGCTGCCACAGCTAAACCAGCATGGATATATTAGCATAGTTATATCTGCAGTATAAGTTCTGCATTTTCTGCAGTGGCTGAGGGAATTTAATCGCAGTAGAAAAGAGTCGTGGATATCTTAAGCAACCATGAATACTTGTTTAGCACTAGCTGAAATTTGCATATCACAACAAGATCTTATTTCTGAAATGTAAAATAAATTATTGTTTATGGTGTGTTTTTTTTTTTTTCTACTCTGTCTCTGGAGAATCTGTGATACTCCAATATCTATCATTAGGAGATGGTTTTCTAGGTCAGTAGTTTTATTTCTTGATTATCATTTAGAATATATCACATTTACTAATTACAACCTAAAGTTTTAAATTTTCCTTACAGTTCCTTGTATTTATGAAATATTTAGAAATATTTTCATTCACACCATTCTAGCACCAAGTTATGTTATGAAAATACATTTGTATATACATTTTAAAAATGATTTTAAAAATAGCAGCAGATAGAAGGGAAGTACTAGGGAAACTGGCATTGTGCTGAACCTAAGTAATTTACAAAGTATCACCAAAGGAGAGTCTGAATACTCTTCCATTACTGTAAGGACAGAGCTAAGTGAAAACCTGGCAATCAGTAGGGTCTTGGAAAGAGTAAGCAAATTAATATTTTCCCATAATTCTATACAAATCAATTCACATTTTTCAACCTTTTCCATGGTTGTTTTGTTATTGGTTTGTTTGTTTGTTTGTTTTTTATTTATTTTTATTTTTTTTTATTATTCAAAATGATTTGTTAAACTATCCCACAGAAACCTAGTGAATATAGATTTTTTTTGCTAGCCAGGAAAATACTCCCAACACTTCTTTCTTCATTGTCCTTTCTTAATAAGGCAGTAACAGAAACATTTACTGTGCTTTAAACTCTCATAGCAAGCCTGCTAGCCCTCCTAGTGGTGGTGACAGTAGGAAATCAGTGTGCAATCCTCTTTCTATCTCTCATGTTTATACACAAATCAATAAATGAAAATGTACAAGAGGGTCAGCATCTCTCCTGATAACACTCAGCCTCAAACTGTGATTAGGACCAAGCTTTTTAATTTTCAAGATACTGGTGGGTTATCTTCATTGGATTTTACATAATTTATGTACTTAATTATTGCCAAATGGTCAGAGATCCATAGATTATATGCCCAAATACATATATACATACACATATATATGCATGCCTTATGATAATTGGGATTTAAGGAGAAAGAATCAAGCATTTGCCTACAAGGTAGTGTCAAGATCTAGCATAAAGAACTCTCTGCTGAATAATTTTCTGGTCAGAGCACATCAGAAAGATAGGAAAGCTTCCATCTAAGACAGACCCATACCAATAAGGACGGAACTAAGGAATAAGAATGCCTGAACCCATGGAAAAACTACAGGACAACTGATTTTTAAGTAGTGAGGATCAGGAAAGAGATCTGATTTTGTGAAGGTACTAGGTCAACCCCCATGGAGTGTTGAGGCATTAGTGGAAGTGTCATACACATGTTCAGCTTCTCTGCAGAGATGTGTGCACAGTGTTTTGTCTTTGGGGGAAGAATGACCTCAGTGCAATCTCTCATATTTTTTGTTTCAGTTGTCGTGTATCTATGAAAGGTGCAATAGCAATGTAGTTGAAGCTTTGGGGAAGGGGATCGGAGAAACTGGAGCTCAGCTGAAAATATGAAATCACAATGTTTGAAAATTATGCCAAAGGCTTATGCCATGAAGAGACTCTTTCTGGCACTTGGACTCTGGAGACTTTAGCTATCAGAGGTGTGGTGAGCTCATGAATGCATCTTACTGTGATACACATGCATACTGCATTAGAAACAATCATGAGAATAAGAAATAAGATATAATAATTTCAGTTTGTTAACACAGTGTGTTTAAGTATTTATGTATTACAACAGAAAAGAAATCCTAATGGAAGCCATTGGTTTATCTAAAATATCTATTACATTTTAAGCAGATGTAAGGTAGAACATTAGGTAGTTATTACTGATGTTATAAAATGTTTGAAACTTATTTACTATTTGGAAGCAGACATGTAATTTCCTGATAATAATATCTCTGATTTTCCTTTTTGAATTTTTAGGTTTGACTGCAGGATTCTTCTGCAGAACAGTTTAAGCAAGAGATGAAGTTGAACATCAGTGTAAGCAAGAAATAAATCTGAACAACTCACTATACAAATGTCAAATAATTGATGCTGACCACTTCTCACTGTCAAGATAGGTGTTATTTAGCTATGTGGGCAAGAACTATAATGTCTGGAACAAAGCTGATCACTAGATTGGGTTAAAAGGTGCTGTTTAAGCATCAGACTTAAGAATTTGAACAAGCCATGAATATTAGACATACTGTTATGAGGGAAAGGAGTTACATAAAGCACACTATATGGTTCAGGCAAGGGTGTTGGGAAGTCTGCCAGGTTGGGGATCAGATAGACTGAACCACACAAGAATAGCAGATAAAGAAAAGAAATTGTGAAGAGGTGGAGAGAAACATTTGGTTGTGCTAAGCTAATTTTGAGGTAATCCTAACTTTTAAATTTTTATAATAGAACTTCCATGAACAATTGTCATTAGGAACAAACAAAGCATGTAAAAGGTTAGGAGAAAAATGTATTTATGTATTGGAATGGGAGACCATTTAGCACAGAACAAAAGCAGAAGTTTGTGGCACATAGCTGCTATAAAGAGGTATGTGTTGTCATCAACATATTCAGTCTTGTACTTTTATTTTTGTATTTATTTGTCTACACTTGTATTTGCACAGAGCTTTAAATGGCACATTTATTGAAAGCCAAAAGTTAGACAAGCCCCTGCTGATGATTGTGCCTCTTTCAGTAGCCCACAGCTGACTGCCTGAAGTGTGACATGGAGACATTTACTTTCCAACCCAAATTCCTCTAGAAAGATTCACTCAGGAACCATCAGTGAGAAGAGGTTATCTTGCAAAGGGGATCAAGATGGCAAATTAAAGAGAATTCTGAGGGAAAAGGGTAACTTTTTGATTACACCAATGATTCTGAAGGTGTAATTCTGATTCAGACTACAAAGGAGAAAGAGCTACTGTGCTTTATATATTCTGTGTTATTCTTAGCTTTTGAAGAATAAGCCTGGTTTACTGAAATATTCACCCAGTTTTCTACCACGTGTGAGCTGAGCTTTGCAGTGGTAGGTGTAAGTTCAGTGGCCCTGGCAAACAGTCATGTGCTGTCACTGTAATGGCTGGACTCCAACCAGGAGAACCAGGTAGTCTTGATTTCTTGTGGTGTCAGACACATAGTGAGTCAAAAAACTTGATTTAGTTCTCTGCCTTACCCCAGGCTTCTTGTGTGATATGGACAAACAATCGAGGTCTAGATTTTTTAAGTATCTAAACTGTGTACGGTTTTCAGTAAGAGCTAGGCACTTACACAGGAAATCGCTGTCTTACCTTTGCACTAAAGGGCCTCATTTTGTCTAAGTTTCTTATCAGGGAAAAGGGATAACAGTGCCTAGCTGAAAATGTTCACTGAAGATTGCAAAGCACTACTGTCACAAAGGTTGAGTAAGCTTGGAAGACAGGTGAAAGGACAATAATAGCTTTCTTTTCCTAATATTGGTCAAAGAAAAGCCAGAGGTCAAAGAAGGAGGTAAGGTTTTTCCAAACATCTCTGTACATTCGTTTTATTCCTTAAATCGGGCTTCACTCTTAATTTATGAGATCTGAGAAAATCCCATTCTCTTGCCTTTGCACTGGGGAATGTGTGAGTAGATCTTGCTGTGAGAAGGCTCTTGTACTTAGAGGCGTAGTGCCCTTTCTCTTAATAATGGGGATGACAAAACCAGGTATAACAGGAGGCTTTGTACTGTTGGAACAAATTAAGCCACTTTTATTAAAACAAACGAGGCAGTTGAGATCCTTTGATATATCCATAGTGCCTACATCCTGCAGATGTCTCACTTCAGTCAATTAATCAGCCATTTCCCAGAGCATGGTAATTGTTTATGCAATCCACTTTTATATGTTTTATAGCATTTTGTTTAATCCTCCCCAACTTTTCATCCCTGGCAAGAGCTTTATGGTAACATAAACTGTAATTGTGCAGTAAAGAAAATCACCTTATGTTACAGTCTACAACTGCTTTATCACCCTCATCCTAACATACATAACCTACACTCAACAGCTAAATAAGGTGAGCGAGGCTGGGCAACATACTGCTTTAATAGCACGTAAATGCACTGACTTCTTGACAAAGAACTTAACCTCTATCAGGAGACAGTCAGAACTGTCTAGGGGATTTTTATATTTCTCAGTCAATGACAGGAAAGGGACTATATTGCCATTATAACTGGCAGACATTTTTCTGCATAAAAAAAGCTTTCTTAAAGACAAAAAAGGAAGGTAAAAGCCTTCTCCAATCCCTTTCCTCCTCCCTGAGAAGACTTTTTTTGGAAAATTATCAGGATTCCAAAAAAAATTTCTAATGTTTAAATTAGAAACAATTTGTTCATTAGGTTCTTATATTTTTATTTAATGAAAAACAGAAATTAAATAAAATACAAATGAAAACTTGTAAAAACATAAACAGAGTATAAGAAATAGCTCAAAATCTTTTGCTAACATATTCCATTGGATAAGTAAAGTCAAAAAAGTTAATCAGCAACTGAAAGTCCTTTCAACTTTTCTTTAGGTCAGAAATGCATCAGGATCAACCAGCTTCTCTGATCCTTTGTCTTATTTTGAGTCTTATTTTCAGAAAAAAACCCCCAAAATATCTAATCAAAAACTTCTTGCCAACACAACCACAACATGTCTTTCTATGTCGTTAACAGTTCCTAGCCACCAGAGAGGTGGAGAATCCCTGCCATTTGTGATATCCTCTCTCCAGAAGGAGACTTACAGTATGTTCAGATTTTCATATGCCTATGTAAGTCTGTGGGCAGTAGTTGTATGTCTCTATGTAACTTGTAAGGCTTTAGGACACGGGCCACAGAGCTCTCTCTTTGCTCCCTTTTCCTTTGCCACCTCACCAACAGCTGTCCCTGTGCTCACCGGTGTGAGTTTCACACAAACCTTGGCTTTTCCTCACCAGCCTTCCTTCTTCATGTACCAGTAGGAAGTGAGAATGGGACAAACTAAAGAAATGTCTCTGCTGACCTTGTGCTGGTTACAGACTGAGTCTTTTTTTATTCTTCAAATAATATTGAGCAGGAGCATGGCAGTGGATCTGTGACAAAGCAGGAAGAGTCTTTCTGAAAAGAAGAAGGAATTATGAGATAAGACACACATTGACTCTACTGCTACTCATTGCCTGCCACACATCGAGGACACTCATCTTCCTTCTTTTACAGGAGAGAGGGTTAGGGGAAGTAGTTTGTTGTCCACCACAGCCTGAGTGTCTACAGGTGGTGCCTTCAACCATTGCTTGCAGCACAGGGGTAAATGCTCCTCAGGCTTTGAGACTAGGAAAGCAAGTGCAGTGACAAATCAAATTCCATTTCTTCAGTGAGTAGAGATGGAAAGAAACCACTTCCATGAACCTTGCAAGATAAAACATCAAGATACAGATATAAATACAGGGGACAAAACAACTCCTCCATCCAATTCCACTCCCGGATGAGGTCAGTACCTCGCAAGTTCATTTGTCTTTCAAAATCTCCTACCTTACCACAACTGTTTTCTGATCTGTTCAGAGGTGCTGCTACTAATCTCTGTGCTGCCCCACACTGACTCTGGTAAAGAAGGTATTGGGCATGTAAGGGGTATTTATAGGCATCCAGGCATCTTCTCTAGCGTCTGCAGACATCCTCTGCATCATATCTTGTAGCATAAGGCTCTATCACTATTTCATGTCACAGCAAACCCACCCTCCTCCAAGTCATAAGTGTTGAAAACCATTGCACTGAACCCCAACTATCAAGAAATAAACTTTCATCATAAAACTCAGTCTTTTTCCTCACTCTCCTTCCTCCTCTAACACTTGCTGGTTACCACTCACAAATCTAAGCCTGTGGAGAGATTCTCTAGGATTTATGCATAGGATTTTCATGCAAATTAATCTATGTCAGCAGGTTTGGTTTTGTTTAGACTTCTCCTCCCCCTCCCGAAGAACAGATAAGCTATTTCCTCCTCAGTACTTGGCCACAGAGCTTGATGATATGTAGCATCAGTAATTCTATTCTTTACCGTGACGCTGCATATTTTTTTGCTATAGTTTTTGGTTGGTTTTGTTTTGTGTTTTTTTTTTTTTTTTTTTTTTTTTTTCTTCTTTCTTTCTCTTTAAGTTAGAGAAGTGTTATGTATTACATTTGGATCATTTCCAGTCTTACTGTTGCATGCCATACTAAGTACCACAATGATCCTTAATTGGCAGTAAATAGAGAAAAAGCAGTCATCCTTGGAAAGCAGCTGTTCTATGAATATATGGTATAACAATAACATGGAGGCTCTAGTAGGAAGGTTTCAGGTCACAGCTAGCTTAAATGGAGGACTTTAACATGCTGAACTAATAATAACTCCATTCTAAATTTGAGGGAACAGGATGGGCAGGAGCATCAGACAGACGGTCTCATCCTTGGACAGAAATGAGACTGCTCTATTGTGTGAACTGGACTTCATTACCTTTTGTCCTTCGGTGTGTTAATTGGATAATCTTTAACTATTTGAGTGTGGACCATTACACTGACTTTGTAGCATTTCATACTGGATACTTTTGGTATTGTTTTAGGCACTGCCAAGAAGAGTAGAACAATGGGACCTGAATGTTAAATATATTTTGTAGTGGTTTTTGCAGGAAGAGTTTGGCCTGTTTTTCCATTGGGGATGCTCTCACTTCATTGTTAACGTGATATGAGAGGGCTATAGGAAATATATAAAAGGACAGGAAATAAATGTAATTTACTTGGTAATTTCTTTTTCTTATCACTAGAAAGAACACTAGTTATTTCCAAATTAAATTTGTTTGGATAATATTGTTAAGAGAGACAAAGGTATTCACCTTCTGTATATGGCTGCAAATGGGCTGTGCACTTCTTTAATTCTCAAATATAGCAAACCTGGAGAGCTTTTTTGAGTGAGCATTTGCAACCAGGTGGATGCAAATTCATCGCCCAACAACAAATTAATTTACCTAGGTATGATATATCTTCTTCCTCTTCCCATTATGGTAATTGAATATTCATCACGTAACAAGTGCAGTTAATTAGCAGATTACTCATTTACTGGACAAATAACGAACATCTTATTCTGAACAAAGAAGGGGGATAGGAAAGCCAGAGGGAGAGAAAAGAAAACATACATTTTTATAAGGCTATTATTTAAATTAGTCTTCTTTTAAATAAGAAGTGAAAAAGGAATCACTAAAAATATGCAATTAACTTTTTTTTATATTATTATTTAATGATAGCTATGCTTTATCCAGAGATAGTGTAGCTCAGGCTTTATACAGAATAGGGAGGTTTCTTACCACCACGCTCCCACAGAAATTAATAGCAAGCCTCCCACAATATCAATGGGGCTGGATTTCACTCCTGATGTTTCAAAAAGAATGGAATATTACCACCACTTTAAAACAAACGGTAAACCTTTGTGACATGTCAAAATTGATAGATTCACATTTTTTTAAAATTTATTATGCTGTTGTTTCCTGAAGCTTTTTTCTCTGCTTGCCTGTTCAGCATCATTCTTTTGTCTTTTGTCTAATGTTTAGAGTATAAAGATCTTTCAAAAAGGCCATTTTTTTCTTCTGCATTTGTGCACAGTGCAGTCCCTGCCCATAATTCAGGCTCTTGCATAGTACATTCTCGCTATCACTAGCCAGAAAGAAATATTTTATTGGTATAAATTGGCATGGCTCCATTAAGGGGAATGGAGCCAACCAAATTACCTTGATGGAGAATGATCCTTAATATTGAAGTTTGCTTACTTAGCCTTGGGTGCTTTTTTTTCCCCCTTTTTTTTTTTTTTTTTTTACGGATACTGTAAAATAACCCAGGTTTCTTGCTGAGGTACATATCTGTTACCCAGAAATTTACCAGACTCTTAAATGCAGAAGAGGCAAACCAAATCTCTCATATAATTCTGCTAATGTCAGTGGTCTCATGCCAGATTTAATTGCATCCAGCATCATCAAGCTGTGCCAAGTATAAGTTCTCACTGAAAACTCAGTGGTGAGAGGAAACAATTTAGTTCTTCTAGATGAAGCTAGAGCAGTATTATGCGCAGCTACATGGCACGCACCCTTTATGGGAGGTTTTCTCATGTTGTGACAGTTTATCATTAAACTACAACCTGTTAGCACCTGTCAGAATGGTTCTGATATTGGCTAAATTTCACATGTTCATGACTGTACTAAAGCAAAGATATTGGATGAAAAAATCATATACTTGGAAGGAAATTTTGACACACTGAGGATTGAAGCAGAAAGAAAGGAAGGAGGAGGGACCATAGCAGGGAAGGGGACAGAAGAGAAGGGAAAAAAAATAAAGCTTTCAACTGGGTGGATCCAGAACCCTGGGGCAGGGGAAGGAGGCAGGAGGTACTAACTGTTTTATCTTAACAAATGCCCACTCTCAATTACACTGGGCCAAGAAGTTCCTGTTGTCCACCAAATGAGGGTGGATTTTACTGAGTGACTGGAAGTACTTGCATCAACCCCTGAATTTATGTTTAGCATCATTAGTCAGTAAAAACTGATAATGCTTTAGAGCTCTGCTAAGCTTTGAACTAAGTTTATAGAAAGAGAACCAAGAGATACTACATCTTTAAAAGGTTGTGGGCTTTTAGTGGCATTGCAAGAGGATTCTGACAACTAGTCTGATATCACTGCTGCAGATGAATACAATAATTTCTAGATTAAGTTATGACATAACACATTGCTGTGTCCTTTAGTGTCTATTTCTACTTGTAACTTCTCTTGCTGTAGACTGGGCAAGATCAGCCCACTGCTCAGCTTGTTTTCTGTCCTTGGCACGAATTTGTGAAGCTCCTTGTTCTGGGCAATGTGCAGAACCGGAGTGGCAGCTGAGAAATGGGACATATCAAACCAAAATACCAAACAACTCACTGCTCAGCCCAATGCTAAACTCCTGGGTTTGAGAGTTATTTTCTCTTCCCTTCTGCTTCCTTCCCCACTCTACCACCCCACATTAACTGGAGTAGCAGCAGTAGAAAATGAATTGCCTTCAGATATTGTTAAATGTGAAATAATGCAAAAAAAGTGAGAGGCTGTGTCCATTTCTAAGGAAAAGGAAAAGCAAACCATTAATTCAATACAAGGAGTGAGATTATTTTCTGTACTTAATCCTTCACCATGTTTCTACTTCTTGAGTTTCTCTTCACCAATTTCAGAGGGAACCCAGATTAACTAGGGCAGATGCTGCAGCCTTCTACATACAGACAGATAAATACCATTCCTGAAGGGAATTCTCAGTCTCAGCTCAGGTGAGAATTGATCGTTGAGGCTATCACAGACAGAGAGTTTGTATTCCAAGGTAAGTATAATTTTTTTTTTCCCATTCAAATCCTAATACAGAAATGATTTTGCAATTAAATAAGTTCAGAATTAATTTTTGTGCCAGAGACAAAATCAGATGAAAGTCATAACCAGAAGCAGCTGGGTGTTTAATAATGAAGCTATGTCTCAAAGAGGTAATAACTTCCCTTAAAAATAGTGCTACTCAAAGGTAAATGTCTATTTTGCTAGATAATCCCAAAGTTCTGTTAGGAAATCAGTGTGCATGGCACTGTTCTCTGTCTTACTAGCCACAGAAACTTTGAGACTCTTGGTACAAAGCTCTGATTGTGAAAAGATTTCTTTTTTAAAAACATTTTTTTAAAATGAAACAAAACAAACCGCTGCTCTTTATCTGACCTCCCTCTGCTTCTGTTCTGTTCTTCAAAAATACTTAATAAGATAATGGACAATTTTATGAAATGGGAGATTATTGTTTGGGTGCTAGTAATATGGAACAGTAAAAGTATTGTTCTGTTCCTCAAGTGACTTGAATATTTTTCTCCAGTAAAAAAGAGTCTATCCATTAATCACATAATGTTCAGTTATTTACCTGTTGCATATTTAGTTCAACTGGAAGGAATGGAAATTTACCCTGGCAAGTCACAGAGCATGGGATGGAAAGTATGATTTGGAAAGAAATTATATTGTTAGACTTTTGTACCATGCAAGAAGAGGTCTAGGTTAGTCTTACCATTTTATTTAGAACACTATTTTAAATCCAAGGGCAGATGCTGGATATAGCATGTCAGAACATGCTTAACCTAAGGGTGGTACGTGGAAGAACAGGTTGAAAACTGTCCTTAGGACACTCCTTTTTGAGATAATAGCAGTGAGCTTCATCATGCTAGATTTGTACTCTTCATCTCTAGCAGTGCTTTTGGCTAGATCAGGACATTACCAGCTATGTCCTGGCAGGCCACATGCTGGAGTTGGAATAGGCAAATTACAAATGGCTTATAAAGGGGAACAGGCAGTCATGGTGAATGGGTTCATTAGCAATACAAACACGATGAGTATAGCCGACCTTTAGCGAAGAAGTCCCCGAACTGATGAATGCTGCTAGCTGGCACAGTGCATCAGGGAATGAACCATTTGCATTGGCATTGTTTCCAAAAGCAGCTGCTCTAAGGCCCAGCCAGAGACAGGCTAGACAGGCATTTGCTCATTCCTGCCTAGATCAGCAGGGGTTTGCCACTAATACTGTATTATAATATTAATTGAGTGAATCACTCAATGGGAACTGTTAACGACTTACTTCAAACTTGCATCAAATGGGTATCTACAAGCCCAAGCCTTTGCTTAGCATGCTGTTTCACCCTGCCAAAATTGTCCTCACCCATAGCAAAGAAGGATTGCAAAGCATAAAAAAGAGAAGCTTTTTGAGAAGCCTAAGGAGGGGCCATATTACAGCCAGAAACTAAATGCCGCTGAAAATATGAGACAGAAATACTTCTGAGACTAATGTTTTACTTTCAATTGTAATCCACCACTCAGTCTGCCAAACTCCATGGGTTTCAGTATGTAGTTCGTATCCTACATCTATCTGCATCCAGAAGTTGTAGGAGACTGTCCTAACAGGATGCAAGTCTTGCTGCACATTTTCACATTCAGTTCTACAGAGGACTAGGCTTAAATGGTTAGTTCTCTGTCAGAAAACAAAACTTCCTGGATTTTTTTGAAATAAAGAATAAAGCAAACCAGATAAGTGGGCAACTTACACCCCAACAGTTGTGTATTCAACAACCTTGGGAGAATGGGAGTCTTCCAAAATATAAAATACATGGGTTTGAGTCCCAGATGCAGAACAGGAACTTGAGCCCAGCTCGCATGGATGAGCACTGGTTTGCTCTCCATGGGGCTCTGCGTCTTCCTCAAGATCAGTCCAGAAATATTACTCCATAGCTAAGAAACTTTTCCAACAGACAGTACAGTTTTCAGGAAATATTTTCAGGAAGTTGTATATGCAATTAAAACATTCCTGATTGCTCCTTCAATTAATAACCAGACTCTTTCACTTTTAGTTTGTGACCATGATTTGATAGTGCCTTCTTCTGCTCATTTTCCACATGGGTTTTGCAAGCAACAGAAAACATAGTAGGAGCTCAAGGCAGCTGCAGAAGGGAAAGGTTGAGTCAGTTCAGGGATAGAAGGGTTAAAAATGTAGTGGAATAGTTTTCCCACAGTGGTAACAGCTACTGTGACCAGGTGAATGGAATTAGTGATCTTGCCAGGTGCCTGTCTGAGGGGGGAAAAACCACCAGAGGTGGAGCCTGAGGGAGAGATTTAATGATAAGGGGTTACCATGAAAATATGTGATTCATATCTCATCTGTTGAAACTCATGTGCATGTTGGTCAAAGTTTACATGAAATCTTGCCGTTTTCTCAAAGTCTCAATTATTGCAGTCATTTCAGAGGCTGCTACACTGGTTAATTGCTATCAGATGTGCTATGTGAAACTCTTGCCAGTTCAGCTAGGTGAAAATCTGGGAATGTAGCACATCCTTTAGATGAAAAGAAAATTCTGGCACACAGTGAAATATGTGAGTGATGCACCAGCTCGAGTATTTAGAGCAGAGTGCAATATGAGAAATTCAAAGTGAAACATTCAGTACCTCAGGGTCCAGTATACAGACTGGATGAACAGCATGAAAATCAAAGCTCCCGCTCAGCAACATCACTTGCATATATCCAGGGAAACTAAACTGTTAGACTGGGGACTCTGGGAGACCTGGGAGAGAGGCAGCAGAAATATATAATGCAGAAGGAACAGCAGCAGATATCCTAAGAGAGCTAAAAAGTAAAGGGGCCTGGGTTTAAAGACAGAATCAATTTCACCATCCAGGCAAAAAACCAATCCAAACAAAGAACTCCCTCCTATCTAGTATTTCAATTATTTTACTGATGCCTGTTACTATCTGAAGTATTATTAGTAGGATGTGAATAGTTCAAGGGCATTTCCTATGCTAGGGATTGTATTTTTTTCTAAACAATAAACTAAGTTAATAAACAGAGATGACTTGCAAAGAAGAGATTGTTTCAAAATGCAAGTCACGTAGCACAGATGATCAGCCTGTCCTCTATTAATCTTGCTAAACTTCATATATCTGAATCTATTATTTGTATAGTGTTTATTCTCTAATAAGATAAAATCAAAACCTGTATACCCAAGAGCTTGGGGAGGTCACCGGTGTGAATTAATCACTAACCAAGTAAAAGAGATGTACTCCAAGGAAATGGTGATCAATTCTGATTTGCATATTAATTGATGGCTCATTCAGGAAAGTGTTAAAAAGCAATTTTCAGTCAGACAAAAAGAATTAATTCAGTGGAAGTGTTCCTATGATAGATAGATAGCTGTCCAGGCTGGAAAGGAAAATATTAAAAGTCAAATCTACAAATACACTGCCGCAGAAGAAAAAAGGAAACCTCATGTATGCTCTGCAAAGGGAGACTGGTCTGGGCAAATGCATATACACTTCCAGCATCATCTCAAAGAAGACTGCTCCAAAGAGAGGACTTGGAATAAGGATGGATGTGTCCTGCAGAATACTGCCTTGAAGGAATGAATAAACAGCAGAAAACTCACACAATTAAAATCTACTAGGTAACAGGGGTTGCACTTTAACCAAGCTAGCTTCTATGCTCTTATCTGCACAAGAGGACTGCATTTTGAGTTGGACAGTTTAATTGTTAGAGTAACGTTATTTTCCATTAAAAAAAACAGACCCACAACACACCAACAGTTCTCTGTGCTGGACAGTATCAAACATAATGAAATTCAGGATTAAATCATCAGTATTTTCCAGTCTACAGCAGGTTCTAGGTCAATGACTTGACTGCTCCATCAGTGTTCCATCTTGAAAGCCTAGGACTTGCATTATGCCAGGAACTGGCAGAATCAGGTGGTTTCAGATCAAGAAAAGTGTGTGTGCATGCGTGCATGTGTGCATGTGCACGTGTTTAGTAAGATAGAACCCCTTGATAATGCACCCCCTAGAAAGTGCTGTGCTTGCTCTGTGCTTCATATTGAGTGAGTTTCAGCCAAAGACATTCAGCAACTGCAGAGCATAAAGGAGTTCATAAGATCTTCAAGAATATTTGGGTCCACTGGCCAGCAGGCAGAAAGCTAGTGTGCACTGCAGAGCACCGAGTGTTTCCTTCAAAACAGTCTGCTCGGGGAGCGGGACGCTGGGTGCTGTACCAGTGTCTGCTTGTGCATCAAGTTGAGGGATAGCTGCAGGGAAAATCTATTGCAAAAAATCTATATAAAACTGGAATAAAAATGGCCACTCAGGCCATATGCTGTACATCTCTGGCAGCAGGCAGCAGTTAATTATAGGCAGAAGGTGTAAGGAATATGCATAGTCTTTGAGCCCCCAGCAATTCATGTTTGCAGGACTTGCTGAACTAAGAAGGGTGCATCGTTATATTTAATAGATGTTGATCAGTCTACCAATCATACTCCATAAAATTGGCTACTAACTTTTTGAACCAATTTACAGTTTTGGCCTCTACAGTACCAACTATCAATCAATTCCAGATTAAGCTATACTTTCAATGAAAAAAACGTTTTAAGACTTCTGCTGGATAATTTTAGTGTGTGACCAGTATTTCCACAACACTATTTTGCATTGGACTTTGGGCCAGTTCTTATTAATTCCTAATACTTTATTTGTCTTTCTGATTGCTTCTGACACTGAAGTTGCTGAACATAGAAGAATACCCATGATGACTCCTCAGTCTGGCTGTAGCTTAGCTAGAGACCACCACAGTGGACAGTATAAAGGAATTCTTTTTTTAAGCTGTAAATCTCATGTGTCATCACTCAGTCATTACTGAGATCTGTCTGAACTTTTCAGTCAGCTTTAACTTGAGCAATTGCAAATAACTATATATTGGCTTCAAACTTTGTCACTTCCCTTGTTTTTTTACAAACTTATTTATGATAAGGTGGGATAGCCCAGGTCCTCACACAGGTACTTTAAAGACCTCCCTTAATTGCGAAATTGACTGTGATTCCTGATTTTTCTATAGCCTGGTTGTTTTTATCCCTTGTAAGTTCATTGAAGAATGTGAAAGATTTCAAAATCTTTTGAAAGCCGTCTGTACTAAAGCAACAGGATCACCATAGTCCACAGGCTCATTGATTCCTCCAAAGAAATCTAGTGGGCTTTTTGGAGATAAGAATTCTCATTTTTTGGAGGGATAACTTCCATTTACAGAAAACACTTTGACTCTTCCCCGATATATTATGCTTAACTATCAATGGTTTGTAATACCAGTTGTATCACTTTTAACAAAATTAAATAATAGCTTGCATTTCCCAGTAACTCTAGAATCCCTTTGTAAACATCAGCATCACATTTTCTCTCTTCCACTCTTCTCCTGCTCTGATTTTGAAGTCATATTGCAACATACATTGTGCTGAAAAGGTCATTATCTATTAGATATTCAGTAGTTCAATCATGCAACCTGCAAGTCAGAGTCATAGGAGCAGAGAAGGGTTTGAGACAACAGGGTAACCAGAATGTCTGTAAGAAGCAGGGTAGAAATATGTATATGTAGATTTTTGCAGCAAGAACCTGAGCAAGGTGGCAAGATTTGAGAGAGACACTGACATGAGATGCAAATGTCAAGTTGAAGGACTTGGTATGAAAATATAGTTAATAGTAGCTATGTTGGAAAGATCAAATGCTTATGTATCCCAAAGAAAAGACTGCAGTCACTTACATGACAATATCAGAAAGTTTTCTTTGAGAGTACTAACAATACTGCCAAAACACACGCGTAGGATAGGCATCCTTTTATCTCCATAAAATATTTCTTATATATTTTAACCAGCTAGCTCGCAGTCATTTCTCAGTTTCATCCAAACATTACTAAATGACCAGGTATTTAATGGCTAAGCAAGGAAGAAATAGTGTGGGGTAAGGAAGACTAAAGTCAGCCTACCAAAAGCAGTAGTAGTCTCAGGGCTTTGAACAGAGGGTGAGACCACTGGTGGCACAAGGGACAACATGGGCAGCTAATTGAAGGATGCCAAGCAATTGCCTAACATTAGTATTCTGAATACTCAACTTGGATAAAAAAGAGACATTCAGACTACTACATTCAAACCTTTCTGAGTCCACAGGATTAGAAACATTTATCCCTTTTCCTTAGGTGAAAGATAGTTTTTCAGATACAGAAATAAATGCGGCTAAGTGCCTTTTTTTGAGCTGTCTGCTTTCCAGCTGAAACCTTGTTTTAGGTTACATTCTAACTTTTTATTTTAATTTTAAAAATAAACAGTATTGTAGGGAATCACTAAAATTAATAAAGGATTAATGTCTCTAGTGCCAGGAGCAGTTTATCTGTAAATGCTGTAAAGAAATCAGAACTTCCTTTAGAACAAAAGGGGCTGCTCAGTCTCTGACACATGACAAGCTGTTTGCCACCTGAAAGAAAGCCACTGATTCAAAAGTTTGTAGATTCTTCAGAGATAAAGAATTTGCTGCTAGTTTTCATTCTTGATATTTGTTAGTTCAGTTTATGCAGCTGTAGTACAAAATAATGTGGTATCATTAGCACCGTATTATTATTACTTCACTCGAAAGAATGACACAGTCCAATGTACAGTATTAAGGGTGTGTAACTTCCTTCAAGTACATCTGCTCAAACAGCCCTAATGAGAAAGCAGCAGATTATAAATCTTTATTTCTGCTGACGGAGTCTTGTGGGCCCAGAGCAATAAAGAAGGAGCACTAGGTTAAAAATGCTTAGTAGGGCTAGAAATGTGATAATTGTGTAAGTCAGTTTTCCCAACACTGGATTTTGCAAATCTGGTTTGGAAATAAGAATATGTTTCAAATGGCTGCCTATCCCACAAGACAACCTGTTACACAGGGCCTTGATTCTCTTTGGCCATATTACTTCCTTTCTATCCTGCGGTTTTCCTCTCGCCATCCTGTAGAAGTGTTGCATGCACACCTTGCCAACTCAAGACTGAGGATGCTTCCCAATTCATCTGTGATGCCTGCTGGATATCGGTTACTGCTGTTTGGTACTCAACAAATAGAATATTAATCTTTATGCAGCATAGCTCTAGGATCAATCAAGTAGGCTTCTGGGGATTAGAAGAGAGAAATTGTAGTCTCAGATCAGGGTTTTTATCCATCTAGTCTGGTAACCTGTCACTGACCAGATGTTTCAGAGGAACGAGGGAGAGCAAGACCCTAAGGTACAGGCACACTCTAAGGCAGTCAAAATCAGACCAAGAGAATTTAAAAGAATCTTTTTTTGTGAAGCAGTTTGAAAAGACCTATATCCCCCTCTTAAACCACCACTGCAATTTGGGATTTCCCTTCCCTCTTATTGCACAGAAAGGTGAAATGGGAGATTTATCTGTTTTAACTCAAATTGTCTTCCAGTTTTCATCAGTTTGTAACAAATAAGAGTCATTATTTAAAACCGCTTATTTCAAATTATGTTTTAAAGTGTTCTGTCTCCATTCAGCAATTATAGATACTTGAAAAATACTGAGGCTTCTTGTAATGTTTTAGATCAAATGAGAAAATTGCACTGATAGCACCATACATGATTTAGAGATAGGAAGTGCAAACTCAGTGGGAGGTGTCTTTCAATTCAGAATGCTCTTTCTCTCAACAGCAAAAGAATGAATAAATGTTCAATGGGTAATTGTATTTATCACTATAAAAATACTGAAATATTGTTTTGTTCAAGAAGCAAAACAAAATATGCAGCATTACACCAAATTAGTATGAAACTGCCTCTGCTGTAGATCTTACATGCTGATAGAGAAGTATTTTGTTTCCATTTCCTTATGCTCAGGTTCAAGTATATTAATAACATCTTGAGATTTATTAAACATCTCACAAAAATATAAGTATTAAATTTAATGTATAGAGATACTATAAATCTTAGTTATACTTAGATTTTCTGAAGTGTAAGTGCATTATAATAAACATGAAGTAGTATTTTGATATGTAATAAGTCTGAGAAATGCATTTAGTTTCATATAGTGTACACATTAATTAATATACTTTATTAAAGGTGGAAAGAGAGCAGTGCTGTGACTTCCTTATTGTGTGGTGCTTGTAATTTTGTTTCTTTGCATGTAACAAAAGTCATAGCCAAAAATGGTCATGGGTCAGGCAGAGTACCTGCCTCATATCTGAAGTCATTCACTCTTCACAGTCTCAGACCCCAAGTGATACTATGGTTGCATTCTCACTGCAAGCTTTTCTAATGATATCAAATCTTTATTTCTTAAAACCACAGCTCCCATACCACATAAGCACCCAATGTTTCTGGTGAAGTAAAGGCATCTCTAAATGTTCATGGAATTAAGGTAGGGTCACAGAACCCTGAGGCCAAACGAGTACATCAATAAAGATTAATATTGAAAACTCATGGTAAGCAAGAATTTGAATATTTAGAGGTTTTAGTTCTGCTATCTTCTTTACTGTTCTATAGAGAAGGATACACTGATTCTATTTCCAGCTGGTCCAGTATCCTGTCTTCTCTAACAACAATAATAAAACAATAATAATAATATTAAGACTATGGCAGCAGGGGAGAAAAAGAAATATTTATCTTCTCATATAATGCCTGGACATTCACAATTCAGAGATTTTCAAAGCTAGAAGTAGTATCTTTGTTCTGAATGCCTTTCATGGATATTTTCTTGTTAATTTCCTTGTTTTATTGAATTATTTGTCCGATCACATTTGAACCACTGTAAAACTTCAGCATTCACGACATCCTGTGGCAAGGAGCTCAAAGATCTCAATATGTGTTGCAGGTAACAGGACATCCTTTTGCTTTTTCTGAAACACGTTTCCTGCTAGTTGTATTTGGTGCCCCTGTGTTCTTTTTTGAGAGAGAAAAAAAGAATCATTCCATGTTCATGTTTTGCAAACCATTCAGGATCATATATGGGTTTCAGTAACATCCCTCCACAGGCATCTTGTCTTCAGTAAGAGTCCTAGGCTATATTCCTTGTTGGGAAAACTCTTCTGATTGCTGAATGACTTTGTTTCCTTTATCTATGCCTTTTCAGTCATAAGTTATGTATTACAATAGTTGAACCATTTAATCCCAATTTCCCTAAGATGTCTTACATAAATGCTATCTGGTCCCATAATGTTCATTCTGCTGATTTTTAAAGTGGTTTCAGCCACTGCTACTTCACTGCAAAATGCTTCTTCTGCCTCATCTGTATCATCTCTCAGAAAAAAACAGTTCCTGAACGGGTGAACATGAGTCCAATATATTTTAAGTTTTCTACTGGAGCTCTATGCTTTCTAAGTGCTTCTTTGCTTCGATCACCTATTGACATTATTAACTCTCTTTCAGGCTTGCTGCTCCTGAGACGTTTCTCTGCTAGTGGCATCAGCCTTCTTGTGCTGCTACAGTCATCATTGGAACTTCTTTTCCATTTTCCCACATGGCCACATCTCTGGGATTCTGAAGATTACATTCTAAACTGAACAGACTCCGCTCCACCCTTCTTTTAAAGCAGAGCGCTTTAATTTTATTTTTCCTTAAGTCTTTTCGTTAAGACTATACATTTTTTCTGAGACACCAATACATATGTGCTTTAACACCCTCCACGCTGCCTTTATACATTTCACTCTTGACTGTACCTTTTAATTTCTTCTTTAAAAGTTTTTAACTTTTTCATAATTTTCTCTTTGAGCAAAAAACTATCGCAGTGCATATTCTAACTTGTGTTGCTTTGGTAAGAATGGTAAATGTAATATTCTATTATCATGGACACATTGATAATAAAATTTTGAATCAAGCTCTGCACTTGGCTCATTTCTTGCTTTCCTTGTAAATTTACCTGTGAGAATATAATACTGTTCCATTTTGGGTGTCTAAAAATATGTTTTTCCTATTATGTCTTAATGAGTCCATGTTAATTTAACTGTCTGTGTCTCTCTCTGTGCAACTGAATGCTCCTTTTATTACTTCTTTCTGCCCTGATGTGATTTCCCTTAGTTATGTTTCAGCTACTCTCATTCTCCTGGCTGGCTGATTTATTGTACTGATTTTGTACTAGGTTTTCATTTTCTCTGTTTGGGATTTGAACCCATAGGGGTTCTTTGTTTCCTAAGTCCTTTGTAAAAGACTTATTTGCTTGACTCTAGGCTTTAGTAGAGTTCCACCTCTCCCAAGAAGAGGGATCTTCTTGGTCTGAAACCTTCTCCTCCATATCCTGTATCTGTTAAAAATATCTGACTTCCTGGGGATAGCTATCTTCTCATCTCGTTGGCAAGTGGCAATTGAAATGATGGAGATCTAAGAAAGAGAAAGACTGTAGGTGTACTGGCCGATATTCATCCCCCACACTCCCCACAGTTGTTGCATAGGAAAAATTTGAAACAAAACCAAACCTGAGCTACTATTAATATGAAGACTAGACAAGGTTTAAGACAGCCAGATTTTTTAAATTCTAAATAAACAAGGGAACATTTCCTTTGAAATAGAAAACATTCTTAAATAACTATTGTCTCTTGTCTATTTTCTAATAAAATAGTTTGGTACAAGAAAAGGTAATGTCTCCATCAGTACTAAATAACAGCTTTTCCTCATGACTCAAAAAACCCTTAAAAAGTAAGAACACTCCAGTGTTTAGTTTTGGAGCATCTCAACAGCAATGATGTATGTCACAGTGCAAGGTGAAAACGTTACTATAAAATTTAAATATAGGAAACAATACAAAATTATACTCAAATCCTCATCATTTTGCAAGACTACAATGCTATGACACAAAAATAATCAATTTTTAGTATAGCATATTTTTCCAAAACAGACTTCTATGATAGGAAATTATTTCAAATAATGTCTCTTGACTAACTTTATCCATGACTCACTGAGTAAAATTCATCCTGACCAAGGGGTCTTAGTCCCATTTTTGTTGTCCTCTCAGGCTGCTACAAGATCACGGCAATCTTCTCTGCAGAATGGCTGGAAATTTGTTCTCAGTGAGAATTACTTGACCAGGTTAACAAATTGAGAAAACAGCCATTCATGAGGACACACACCAGCTGGAATAGTTCAGAGACTGAGGTGAACCACAATACAATGTTTCTCAGCCTGCAGAATGAAGTATAACAAAACATGTGCTGTATGTGGACACAACAAAATTGTGACTCATAGGAATACTGGAAAGATGAATTAAAAGTATAATGCTTGGGCAAGGAGTGGTTTAGAGAGCCCATTATCCCTACTGTATGTCATGGGTCAATATATACAAACTCAGAAATGATACATTTACAAGGATGTTTTGGAAGCCTCAAACAGACTGGAGCAGAAGTATCTAAATGAGTTAAGATAGTCCCTGAAGCACTGGGAACAAACACAAATCTCTTCAGTTGTTCATTGGAGTCTCAGCATTTTTTCGATGCTGTTAAGAAACCTGTCAAAATAGGAAGTGTGTGAGAAGTATTAGAATAGGTCTGTAGTGCAGATCTCTTCATATTTTTCATCCTACATCTGCAAAAGGAAAAAAAGAAAAGAAAAAAAGCAGCACATTTTTATAAAGTGTAATTGTGGTGTGATTTGAATGCCAGAAAGCTAGTGCCTAAGTGAGATGTTTGTTTCACTTGTCCCAGCTGTATGTTTCCAATGTAGACTTCAGTTTAATTGCAGACGTTCTTTAAAGTAAATCATTATCTGTCATTGTCATTCCAAATGATAAAACATTAAAATAGATGCAACATTCAGCACTATTTAGACAGATCTGAAAATATTTTAAAAGTCTGTATTCTGCAGTCTTTAGATCACAGAATTTTATGCATTTGCTAGAAAGACCTTTCAGATAAAAATATAAGGCAAATTACCCATAAAATATTGTGAGCTGGTAGAGGAAAAGAGGATAAGCCTTTTCATTTCCACATTTGTCTGAAATTGAAAATGTTATAGAGATGTTTAATTATTATCATCTCATCAGGCTGTCTCTTCAGTCAGTGAATGGAAAAGGGATTGTGAGATATCAAATAGCTTCTCTCCCATAGGGGGAAATCCAGGGGTCCCCAGCAAGACATGATAAAGGAAAAGTGGATGTGACATTCTACTTGGCGTTTGAGGAGACTCATATATATAACAAAAATAGTCTATAATGATCAAAAATGACCAAACTCAAAATTAAGGGGATTGTATTTTGGCACCCTAGGAAAATTTTAAAATTCCTTTGTGTAGTGTGCAATACACGTGTAACATGCCATGGATTATTTTTAATTTGACTGTGTGTCAGCTAAATTTAAAATTCTGATACCCCGCCCAACTTCTTCTTTCCCTTTCTTCCGAATCAGTAGTATAGTTTCTGTACCAGAAACTATATTCTGCCCAAATATTCTTTTCGACAGCTTCTTTGCTACATACATACTTGCTATCCTATGTGGGAGCAGCTAAAGAACACGGCATGTGCAGGGACACAATCGACGACAGCAGCGTCGCTCGGAAGCTGAGAGAGGTGCAGAGCAGCAGGTCACAGATGCTGTGAGCAGTAAGTGGATTCATTCAGTGATCATGGGATTTACATTGAATCTGTGTGTCACTCTGGCTTAGTGGTTCTGACATATTGCTCCTTCCAGCACCTTATTGTTGATTTAAACAAGTTTCCTCTGTTGCTGGAAATTTGCCTCAAACCATTTTCCTTCTTAAAAATCAGAAGAAAAAAAAAATCTGTTTCCCTCAAGGGGATCATTCTTCATCTAACCCACCTGCAGATTAAAATATAATGCAGCTCTGCATAACATTTTAGAACCAAGATGTACTAAAATAAATTTTACAACAAAGGAGCACCACTGCCACATCTACCATCAACTCTGTTTGTAAGACTGTGCAGCAGAAGAAAGTGAAGGCGTGAGAAATGTATTCCCCTTTTCCATGTAAACACAATCACTTTCTTACAGTCACAAGCAAGCTAATATCCATTATCACTTGGCAACATAATTTATAGCAACTGCACTTGGGTGGAAATGTTTATGCTTTGCTCCAGGAATATATTCGATATCTTTGTAGTATATCATAGTTTTCAAATCATGTTATTTAGAAAATGTTTGTGTGGTAGGATTCTAAGGATGACCAGATTAAGACTTTCTAACTGTATCTAGGGATGCTTTCCACTGAGATTGCTTTTCCTATAGATAGCTGATACTGGGTGGAATCTGTTCCATTGCAAATAATGATTACTCTGTACAGTACCAATTGTGTTAGACCTGATCTGGTTGGAGACAAGAGGTGCTCTCATCATACAAATAATAATTTACTTTATGACCCTCAAGGACAAATGATTTTAAAGGCAGGAGTGATTTCTCCACATGTAGGAAGGGCATAAAATCTGCCAGTTAAAGCAGGGAAATCAGGTCTACCTAACTGCTCACTGTGTTGGAACAATTTCCCTAGAGACTTCTGCAGAGCAGTCTGCAGGAAGAAATGCAACCCCTGCTCCTACTCCACGGAACAGTGTCCCAATGCACTTCTCCTTCTGGACTCAACCCAACTTTGTTGTTTAGACTGATATGCCAAGCCCATCTGGTTTCACTAAGACCCTCTAGGTTTTACAAGGCTCTAGACACATTCTTTGGCTCCAGCTTGCAGAATGTGCTTCCAGGGTAGAGGATCTCTGTCTGCTATCACTTTTTGGAAATGGATTCCTAGCTATAAAACCAACACCGAGTCCCCTAAGGGTACCTCTGCATTCTTAAAAAGCTTAGCTCTCCAGTTCATTCCCAGGTCCTGACACCCTGGTATTGAGGTCAAAATAGATAGTTTTAGCACTCCAGACATAACCTAAAACTCTATGGGAAAGGCTGCATGCTTTTTTTTCCTCCACTAGTTGGGACTCTGAACTATGCAAGCGCATGTTATCTAGAGAAAGGAGATGCAAACTTTTCAAGACATTTCTAAACCAACAGCTCTTCAGTTTGGATAACACAGAAAATAGTGGGAGAAAAACCAGTAAACATCTACTGACTGTTTTTTCTTTTGTTGTTCTCATTCTCTGAGTTATGATCAAACTTCAAAAAAAAGTAGTAGACCATACATGTTTTTTTGGTTTTGGGGTTTGTTTGTTTGTTTGTTTGTTTGTTTGTTTTTAAAGGAGTAATGTCTCTTACCTTCCGGATTAGGAACTTTGCTTTAAATACAGTTTCCTCTCTGGTTGCTGAAGGCGACATCCCTCCTCACATCTGGGCCAGCAGTCAGCAGATGACTTCTTACACAAGACACATTCTCCAATTAATTCACCTACAAGTTCCCCTTCTCAGCTCTTCTGTTTTTAGGCACTTGACTTGGCGCAGTTATCTGACTTTTTTTTTTTTCCCCTCCCCTGTCTAGGGACTTTTTACTCCCTAAAGAGTGAGTTCCCTGCAGAGGAACTAGAGAAAATTGCTTTTGCTGAGGATGCTGTCATTGTGCTGCTTTGGGCAAGATATACTCTGGTACCGATGGCCATCAGCAGGTGTTCTGGAAGACTCTTCTGTGTCTAATTTATAAGCACTTAAATCTTTTATTGTTTATACCCATGACATGTTTGTGATAAGGAAAATTGCTTTTCCCAAATAAATTTCTAATACATATTTGTGCAAAGTAGTGACCCCAACAGAACACAGAAAATTGTAGGTAATCCCCAAGTTACCTATACTTTGCAAAACAGAATACTCACTTGTGATATGGGAAGAATGCAGGCATTAATATTTGAATCTTTGTAGCTCAAATTCCAGTTAAATTTGAATTTTTATGACAGGTTTTAATTTCCCTCTCAGATACTTGCTTTATCCCATAACATAAAAACTAACTTCCGTTTGTTCCCTGCTTTTTTTTATGTTGAGTATCAAATTGGGTTTGAAGCCTTTCCTGATTTTCTAAAAAGTTCTCTACGTACTTGGAAAATTACATATTTTTTCCCCTAAAGCACTAATATCAAGAACAGCAAGAACGATATGGACAGGTAGTTGGAAAGGTCTGTCTACAATAGCAAGTAGAATAAAATATTTTGTCCTGAGGATATAATGTCCAACCTAGATAAATTTCAGAAGTTTATGTTTAGGAATTGCTCCAGTCTGGTCCCATTTACTGAGTTTCCATTTGAGATTGAAGTGCACCAGGTGCACTCCTAGAGTGCTCCTTCCAGCTGATAGAAACCTGGAAGGAATTCAGTTCATGCACTCTGAAATCTCTCCAAGACCACTGCACAAGACCCGTAAGAGTCAAAACACAGATCCAAAACACAGAAAATGGTAACAATCCTGCCTAGTTTCAGAAGCATGCTTCCAATCTGAACTAAACAGTCACGTAGATGAAACCAAGGACGAACCCTTCCCAACAACAGATTGAGCCATGGGTAGTTCTCAAAACATTTTAGAGTAACCTTCTCCTTGATCGCCCTCATAACAGAATAGAAAACATCACCTCTTTCAGCTTTTATCACTCTACCTTTCCTTAATAACAGTACACTCAAACCCCAACAAGTGAAAACATTCTTGATCTAACTTCTATGGGTGAGGGGGAATTTTTATTTATTTTCTGATATGTTTATAGTATGTCTGACATCACAGACAGATCAGATAATGCCTAATCAGATAACCTGAATCAGATATTAAGTGCATGTCCTTTATGATGGAAAAAGAACCAAGATTCCAGGAAAACGGTGTCAAAATTATGCATACTATTTCATCCAAAAATATCAAAGGAACATTGTTAGAATGCAGTATTAAATACTCTCTATCCATTGACTCCTGTGGAAAGAGCAAGAAGGGTCCAATTCTACTGGACCTGCAAGACCACAGCAGTGGTTATGGCATGAGGAACAACATAGGAGACAACCAGAAACATGTTTAACATCCTAGAGTTTTAGTAAGACCTGTAACTATGTGAGACAGAATTGAGACCATTTGTCTAGTGTTAATCACTCTGGGTAGGTGTTTTTTGGCATGAACATTATATAATATACAGATGTATTATTTACATTATATCTTTTTATATGATTTCTGTTCCAGTCAATGTACAGAATGCATAATGCTCCCTTAGCCTCTTTCTACTCACTGTTCAGTGTGTACTTCTGTAAGTTATCTACTGCACACTATTTTGATCTGTTCCTCATATGAGTTTTTCTACAGTGTTTACCACTGATATATATGTGTGCTTCACAAACAATTCCTTTATCTTCACAACACTCCTGTGAGAGGATTACCTCTTTTTTATGCACAGAGAACTGAGACACAGGCAGATAAAGATGAAAAGTGTACGCTAATGTGGAGCAGCTAATCTGAGATGTTTCGAACCTGTAGGTATGACATAGGAGTCTATTAACGCAAAACACAGCTTTAGTTGCAAACAGGAGCGCTCAGCGTTTCTGCAAAGCAGATCCCAAGGAGGAGATGGACGCTAAGAAGACAAGCAAAAGGAGTGGCTAAGCATGCGGGGACATGTGAGCCCTTTGGCTCTGTGGCAAGAGCTTTCTTCCCCTCCTTGCCTCAGCATCCTGGCCACTGTGGGAAGGCAACAGGTCTGGAAAGAAACTATGTCACATCCAAACCAAGCACCTTTCTGGACAACCTGAGCATTTGTGACAGCAGGGAGCAGAGTGAATGTTATTAACTCCCTGTTTAACATCAGTGACTCACTATGAAATCTTTGTGAAAGATTGTGATAATATTCCTTACATGAGAAGGCAGATTTGCGGAATAAATTTCACAATTTTTAACAGGCCCCTGGACATACCACACTGGGTATCAAAAAACATGACTGGAAATTGTGGAGGCAACTGTCAGAGTAATTAAATTTTCATTTACTATAATACATTTACATGAAAATATAAGCAAAGTATAAATGTTGGTTGTACTGGACCCCTTCACTAGAACACTTGAAAGGTTTTTTACACAGAGAGTTTAAAATAATAGCTGGTGTTTCCCTCAGTGTGCACATGTTGGGGAAGAATGTTGAGATTTGCTTACAGGAATCCTTAAGAGCCTACATGCTCTCACTTATGCGCAGCAAGTGGTGCCAATGATGTACATTTAATTTAGCAACAACATCCCAATTAAGAAAAATGACCTTCAGAGCAGTTGTGAAAAAACTATTGAAATGCTTTGAAAAGGAAAGACTGGGAAAAGACCTTAATTTTCAGTTAGATTTGGGTCTGCTCTGTATTTTTTTTATGTCTATGGCAACAGGAAAATATTTCTGTTTTTCATTTTCAGCCCATGAAGCTCACACTGAAAATGGTATATAGGCTAATTGGTGCACGATCACCTGTCATTTCACAAGAACGAGATTGCCTAAATTATAATTGCGGGAGAGGGAGAATCAAAATCTTGTAGAAGTGCTCAAGACTCAAATCATTTGTGCATCTGATTTGTGATGGCCACAGGGGCGCCCAGCTCTCTGTGCTTCCTTTTAAAACCCCAGTCTATGTCTGTGCATACAAAATATATTCTGGTTTCAGACATGTATTAGCACTGTTCGAATACCGTGGGTATTTTTGCGGCACTTTCCATCATTTCAACCGATTTTTTTACAAATCCCACCTGCCTTACTGCAGGCCGCCAGCTCTAGTAAAGAAGCCACCCATGAGAGCCGTTTGGAACCGGTGAAAGAGGAGAGGAGAGCAGTATGCAGATAAGCCCGGCATCCATGCAGGCAGGCTGAGGAAGGTCATTTGCTCTCAAGTGCCAGGGACACGAAAATGCAAAACTCACAAAGGGATGCTGGCCGTGACTGCAGGAGGAGAAGAGTCACTAGGTGGCAGAAGCACTCCTTCTGCTGCTCCTCCTACCCCTTGTGCTGTGGGCTCTAATTAGGTCAGTGTATGGTAAAGTAGGACTGGGTGATAAATAAAGTAGGTTTTTCTCTCCTAGTACACACTGCAGCTTAATTTCGCTTCTTTTTAGGTAGTGTTGCAAGGTGGATTAAAACTTTTAAAGGCAAAAAAAAAAAAATGCCCTCTTGCCAAAGTAAATGCAATTTAAACTCACTGAGGAGTAACGGCAGAAAAGGAGGAGAGAAAAAAAGGAAAGATGACTCCTCTCTGGTGACATTGATATTCTGTTCAGAAGAACACTGAGGAGGGGGAGGGCTGTGCAGAGATGTGTGTTAAATCTCAAATCCAAACAGGCAAAATGTGCAGTTTTGCCAGCTCTGGTGTAAAGCAATAACATGCACTTTTTCCTTGAGGTATTTTTGTAATTTTGCTATGAAAAAGGCAGTTTTAGTCAGCAAAACATGACTGATTTCCCCTTCCAGAGATCAGAGTAATGTATCTTGCTATGGAGGTGGTACTGAAGGTCAAAGATGAGATAACATCTCCTGCATCACTTAATCTCCATCTAACTGGGAGCCACATTACCCCAGAGCTCAGTGTCAGCTTGTGGAAAGGAAGGTACAAGTTGTCAGAACAATTATTGCAGAATGTGCTTAATCAGATTCACAAAGCTGTTCTTTCTGGGTTAAATCATGTTAAGGACTTGATACTATTTCCAGTGAAGTCAATGCAAACCTCCCTTTGATTTCAATAAGAACAGATTTTGCCCTCAGTGCAGCGTTTAACTTCCCAAAAGACACGACAGGGAAGGAGTTTTCGGGAAGAGGAAGACGGAAGACAGGAATAATTCTCTTCACCTCTCTAGGCTTTGTACCCCTAAACAAGCAGGGAGAAAAATAGACTTACTTAAAACAGAAGATGACCTGGCTGAAGGGAACAGATGCAAAAATGTAAAGAAAATAAACAACAGTGTAGGTGCTGAAACATGATTTAGGCAGAATCTGAAATTCTGCCTAGATCTAAACCAGTGATCCTTAAATATGATATTGCAAAGGTATGCTAAGATCAGGAACTCTGAAAGCTCAGAGCACTCCTCTTCAGTTCTCCAGATGCTTACCAGTGCTGTTTTGGCTTGGGGGCTTAGGTAAGTAGTTCCTGCCTAAAACCCACTGGGAATTTATGATAGGTAGAGTGCTGTATTAAATCCCCAGAAAGTCCCAATTTGTTCAATGTATTTAAGTATGGACAACTTACACTGACAGGACCAGATCTTAACAGTGCACTTTTATTTACTTTAGTTTTTAAGCACAGTAAAGGGTAGTGCCTCCATCCAGTGTTAATACAATAATCTAGTGATGTAACCATAGTGGGAGGACAATTTTAGTGGCATCCGACTAAGTGTGTATGAGGATTTCTGGGAAATATCCGTTCTGGCCAGTGGGAACTGCTGGAACGAGGTCTGTTCTGCAGTGGGACAGTGTCTCCCCTTAAGAGTCCTTGTCATCTGTTTACAGCCACTCCTGAAGTGGCTTCCCCTTGGCTCTCTAATGTATTGTATGGCTGTTGACCAAATGAAGATTTTTTTTTAATTTTTTTTTTTTACATGCAGCTGGGTAGGTTGGTCATTCCTGGCTTAACTGTTTGCAGATTCACTTGGAAAGGAGGAGCCCTAAATCCCACCCTGAAGTGAGTGTGATACCTACTTTTACACAGAGTTATGCTTTTAATCCCATTTCTACACAGCATTTACAAGGATCAGCCTATAGTTTAGGGCATTTGAGTGAGGAAAACCTCAGCCCTCTTTCCACCTTTCGTTACCTGAGCCTGAGCAGGTCTCAATTTCCAGGTGAATAAAAACTAAGCTGTTCTGTAAATGGTGGGCACAGGTTCTATACACCACTTGGCTTCTAAATGGAATGCAGTGAACTCTACTCTTTGCAAGAGTACATGAAAGCAAACATTTCATGGACTCAGGTTTTCTTTGTTCAAGTGAAGTATGGGAACTGAGATTTCCCTTGCTTAGCATTTTTCAACAATACGTGGTAATTTTAGGGGAGATCATATTGCATGGTATACTGCATAAATCCTTTTGTATACCAAATTGGATGCCACTGCCTAACAGACACTGCTGTGTCTCTTTTTATAGACACTGAAGTCCTATATTGGACCTAGGGCTATAACTTTGTTGTTTATTACAGTTAATGAATTTAAGTAGGACACCAGCTACATTAGCATATAGATTCTGCTATGAATTTCAGAGGTTTGAATAAGTTTAAGAGAAAGGAAAAGAGGGAAAATCCCAACATAGTCCTGGTATCCATAACAATATTCTCTCTCAGATGTGGGTGGGTGTTCTGTGGTGGGAATAAGCACAAAGATGCTGTGAACCTGAAAGAGTAAATGTGTTAATATTAGACACATCATTCAGACCCTCAGGTGGAGACAGCTATGAAAGAGCAGAGTGCTAAAACAGTATCCTCCCTCAGTCCTATCATCTTTATTTCTCATGTATTTCTTACTACATGAGTATAAACTATAACTGCTTATATTGGAGAAAATAAAACTAAAGACATGGTGCAGACATAGAGACTTTCTCTAAGAGGTTACCAAATTGGTTTCATGTTTTGTGTGGCTCACCATCAAACATCTAGTAGCATCACAGCAAAAGATTTTGTTACCTAAAGATTTTGTCAAGCATAGGAGAGAGCGATTTCATGAGTGTCACTACCCTTTCCCATCTCCAGCAACAGCTGGTATAACCACTGACTTCATCTACAAGTTGCTGTCCTTCCCTTTGATCTGGAAATGATAAAAAGCTAGTTGACTAGTTTGACTACTTTAGTCAACCCCTATACTTGCTTGAAAATGAGCTGTGTTGAGGACTAGATTCCTTCCAACGAGTCTGGTTTTGCCACCACCTCAAGAAGCATAAGGTGATAAATGGTGGTGACAATAGATGTGGCTAGTGGACTCTTGCTTACATGTGGTCTCTCAGTGATGACAATACCAGAACAAGAGAATCATCATTCTAAGAAAGAAATCCTTAGTGTAAACAAGACCTGACTGTGGATTTAGAGTGCTAAACTTACTATTGGACAAGTTAAATCCCAAAAGGATTATTTTTGTTACTACTAAGCTTGAATCTGATGTAGAATGAGGGTTGGAAGTTGTTTTTTTTTTTTCTTGGTATTTTTAACTGCTCTTGAAAACATTTTGTTGAATAGTAGGAGTGGTTGGTACTGTTCCAATTTGGAACTGCTTAGCTCATGAGTTCATAAAATAACTGCTGCAACAAAAAAGTACTGCAGCAGCACAGAAAAAAAAGATTAAAAAAACCTCTGCAGACTTATAAACACATTATTTTCTCTTTCTAATTGAGGTCCAGATGTTGAAAAGAAAACACATGGACAGAAAAGAATTTTGGTTTTATTTTTAAACAAAACCAATACATTTTGCTTCTTTCACTTGAATAATTTTATAGAGCTTGGAATTTCTATTTTACAGTTATGTTATGTGATGCACATCAAGAGTTATGGCTATGTTTGAGGTTACAAAATCAGTGGCACAAAATAAGATGCATTTAGGTTCATCATCTCAACTATTTTCCCATAAGAATAAAATCATTGTGGTAAGG
This sequence comes from Aviceda cuculoides, assembly GCA_035590195.1. Classification (NCBI taxonomy): domain Eukaryota; kingdom Metazoa; phylum Chordata; class Aves; order Accipitriformes; family Accipitridae; genus Aviceda; species Aviceda cuculoides. The sequence goes on along the minus strand of JAVJGG010000082.1, from coordinate 27,374,942 downwards.
GAAGAATTTGTGTATTATCTATTCAGTGCTTTGCTTCCTTGTGAGAATCAACTGCAAACAGAGGTGCTTAATCTATTAGACAGTGCTAGCCACAGAGTACATGATGGGACCATGTCAGTGCCTCATTCTGTAACTTTGCCTCAGCAATATGTCATACCCTTGCCTCATGATCTGGTGTACACCTATGCATGCCAGACATACCATGAGTAGCCATGCAACACTTTCCCTCTCATGATATTCTCCATATCCATGAATGCCCGAGTTAGCCTACGACCAGCTGTGCATATGTCCACCACTTCCAGTGTCATTGCTGGATGTGTAGGCTTATGGCAGATGAGCACTCTGAAAACTATATACCACAGGGAGCAGGCACCAGCTTACATGCCAAAGCTGAGCTGCTCCTGACTTAATATGCACAGACGTCTATTTCTATCATAGAAAAAACTGTTCAGTGCACAAACATTTTGGGATGGCATGTTCTGACTGTCACATCAGTTTAAGCAGATGTATTAGTTTCCATTTGTAGAACAAATGGACTTTTCTGATAAAAGATACAGTTACTTGATTTCAAAATCCATTTTATTGTGTGCTGAACAGGTGAATATCGGTCCACTCATTCATGAACTTCTGCATGGGAATGAGATTGTTTGTTCAGCAGAGATATCAAACTGTGGTGAACAGGTTGCTGCAGTTTTAGTGATGAACTTAATTGGCATCCAGTGACAGTGAAATAACAGAGGGTACTGCAGGTCAAACTTCAACTCCATCAGCAGAGCTCTGTGGGGAAGCTTCCACACTACCTGCTGCACTATTGTTCCCTCTATTCAGTACTACCAGCATCTCTCTTTCTGATGAACACTACGCTTTTTATTTTAAACCAAAAAAACTCACAAGGGGTTCTATGTGCCAGGATGGTGTAATATATGATTTGCATAAGAAAGGGTGAATAGACTCAAAATACCTTCTTGAAAAGCAAGGAGTTGAGTTTTCCTTTTTAATGATAAAGAAAAAGTCTCATGTCACACTCTGTATCTCATTGTGAGTCTCCCACAAAATCATTTGATTAGAAAAGCAGAGGATAATTGGCATGACAAAAACAAGGACACAAGAAGTGAGGCATTATGTGCTGTTTCCACAAATATTACTGCTAATTGTGTCAATTAAATTATCTAATTAGTCTACAGCAAATCGCTTAAACACACACTAGCACAAATTCAAAGCATATGTCTCTACAGAGAAACTAATAGCTCCTAAAGGGTCAGAGTTTAGGAAAAGCCATCAGACGTGGCATGAGCAAAGAATAACTCTGATTTGAATTTTGTTAATAATCAAACATACCTAAGTAGTATGCATGTCATCCTGCTGCCTGGGAAATGATCTGATAATAAGCATTACGTGTGGCATGCCAAAAATCAGACCTGGACACATTCTGACCATTCTAGGAAACAGCCCAGAGCCATGACTGTATCATGGCAGGGCTGAGCTCACATTAAAAAGCATTTGCAAAAGGCAGGATTTGTGTGCTGGCCTGCACTCCGCCAGCTTGGAGCAGGGCATGTCCACCTGCAACATACTGCATAGGCAGACCAATAGAGGCAAAACCTGCTCTAGTCAATTAAATGTTCCCAGGACCACTATCTCATCCATTGAGACCAGCTGGCAGGGAACAGCCCATGCCCATACAATTAAATTTTCTTGCAGCCCCAGGCAGCGTGCCCCCACGTTATGAGTGCCTGTTGGGAATGGTCCCTGGCCCGTGCTGACTCCCAAATGTGCCCAGGAGTTGTTTGGGTGAGTGCTAGTTCACACAGGCCAAAACTACCTTGGGCTATTCTCTTTCTTGGACAGTTCAGGCAGTCCTGGGGTCCTCCAGCGTTTTTAATTTGCTTGGGCACAAGCAGTCATGATGTCTATTTTACCCTCTGCGTGATGCACTCTTACAGGGTCACCACCATCTTTATACAGAGAGCATAAGTAGATTGCAGACACTGGGATCATAGGTTTGACTAATCTAAGAACTGAGTTCTTCTCCAAACTAAATCCTTTATCTATATATGATCTTTATCTGTAGCTATAAATAGAAGCCTTTAGTTAATACCACTCTCATATTCTTCCTGCACACATACATGCTGCAAACTGGCAGGCCAATAATCAACTTCATTATCAAGATCTCACCTTAATCTTTGACAACATCCCTAGTAAGTTGCGTTGCCATGTGTGAAGAATAAGAATGGCCTTAGAAGGCTAAGGCCGATGAAAAAGTTGCATTCTGATGTTTGATACTTTCTGGAAATAGTTCTTTCCATTCATTAGTACAACATATAAAATAAACAGGGAGTGTCCGAAAAGTAGTTAGCTACAGAATCTTTTGGGAAATCAGTGTTTGGAGGAAGCTTCTGCAAAGTAATGGACAGGAGGCTGTCATTTTTCATTTGGCACCATTTGATGTCATTGTTCATTGATGTTTCATTTGCCACATTTCCTATGTTTAATAAGAAATAAACTAAATTCTTATTTAGTTGTGGTATAATAAAACCACCTGAAAAACACAAACACATATACATATTTTAAAGCTGACCAAATTAACCCTTTAATCCGTCAAGGTGTCCGAGTATGATATGCTCTATTGTTTTTAAATATAGTTAATCATTTGTATAAACATGTCTGAATATAAACTCAAAAGCTGAATCTCCGTAGAAGAGTATTTAGATTGTATCAAATGGTAATTGAGAGGAATTTTTAAGTGTAAAAGTGGAATATGAGCACCAAAATAATATAGATTCCTCAGGCACAAATTAAAGTTTTTAATCAACTTTTCAAGTTGAAAAAATGTCCCCAGTAGCTGTAAGACCAAGTGTGAAAGAAAAATGTTAAAACCTGTGAAGAGCAGCACTGAAAAGAGGGTTTGGATGACAGGAACTTTTGTCTTCCATCGAAAAACTCCCCACCAAAAATTGTTACCTATCCACATACAGAGAACTTCTTACTCTCTTTGTAACTGAAATTACTTCCTCATTTAACATCCTCAGTGGATGCAGAAAAATTTTGGAATTAAATTTAATCTCTTTTTTTCTCCCCTCTGAGCCAATCATATTTCACCTCCCCTTCACCAGGCAGGGATGTTTACAATCTATAGAGATTCACAGCAATTTTGTGAATTATGCAAGGGGTTTCTGTAATTTTTCCAGAAAGGTATAATAACTGTGCGTGTAAGTGCCTCTGTCTATAAGTGCAGAAGGCAAGTTCACAAAAATATCAGTGTTTAAATTAAGTGCTTATTTAACTTCTCATTATCTGAATGTCATAAAATTCTATAAACTAAACAGTGATCAGGTTTTTCTTCATGTTACCTTTTTCTTTCTAACTGAAGACATTATATTATTTAACAACACGGTTGATGAGGAACAAGGCATTTATTAAAACAATATTTGTAGATGTGCTTCCAAGGATTGGGTGTGTCTTGCAGAAAGAAAGAATGAAACTTCAGTATCTGTATTCCCAGGGAAACACCCTACACCTTCATCATGGCCAGTTCTTTCTGAATAGTGACAATGATGCTTTGTTTCCCTCTCACTTATGTCATTACTGCAAAGTTTAATTTTTCATTTATTATTTTTACCTTGTTTTGGGAATCTGTAACTGTAGCAACGGAAAAATGCATGAATCTTGATTGTCCGGAACAAACAAGAAAGTAGATGTTTTATGGATGAGTCAATACTGAAGGTATCAGTTTTAGAAAGTAAGCCAAACCTTTATTAGCTTGATTAGCTTAGCTGCATGTTTGTTAGTCAAAAGTAGGGATGGCCTTGGGACAGTGTCTGGAACCACAGCCTGGCAAAATTTCGGTTTCTGCTACACCCTCCTCTACTTAACACCTGTTAAACTGCATCCAAAAGACTGGTCCAGTTTGGGGTGTCCCAGTACAGGAGAGACATTGGTAAGGTGAAACAAGGTCCACCAAGATGGTTGGGGCTGGAGCACTCAGCTGGTGAGGAGAGGCTGAGGGACCAGGGCTGGTTTAGCCTGGGGCAGAGACAGATTCAGAAGGACGTAACAGCAGCCCCCCAGCATGTCGGTGGGGAAGGGGGTGGGGCGGGGAGGTTTAGCAAAAAGACAGTGTTGAGCTCTTCACAGTGGGGCTTGGTGGGAGGATGAGAGACAACATACGGAAGTTGAAAAAGGGGGCTTGACTGGATATCAGGAACCACTTTTTCACCATGAGAGCAGTCAAGTAGTAGAACAGGTTGTGCAGTTCCCACCCTCAGGGATGCTCAAAAACCCCACGGGATAAAGGCCTGAGCTACCTGAGCAGCTGACCCTGCTTTGAGTAGGAGATTGGAATAGAGATCGCTCGAGGTCCCTTCCAGCCAGAATGATTCTGTGGCCTTGTGATTCTATAATTGCAAATAAAAATGATTTACATCTATTTATCTGACAAAAATTGACCAGGAGAACCATTTAATTTAAAAACTACCATTTGACTCTTCCCTCTTGACAGCTGAGGAGTTTTGCACAATATAATGCCGTACAGACCACTGTTCATAAGAAATAACTACCTCTTGAAAGAAAATGACACCACTGTACCACACTAGGGCAATGTGATCACAACCAAAAAGGCATGCATTTTATCCCATGATATCTTGATGGAACATATGCCACAAACAAAACAAAGATAGTTTTTGCCTTGATGTAGTTGACTACCTTTGATGTTACAATTAATTTGGGCTGGGCCAGCTGCTTTATAATTAAAAACAAGTCTTTGCTTTGCCAGACCTCAGATTTTGTATTATTGTAAACATCCTTCTTGTGCCAATAAACCTAGCTAGTGTTTCAGGTTAACTTTCCACTGAGGGGTGGGAAGACATTTCCTTCTCTCCCAGTTTCCCAAATGCATAAGTTAATCAGTTTTCACTGTGCATTGTGCTATTTCAACAATGACCATATTCCCCTTACACTGTCAGAGACTGGTGTCATGCCTCCAAAGAATGGGTGACCCAAACAAAACAATCAAGGAGGTTACACCTGGGTTTTGGGACCACTCTACCTCTCCTTACCCAATAGTGCTCTCTCCCTTCTCACACAGCAGCAGCTGCCAAACACGCTGGTTTCTGCATCTCCCACATGGAGCTCTGGTGGGCAGTAGGCAATTCTTTGCTGTTTCTGCAGCATCTGCTGATCCAGAAATTGTTCTCATTTGCCTCTTAAACAAAAAGCAGTGTGCTGTATTCATCTTGCAGGACACAACTGGATCATGCTACTTTCCTTTGGTGAAAAAATCCTCTTCTACAAATGTAGAAAAAATTTTTGAGAAAAAATTATATAGGTTAATATAGACTTTCCATTTCATTCTCAATTCTTTTTCCTCATGGTAACTCAGTTAATAGATTCCCAAGCAGTTCTGGTATTGAGTGCAAAACACAGTTACTGAAAAGAGGCAAGCCTCTGTATTGCAAGCAAATGCATATGGCTGTCTTTTAGAGACAAACTACACCTACAAATCTTGCATAGTTGTGATGTTGTGCAGAAACTTCCTCGTACACAGTCGATCTGCATGTAACCTAAAGAAAAAGAATATCAAGGTCAGTAAAGACACAGAAAGGAAGCCAGGGTATAAAAGAAGAAACACACCTTAATTTTCATTCTGTGAAACTGACTTTTCCCTCTTTTCTGTAGTTTTAAGATGTTGCATGCCCCTGGCACATGACCTTTATCAGGTACCTCATGAATCCATTTTGACTTTCTATTTTATTTAAAGGTAGATGTCATTCATTTTATTGACCACTCTGCTTCACAGCCAGTGACGGTGTTCTAATGAAACTTAGCACAAGTGTTACACCCTTTTAAAATTTGCTTTCTTTTGTAACTACTGGCTTGCATAATTCAGAAATAATTAAGCATTCATGTAAAGGCATTTCACAAAGCAAGCTCAAATATAGTCATAAATAAACATACAGAATTCTTTTTCCTCTTGGAAGGAAACAAATAGTCTTACAGTGATGGATTTAATTTATTCATAATAACCATCAGAAATTTGCATATGATGAGCAAATTTTCCAAATGCAACATGTTGCAAGAATTGCACTATTTTTAAAATTAAATTGCTGAAGCTTTTAAACAAAGGAATTTTTTAATGGCAACTAAGAAGTATTTACTAAAAAAAAATATTGCTTTTCATGAAGATCAGGACAGGACATTTGTACACTATAAGCCACGAAATGCAACCGTTTTATGAGAAGAAAAGGCTTTGTTTGCTGGGAACACTTGTTTAATATGGATCAAGGGATTATGTTGTCCTTGCTTGCCATTTAGCATAAAGGTCCCAAATTCATCTGGATGGCCCAAGTTTCACTCTTTCACATGCTAAAAGTTCTCCTTTATGGGTGGAAGAAATCCTGCTGATGAAGAAAATACACATTTCAGAAAATGCCTGGAAAGCTATAGGAAATGTTTGTAACTGTATACCACACAAAATTATTCTAGACAAATGTGAATTGTCTTTCTGAACGGCACTTAGTACTGGATTTACTCAGGGAAGAGCCATCCAGAGGGCTGCCTTCTAAAACAATGGTGAGCAGCCATTGATCACAAGAGGTGTAAAGGCAGTATATGTGTGTTCTTATGGGTGTGTATGTGCCACACTTCATAGTTTGCTTTGCTATCATTCAGGAGTACCCCTTTCTTTCACTGGATTTTGCGGGAGGAATAGAGGCCCCTGGCAGCTTCCTCCTAGCTGCATGCTTCAATAAAGTTATGCCCATATGTGAGTGTCTCGTACTGCTTCTGACCTCAGAGATCTGTGTGTGAGACAGTATATGCTTTGGAAGAAGATGACTGGAAGGGTAGTGGTAGGACAAGAACTTTGGCATTACTTTTTAGATACAGCATACATGTGCTAGTGTAACTTAAAAGAAAAAAAAAAAAAGTTAATTCCTTCCCCAAACAGCTTGTAGTACAAATATAGGACAGAAATAAGAAAGGCAGGTAAGCAGCAGGTAAAAGCAAGATGATCACTGTTAGGTGGAACCAATGTTATGGGGTTGTAAGTTCACTTCCTTCCTTAGCAATAGCTAAGTATTTTAGATGTAAAGAAGACTTATAATACTGCCATTGCCTACTCAAGTCTAGGAAAAAGGAATTCTTGTTAAGACCTTTTCAACTCTGTCTTCTATAAAGTATTTTTTGTGAAGTTGGATTATTTTGAGGTTGGGTGACACACAAAGTAAAATTAAGAAATGAGAGAGAAAAGATTTAAGTAATGAGTACAGAGAATGATGAAATTATTAAGAGGGAAAGGAAAAAGGAGAGCTGTGTGACGGCTAGGGAGAGAACACATAGAGAAATAGGTGGGAATAAAATACCTTTTGTGGCTGGAGCTCACTGGACCATGTCCCTCTTCCATCCTGTTTACTAAGAAATGTTTCTGGAGCAGGATTTGCAATGTTATGCAGTATGTGAGACCTCCAGGTCCAAAACCTGGTATCTTCCTGTACCAGGGAGCTTGCAGGAATCTAATAGTTACATTTGGACCACACTGATAAAATAAAACATTACACACCAATAACAACAAAAACAACAACAGCAATAATAATAATAATAATAACAACAACAATAACAATGCTGAATGTAATGAGAGTATGTCATTATTCCTGGCCGTATTACAGATTTGAGGTGACACACTTGTTTTCAAGGCCTACTGCATTTTGCTAAGGTAACTTCAGCCTACAGCACATTTAGCCAATAGTGAAAAACTGCATGTTGGAAAGCAAATACAATGCTTGTCATTGTTGGTAGAAGACACAGCTGTAGCTTCCCACTTATTAGTCTGAAAATGTATCCTGTACTGTATTGCTTTGGGCTTTGTCAGCATACACAGTGTGCATTTTTGATACAACATAGGCTGATCTAACCAGACACAATGTGACCCATGTAACAAATGGCACTAAACAGAGATTTGCTTCTTTAATGGCTAAAACCAGCCAATTCCTTTGACAACAGCATTTGCAGCTGCCCTTTCATATTACAGATAACTATGCTTATTAATAAGTACTTGACACTACATCCATATTGAATTTCTGCTTGTTTGTTCATTCAGAAACCCACATCACCAACATGATGTTTCAGAGACATTTGCAAGCTTCATAGAATACCACATGTAGATCATACTCTGCCTGTTGGTACCCCCTGGAACATCATGGCTTTTTTCAGACATGCAGTTATACCTTGTCCATTTTGTTCTCAGTAACAGCAGCACATTGTAGACATACACAGCCATTAAAATCAGGAATTGCTTTCTGCATACTGGAAAAAATGTTTGTGTAGTTCTTTTTGTGCAAAGGGAAAGAATGTCCTGACCTAGTCAATACACTTCTCTGGCATCAACTGTTCTAGTTACAGACCTGGCACTACAAAACACAGTGCTGAACTGTACTTCATTAGACAACTGTTGCCAACCCAGCCACCCACAGAGTCAGTGTTTCTCCTCTTGCAGGGTAAGTATTATCACGCTACTGGAAATGAGAAGGACTTGCTCTCCTAGCAGTTCCCAGTTGAGACAGATAGTTGGGAAAATATTCTGCAGTGGCTCAGAGAAAAATGAATATCCTTGACAACACCTCATATAAAGCAAGCTACTTTTAGATTTGCTTAGTTACAGAAAAAACTCTCAGTGCCTGCAAGGGTCGACAGAAACAGGGGACTAAAGTCTCCATGAGCCATCTGTGAGCCATGTAGCCGCTGCTGTAGGACAGAGACAAGAGCTTAAGGAATGCTTATTATGCATAGAAGCATAATAGGCTACAGCAAGAGAAAAAAAGGAGGAAAAAAAAAAAAAGGGATGGCAGTTGATTCATGTACTGTTCCAGCTCCCGGGAGTTTGCTGCTGGCACGATTCACCCAGCTGAAGGTACACTGCGTACAGCTTGCACCTTGCAGTGAACGTCCTGCTCAGCTCTCCCATGAGCAAGCCGTTCTGCTCAGCCTACACATTGTATTTCACAGACACTGTTCAGGGCCACTTAAATCAAGGACAATTTTATTAATCTGATAAGTTACACTGGAAACATAAGTCAAAACCAATTAATTTTTATTCTTGTCCAGGAGAAGCTGTTGACTGTTTTGCTTTTGTTCTTCTGTCATGCAAATCAGGTAACCTGAATTTTAGCAGGGTATCAAGTGCCTGATTCTGAAAGGAAAGATTGACCTAGTATGTGCAAAATGTCAAAAGGCAGTCCTTGATTTTAGGATCAGGTACATTTGTGAGTGACTTATGTTTTCATTTTACGGAAATTTATCATTCAGAAAAGTGGGCTTAATAAGTCAACAAAGACCAAACATGAACAGTTTGTGGACACCCTTTTCTCAACACAGATTTGCAAAACCCACACAATTCAGGCAGGCAGTGAGGTATAAACATTTCACTATGAGCTTCAGCACTTTTTCCTACATCTCTTGCCATTAGCTCTGGTGCCATGCTGTAAGCCTTCTTCCACAGTTCTTCAAATACTGCAGATATAACCTGGTATTTAATATATGTGAAGACTGATAAATTAACTGTTATAATCAGAGTCTTTTTATTTGTAATTGCTTATTACTGATATTAGAACAAGAAAGATTATCCACGGTAGAAGCAAAAAGTGATAATGTTCCTATAAACAACTATTGAGAGGAAAATGCTGTGTTTGAGGAGTATTGGTAAAGGGTTGGATTTGGGTCTTGAGTCCTATGTGGTTGAATAGCTTCTTGAAACAAACACAGTGACTTTAGCCAGTGAGGTACAGTTTAGTGTTGTCCCAGTTAAAGGGACGTGCTAGGGGGAAAAACACTGTTTTGGGTAGAACATGGGCTCCTTCCACACACTTTGCCCCTGAGGACAAAGTCATGCAGTAACTATGATAAAATTCCAACAAAATATGCAAAGGTCATATTTAATGGACTGAAAAGAACCCCAAGGAATGTAAATGACTGGGACTAGAGGAATAGGATCAAAAGCTACTGATATCTGTATGTAGCTTTGCAGAGCTGTGCAGGCAAGAGGAAGCACTGTGTATTGGGACTTGCGTAATCTTTAGCCCTTCTGAACTTGGCCAGCACTGCAGGAATGGAGTAAGTGGTGAAGAACATATACGTAAAGGAAATATTCATGCTGAGAAAATAGCTGTGTTCCCAAATGTTTTGTACAGCTTATGTTTTTCAACCCTCAGCACTTCCTATGAACCAAAACATTTCTAATTCATTGAACTTCTAGTTGGAAAACACTGTAAGGCAATAGCATTTTGTTGCCCAGTTGCAAACCACATTATTGTGTCCACAAAGTTCAGAGTTTGGAAGCCAATTTGGAAGCCACTTAGCTATCCTCATTTATCCGTTTCCACTATCTGGTAACAGAGTTCTTGAGACCTTTTAGAACTTTTTTTGTTGTGTTTACAGTTTAAAAGTTCCACCGTAGTTTACACTTCCCAATATTAGATGTTTCTTCAATAGGATTGTGGTTTTAGTTGCATTCTCACCAAAGGGTAAATATATAAGCCTGCACTTAGAGCAACGTTAATGTTGTCAAAAGGAGTATCTATTTGGTAGTCCAGGTGCAGAAGTTTGCTTTTGCTTAAAATACACTGTCTGGACCTATTTTCTGTAACAGATCCATCTATTCAAAATACGTAGCCACAGGTTAGGCTTCTGGTTAGATGATGCATGTGCACAAATTATACAGTTATTTCAGACATGACAAAATCACTAAGCATAATAAACCACAGAAAAGTTACAATAACAGAATAATACAGTTACTTGACTGAAGTTTAGCATATGTTTTCAGACAACATCTGTGGTTACATTACGTTTTGTTTGTGAGGTTAAAGCAACTTTTGTGCACTGGATGGCAACACAGTGCACGAGTTCAGGAGAAAGTTCTACAAACAATTGAGTTTGTGGAAGAGGGGCTGAGACAAGAAGAAAGAGAGGGTAGTGGTAGGCTTGATTTATTTGGGAAAAAGAAAAAAAAAAGAATGGTAACAGATAAGAAAGTCACAGGCCCAGTCCTCTTTCTTCTCATTACTATGGAGTTACATGGTGACGTTCTGAATCTCAAAAAGTAAAAAAAAAAAAGCATAGAATTAAAAAATATATGCATTTACATATGTATACAGACATATATACTTATGTATGCTTACATTTCTTTTTAGAGAAGAGTTATCTGGTATTAGACCAGCAAAGACAGATTGAAAAAGATAATTGAAATATGTGAGAAACTACCATGATTTTTAGCCATTCATGTTTTTGCACGTGTACTTCTACAGAAGAATGAGTGTAGTGCTCAGGCTAGTTTTCCCTCTCTCAGCTATTTGTACCACAGCAATCATAGTATCTAGGTGCCAGTTTTGACAAAGTTTCACTGGGAAAGAAACAGTTATTATAGGTTTCATTGTGAAATAACTGGTTATGTGTCAGCAGCTGCTGTAGAGAACTGCAACTACATCAGTGACTGTACAGAATGAGAGTTGGAGAGATTTGGATACACATCACTGAGTGCTGGAGAGACTACAGACACTGTAGAAGACTGTGCTGTATTCCTATTCTGCAGAAGATTTATTTCCCCAGGAAACACCTTTAGAGAGAGCCTCAGAGGGCAAAGTTCAATACAAAGAAAAAAGATTCCTGAAAAACAGAGTCCCCGTGTACTTTTATGTTTTTCAGAATACATGAGAATCAAATATACCTCATTCAATTATCTTTGAAGGGTGTTATGGGTATTATAATCAATTCCCTAATTCTAGGAAGATTTCAATATTGACTTGGCAGAGACAACTAGTGATAGTAATAGGTTCATGCAGTGATTAATATTTTAATAGATTTATATATGACAATAGTTGCATTATACTGTAGCTACCAGCAGAGTAAGTTTGATACTGTAGTCATTTGGTAAAGTAGATAGTCATCTGATACTTGTTTTGGATCTTATGAAAATGGATAATTAAATCAATTACCAGGTAGTACACACCATAATACTTACAAGTACAAGCTATATGGGTGTGTATATTTTCAGTAGGACCTCTGTACTTTAATTCATCCCTGGTAATTCATGCTTCCAGAATTTCACTGGTCATCGATATGTTAGGAAAGTGAGATCTAAATTTCTCCTTCCTGTGATATGTGGAGAATATTATCCACTGTATTTACAAGTTATGCAGCTACATATGTCTTTAACATCCAGGCCTCTTTCTACTGATGGACTTGTGGAAGAAATAGTTTGTTATCCCACATTTTTCTTCAAAATGTAGTACTTAATTCTTCTAATGAAAAAGACACATATTCTGACATGTAGTGTATACAAGGCAAAAGTAGTTTATATTCTTATCTGAGCTATCAGTTTGTGCCATACCTGCACGGGCAGAATCCCGCTGTCTCTGGCCATTAGCCTCAAGAGTATATTACATAGATATTTTCTGCCGTGGGCTAATTTTCAGAGTGAAAAAACCCACAATGCACTGAAGTTTAAAGCCAAACTTCCACAGGTAATTTGAAAGATCTGAGGAACAACAGCAGTGAAGATGTTCATGGTCTAGAATATCCTTGCAGCCCAGGCATGTATAATCAAGAAGTCTGACTGCTGAAGCCCTGGTGGTATCAATGTGTCATTCAGCTATTCCTGTGAAAACTGTGTTGACACAATCTTGCTCATATTCTCATATGAGTAGTTTTGAGTAGCTTATCAACTACCATGTGTTGCTTTTCACCTTCCTGCTTATTTAGAGTTTTTAAAACACAAATGGCTGGATTACAATGTATTGTTTCTTTCAGGTTTTGGGGGTTTTGTTAGTTTGATTGGGTTTTGGTTGGTTGGGTTTTTTTTTACATTCAGGTCATTCATGGGACATTTTTACTATTGCTCTGGCATTTTCAAACCTCTGAACAATATCCAGAAAAACCTTTGTAGTTTCTAAGCCATGTCTAGTGATGTCAATTAGATTTTGTGGATGTACTAGACACAAAGTGAAAAATCAAGAAGAAATTTTCAGCATGTAACTGCAGCTGTATGTGTTAAGTGTAATTTTGAATGAAACATTCATTTGAAATGTTTAAAAACATTCAGAAACATTCTTAATCTGCAATAAACATCTCCCTGTTTTTGTACATTGTTAATATTTTTACTCATAAAAGGAGAGATTTAGTAAAGTTTAGGCTTTCCAGTTCATAAATATCAAAAGGAAAAAAAAGGGGGGGAAAAAGGAGGAAAAAGGGAAAGAGAGAAAAAAAGAATAAAAACAGCATAGAAGGAAAGTTAACTTTAACAATCATTTTTCTCTTCTATTCACTTCAAATGTAGTTTCATTTTAAGTTTTGGGCATATGGTGGGGTCATTTCTTGTTTTATCAAAACAGTTTTCCCATCTTAATTAAAATCAGTGGACTATGCAATTCTGTTAGATTGGAGGAAAGGAGAGTTTGTTAATTTACATTTAAATAAAACCGATTTTCTGAACTTCTGATATAGTTGCATTTTTAATATCTTGTGCTTCATACTGTATTTATAAGTGGTACCACTGGAATTATGGGGAGTCTTGGCTCACATTTCTGACATCCTTCAGTAATTGTAGTTCTTTTGTAGCCATGGTTGTTTAAGAACAGAGTCAAGGCAAAGTTTAGAGGTGGAGGTAGTATTTGTTTATTAAATCTGTTGGTATAACTGAAAGAAGAGGCAATTTGAAGAACTTTTCTCAAAAAATTGTCCATATTTTCCAGCTGTTCCATTTGGTCTAATTGAATGTATTATTCACTACATCTGAGAATATATTAGTTCTGTTGTGGTGTCTTGAGTGATAACTTTCCTGCTTTGATATTTCATGACCATCAAAGAGTTTGAAATTTAACTTCTATTGACAGATTCCAAAATTTTCAGTAACTGAAGTGACCAGGAGCTTTTTTTTTATTATTATTCTTTCACTTGCTTTTTTTTTCTACTTTTTTATTTTTTCCTTTTTCTTTACTATTTGTCTGTAATCTTACCTCTAGACTTCTAGTTTTCTTTGAAAACTTCATTACTTGTACTTTAGTAGTCAGGGCATTTAAATATATGCAGTCAGAGACTCTTTATAGTACAAATGAAGCACTAAAGAACTTCAATTAACACTTCAACTATGTGTAATTAAGAGGAATTCTCTGCAGTACAGAAAGACGTAAGACTTACTTACAACACTGGTACACTATGAGGTATGTAGAGATGTACAAGAAATGTGACAGTTTAATTTTGTTCCTTTTAGTATTCAAACAGGAATCACTGAGTGAAGCAACTTCCTTAATGATTTTCTATTTAGTAGTTCTTTTTGCATGGAAACCTGAAAAGGCTTCCTCATGTTTGATTTTGTGCTGTGATATGTCCAAACAACTTAGTTCTTACAGTCCTTTTGGACTTAGCACAGTTTCATATTGAATAATGCTTAAGTTAGTTTGCAGCTGATAATGTATATTTATGTGTTCAACATTAATAGTGACTGGAAATGCTTCACTGATCTGAAGGTAGTGTAACATTTTTGAGAATGTTTTTTGTTTAGATTCAGTTGCTGTCATGGAATATAGAACTACAAAGAAGCAGTTTTCCATCTGGTGAAAACAGAAGGATTTTAGAATATTTTCTAATTGAATTGTAATAGAAAGTAAAAAAAGGTTTTGTGACAAAATATAAATAATTCTGAAATATTTTATTCGATACCAGTTATTATCAATTATTCTACTACAGTTTCTAAGATTTTTTTTCAAATGGAAAATCAGAATTCCTCTTTAAAAACTGTCAAAGAGAAATTTTTGACAATTTCAAAGAAGTTTTTTAATCATAGAAATTAATTTAAACTGACCTTTCTTTAGGGCTATTGGCATATGTTTTTACCTGATGTTCTGGAATATTTATGCAACAAAGAAAAATGTAGGTATTGTTTGCTTTTCATAGACATTGAAGTCAACTGCCTACTTCAGTAGTTTTGTTATGGCAAGAGCCTATCAGACTTACTGTAGAATCATTGACTATCTTCGCACTGCATGCACAATTTCTCAATTTCTTGGGACTATTTCTCTGGAAGAATATATAGAAATTTTTGCTTTTCCAGTGAAAAAGTTTTCAATTTGTCAAATTGCTATTTCTGGTTGGTGACAACATATATTAGATTTGCTAATGTTACTGGAAGTGGCTTTTCATTTCCATTCAGAAACTCCTTTGGAGCAATTAACTGATCTAGGAGAGCTGGTTGCTCAATTTTCTTATTGTTTGCAGTCAATGTGACTATGAAGTCAGGTGGTAAAAAAAGAGACAATGAGTCCTTCATTTAATGCTATCAACATCAATTATACGTGAGCTCCCTTTACCTAGGAAAGCTGAATGCTCAGACTTGATCTTAAACTCTGGTCCCAAGAGAAGAGGCAAACAGTCATTCTGCCTGGGATAATGATGTTCTATATAAAGCAATAAAATGTTACCTGGATTTTCCTAACGTTATATTGTACAAATTTAAATATTGCTCAGGTTCAGGGAGGTTTTTCCACCATATGGTGGAAACACTGGAAGGTATGCTTAGATACTTAGACTCCCAATATTACGCCTTAGGTTTAATTGACAACTCCCACTAGCTTATTGACAACTCCCACTAACTCCCATCTAAATCTTCTTGTATCGTGCCCAAGCAATGCCTTGTGAAAGATGATATGCACTAAAAAACCCAAACAAAACCCACTAATTAAAAAACCTGAAAAAATAAGGAAAAAAAATAACCTTACAGCTGAACTCTCTTTCTGTCTCTAGGAAAAAAAGAAAGAAAGATTTAATTATTTTGATGAAAAAAAGGGAATGGTTCTGTTTTAAGCATTTTCAGCCAGAAATGTAACCCTTAGGATCTTTCTTGAAGCTGTTAAACCATTGCAGATGCAGCCATCCATACCCAAGATAAACTCAGTGCTAGCTTTTGAGACTGTGAGAGTTATGTCCTTAGGAAAGGTTAGTTTTTCTCTTTTTCTGCAAAATAGTTTGTAGTCAATTTAAATTTCCTCAGCTTGAAACTTACCAGAACATTGTGTCATGCGCAGTTATCGATTGAATTAATTATTCTCTGCAACAGAACTTACCAATAAATCAAGGTGCGAGGTACTGTTACTGCAATAAGCTTGGAAATTTCAGAAAGAAATGCAATGTACTTTAAGTTTCTTGTCCCCATACACTCATTTCTTATTAATATTGGAGGAAATTTCTTCACAAATACATTGTCATGAACTGTCTGTTTCCATGGGTGTAATATTAGGCAGTTTTGCCTAATACCAAGTTAATATTTACCTATTAAGAGTTGTACTACCTTAAAATTAATTCACATTTGTGTGTTGCAAGTATATAGGTAACTAACATGCTGCTGAACCTATCTGTGCATTCATGCGTACAATACAAACATTTTTGTTCTTGTAAGTAGGATTCTTACAGATATTGTAAACATGTTTTAGCTAGACATGTTTTCTTCTTTATTTATGAAATGCTGAATATTTGGGAGTTTTAAAAAATATTTTCCATTTCTCACTGTATTAGGGAAAAAAATTGGGGGGGTATTAAATTCTGTGTGTTTCTGAATGTATGCTTCAAAAAGGGTGATGCAGAGCATGGCAGGGCAGCAAAGGTAAGAGCAGAGTATGTGAAGTGAAGCAAAGAGAAACATTTGAAGTTTATTTATGATCGTAAACAGGAAATAAATGAATAAGGTTGAAAATAGACAGATAAATTATCTGCCCAGCTACACAGAAAAATATTGACAGTGCAGTATAGACACTTTATGTCAAGTATACTTCATTTTCCTCTGTCAAATATAATCAATCATTTGTCAGTATCTTTGATACTGCATTTCAGAAATGCAAACTGAATACAGTTAAATTCACTATATACAAGTATACCATATAGCAAAAGATGCACCTACCTAGCATGTTTAGCAAAATCATCAAAGCAGTGTCCTTCAACTGGAAGGACAGTGACAAATATTAAAAATGTACCAAGACAGAAATAAAAATACTTGAGCTTGTAACTGACAAAATATTATCCCAAAAATGCCCTGTGTCATCAGTATAAGAATTTCACTCATTTCCTGAGGGTGTGATTCCTGATCTTGCAGAGGCTGAAATACATCCTCAGAAGTCCCACTGGGTAGTCAGGTAGAACAAATTGTAGTTGAATAAATCCTTTTTTAGAAGTTACAAATAAATATGGCTGCATTAAGAGCAATGTATACATCACTGGTTTATTCTGATATAGCTAGTCAGTACAAATGAGGTCTACTTAAGGATGAAGGTATCTAACTTGAAGTAGGATCTAAAACCCTTGTGAAGGCTTATATACTCCCTTTATAATGTACAAGAGAAATCAGATGCCTTGAAATGGGAATGGGAAGATGAGGCTGCTGAGCAGAAGGCAAGCTAGGGCTCTCTTAGGAGAAACAGCTCTAAGAAGAAACGTCTGAGACTTTAATCCATTCATTTCCTGGAGTGACGGTTCCTTTCTCCGTGTCTGGGTTAAAACTTTTCAGAAATGTAGGAAAAATTTAATTTTGCCACTTCAGGATGAAAAGCCAAGTCAGAGTCAATTCCACTACAGCAATGAAAATAGAAAGAAGAGCTGGAATAGAGGTGTCACACAGGGCAGGTTTCCCTTCCCATTGATTCCTCTTGGTGCTGGCAACAGTCGGTTGGGAATAATTCACAGGACAGAGACTAGAGACTGTCCCGTCTAAGATGTTTTCACCCAGTCCTCTAATTCTACAGTGGCAGCCACTTTCCCACACCCTCCAGCCCATCCAAGAGTGGCAGAAGCATGACTCAGCCTAATTTCAGGGGCTGGTGCAAGACAAAGTGTGTCTTTCATAGAAAGTGACCATTTTGTTGCCATAG
Source organism: Aviceda cuculoides (assembly GCA_035590195.1). Classification (NCBI taxonomy): domain Eukaryota; kingdom Metazoa; phylum Chordata; class Aves; order Accipitriformes; family Accipitridae; genus Aviceda; species Aviceda cuculoides. Next base: position 27,357,048 of record JAVJGG010000082.1, on the reverse strand, counting down.
CAGCTGGTAGACTCACAGAATCATAGAAACATTTAGGTTGGAAAAGACCTTCAAGATCATAAAGTCCAATCATCATCCATGCCCACTAAACCATGTCCTGAAGCGCCTTGTCTACGCACTCTTTGAACACTTCCAGGGATGGTGACTCAACCATTTCCCTGGGTAGCCTGTTCCAATATGTGACAACCCTTTCAGTAAAGAAATTTTTGCTAATACCCAATCTAAACCTCTCCTGACGCAACTTGAGGCCATTTTCTCTCGTCCTATCTCCATCCACCTGACAGAAGAGACCAGCACCCATCTCACTACAACCTTCTTTCAGGTAGTTGTAGAGAGTGATAAGGTTTCCCCTCAGCCTCCTTTTCTCCAGACTAAACAACCCCAGTTCCCTCAGCTGCTCCTCATAAGACTTGTGCTCCAGGCCCCTCACCAGGTTTGTTGCCCTTCTCTGGACACTCTCCAACAAAGGAAAGCTGCACATCAGAGAAGATGTGGGACAGGTAGTATGACTCCAGACAGGACCACAAGTGTCCTTAGAGGGACAGACCAGTAAGAGAGGACAGGAGAAAAAAGTAGAAAATAGGTAAGATATGGGTGAGGATGAAAATAGCCCTTGCATTTGTAGGCAGTTGAAAAACAGAACAAGGTTGGTCTGATCTCCATTTCCATGAACAGAGCTGGGAATAGTGGGTTTAAGCTGCAGTTTAAACCCCAGTCAGCAACCAAGCACTAGTTTCACATGGGCACACGTGTGTATCCTGCTGGTATTTGCATGTCTCTATTTCTCCTCTCTAATTCCTAATGCACTAGACCAACTAATTAAAGCACAGTAATATAGCTGCACACTTCTAAAGATGATCTCCAGAGTCAGGCTGGTGGATCTATATGCCTGGTTATCTGGTTCCACATGCTGCTCTCTAAACTCTGCTTACAAATCCTTTCTTTATGCTTTTGCGTGTCTCAGGCCATTCTGTCGCACAGCCCATGGACTTTCTTACTCTCAAGGCTCATGTCTGGTACCCTGCTAGTTGGAGTCTTGCTGTGCTTTTCTGATCAGCCTCTGATGTGTGTCCTGGAGAGACACTGGAGAGGTGTGATCCAGGTGGGGGAATACCCCCTCCTAGAACTGCAAACTCAGAGGAACCCCACAAGGAGGGGTGATCTTCGCGGGTTGCTGACTGCTGTGGCCTGCCACAGAGCAGCTGGCAAAGCCTCCTGGAGTCATCGTCTGGTGCACCCAGGCCACAGGGATTGTGCGTGTTTGAAAGATGATGTCAGAGTTATGTGCAGAGCTCTATCAGGCAATAAATGTTAATATAACTTAGCCCTGATTGCCAGAGCATTACTGGAATGGGTTTGTTATTTTTATTAAGGAGAAGATGAAAGACTGGTAGGAGAGAAAGCAAATGGCTTTAGAAAGGCCCCAATAACTTGGATACCACCTGACTGGATGCAGCAGCCTTTGCCCACATCCTCCCATAAAGCTTCACTGCAAATTAGAGTGTTTTGTTATGCAGTTGTACCTGGTCATTTGTCAGTTTTGACCTTAGAGTGATCAGCTAGCCTCAGGAAACAGGATCTGCAATTGCCCCTATTTTATACTGAGCAAACATCATTCCTGCCATAAATTCTTTGAGGCAGGGGTCCTATCATCCGGATTTTATTTAATCCCAAACATGTTGATGCTTAATAAACAAACACTGTCATGACTATTTTTAAGGATTAATTTGTCCAGTCTTTTCTCAAACCCAGCTATCTCCTGACATTGTGTACTCACAAATAACACATGCTGTGTGCCTCCTTGGAGATACTCAGGTTCCTAACAAATTTAACTGCTATGGCTCTTTTCTGATGTTGCCTCTCATGGGGAGCTGCAGAATCTGGTACCCCAACAAAGGCAAGGCTGCTACAGGTCCATGCCACCACGTCCAGCCCGTGGAACTAAGCATGTATTCACAGTTGCTCCACATCAATTCAGTAGCCGCTCCTGGATCCTTGCTCTCCCCCATTGTCTCCTGCACATGGGTGCACACACACATGCAAACAGACCTCTTCATTGACCCCCTCCCAGACCTCTCCAGCAGTTGGCCTGGACCCCCCCAGTGCCTCAGAGCCACAGACAGACTCCTGGCTCCCAAGCCTCTTAACCCATTTGTCAGCTAGTCTGGCTGGGTATATGCTACCGATCACACACTCACATACCCACACAGCTCCAGCTGCTGGCACATGAGCCCTCCAACCCACAGTCCCACTCCAGTTGCTGGCACTCAGACCTCCTTGCAGATGGAGTAAACAGTACCTGACCCAGGAAAAGAGCCAGAAATGGAGTTTAATGAGAAGACAGGACAGAGTGTGATGATCGTGATCAGGGCATGGCAGGACAAGCATACTAACTAACCAGTAAGCTATTTACATGTGACTGGCCTCTCTTATCCCCTTGTCTTTCTTTTTTCCTGTTTGTTCCTCTCCAAATCCCATCATTCCTGCCCTTTCCGCACCTTTGGTTCCTCCCCCAAACATCCTATACTAAGTCTAGTGGGATCCTGAAATTCTATTCCCCTGCATCCTATAACGTGCCCCATATCCCTAGGCAGAGAGAGAGGGAGAGAGACAGAAGAGAGGGAAAAACCTGTGATTGACTGATGAAGATGGGTTTCACACCTGGACCATGGGGCTGAGGCTTTCCTAGGACAGTCCTGTGAGAAGCCAGGGCACGACCCCCTTTCTCTGACAGGGCGATGAGGGTTTCCCAACCTGCCATTGTGCATCTGTGCTCATGTCTGTGTATGTAGATGAGCCTTTGTCATGGTTTAACCCCAGCCGGCAACTAAGTCCCACACAGCCTCTCGCTCACTCCCCCCCTCCAGCAGGATAGGGGGGGAAGAGAATCGGAAGGGTAAAAGTGAGAAAACTCCTGGGTTGAGATAAGAACAGTTTAATAATTGAAATTTAAAAAAAAAAAAAATTACAAAAAATTGTAATGAAAAGGAAAATAACAAA
>JAVJGG010000082.1:27334849-27353948 GCA_035590195.1 Aviceda cuculoides | reverse complement strand
GTGCGCCGGGGGGGCATGCTAATTCTGGAATAGCTAGTATTGCTACAAGCCATGCAATGTTAGGTTGAGTTTAGGTAGAAATGAAGAAGTGTGGAATTCAACCCTAGCTTTGATGACAAATAAGAAATAGTTCCTACCTCATAAATAGTTTGACAAAACCAAATTTATTCCAGAGCACTTAAGCTGAACTTCTGGAGAGGATTCTCGATGTTGATTGCAATATTTGCTTTTCACCAAATGCAGCAGGTAATATTTACAACACCTATGTAACTTCAGTTCCAGGTAGCGATTCTTTCCATTCATCCTTGTTTTGCATCCTGTTTTGAATTGCTGAGGACTTCTAGGACAGTTCATGAAAGTAAACATACATTATTCTGTTCAGCAAAAATAAAAATTCTGAGATATGTCAGAAAAATTATAAATATGGACTTTGGGTGAGAAGGAAAACATGGAAAGGTTGTACCAGGCCTGCAAAATGCAAGTATTCCTTTCGCAGCCATATAACTCTTTCCATATATATTCCACTGATCATATTCCCTTTGCAAGGAGTTCCCTTGGAACCTCACCATGAAAGCTTTTTCCAAGCTTTTTCCATGTTAGAGGATTTTCTGGTTGGTGTCATCATGACACTGATAGTATTGATAGTTACTGTGGTTTAGAAGTTTGTGGAGCTGAGGTCCATAGGAAATACTTCTCAGTTAAGCTGTGTGACTGAAATCAAAGCGTAGCTGCACAGAGTATTGCAAGGACCTCAGAAAAGGTGTAGTTTGGTCAACTATAGTGACAAGCAGTTCCATAAGGGGCAAAAGCTCAGCCCTGGTGCAGGAGCAACAAGCATGCAGTTATTGGGGCGGTCTGATGGGCCAATACTTTCCTCCTAGCAGAGTCCAACATGCTCTACTTATTGCCTGCCCTCCTCCTACATCCCCACTACATTAAGACCACATCTGTCGCACTTCCAGATGTGAGCAGAAATAAAGAAATTCAGACTTTGGGAAAAATAAAGAAATTCAGACCTTAGGAATTTCAAAATCCCAGTTTGGAAGGATACTGGTAAATATGAGGAAGCTTAAATTAATTAAAATATAATTAATACTGTGTTTTGCCAAATAGGAACAATACATACCAAAGGTGTTTTGCATCAGTGCTGCAAAGGCTAATGGCACTTTTAGAGCACAGTAGACCTTTTGAAGGAAAGTACAACCTAAAGCCTTGATATTTGCTGAGTAAAAGCAATGGCTAGATGCCTTTTCATTTCCATGATTGTTGAACAAGCTTTGAGCATTATCATGTGGTTTTATACTTCACTCACTTGCCTATTCATTTGTTTTCATGGAACAACCCCCACAGAGCAATACAGAAAAAAGTGAAATGTATGAGCAATACTATCTGTTCTCAAATGTCTATACAGAAAGAAATGTAATTATTCACTGTGTTAAATAACATCCTTTTAATGTCTAACATTTATTTTGAATGTTAGAATCCAATTACCATGTACTAATAAAGACCCTTACAGTACAATATCTTTCAGCACAGGAGGCTTATGTGGTTAGTTTCCATCCATTATTTATACATTTTCAATTTGTTTAGTACAAGAGTATATATAATTAGGAAGAAATATCAGCGAATAGAAAACAATTCAGTTCTGTCAGAAATGTATATAAATACAGGATGATACAAGAGAGCAAAGAAGACAGTATTAAAAAAGAAAGGGCAAAGCATTTAACCAAAAGAAAACTTTATCTGCAAGAGAATGCAATTGAAACAGGAGTAAGATGGTTGAGTAACTCAGTTATATATGACCCTGTTAAAGACGATCAGAATGAGCACCTGAAATAAATGTCAATATGATCCAAAATACCCCCAAGGGATACCAGAACTAAGACAAGGGACAAGGTAGCGTGTATCTGTCCTACAAAACTGATGTTGCTGTAGCTACTGATAGAGATAATATCACCCAGGACACAGAAGCTCTTCTCAAACACTAAATAAACATACGCTCACACAGACAAAACTGTATAATCACATTGGTTTTTAAGCTTTAAAATGGGAAAATAATCATACATAAGGTTGCTCACAAAAGAACAAACTTATTTTATACCTATAAGAAGGCCAGAAAGGCGAACAGATGAAGTTTATGAGAGACTGAAACATTATACTACATTCTATAGCTGAGTGTATAAGACAACAAGAATTACATATGTTATAGATCCAAGCATATAGAAACTTCTGAGAGCTGCAAGAAAATAGATTCCTAATTATGAGCAAGAAGAAACTTAATTAGCTACAGACCAAGCAACAAAAGTTACAGACTTATCTCAATTTTAGCCTCTACATGCCAAATTATAAAGCACTTAGGCTATTAAAAGAAATATTGTTGGCTTTCTGACATATTTTTTTCAATAGTGTTCCCAAAATAATATAAGTGTGTGGTTGGGTGTCGTAGTAGTATCTCAAAACCAAACAACAAAAATGGTATTCTTCCTACTGTGCAAAAAATATCGTATTTTATTCAAATCTTAGTTTGTTACGACCAACTGTCAAATAAAGGGCTTCAGCCTCCATATATTTGCATACCTACAGTTCAGAATGACTACTAAACTTTAATATATATGATTCTAGAAAATACAAACCTTTGTTTTCAAACTTAGGTAGATTATTTAGTCAAAATCCATTTGCTCAAGTAAAATGTCATCTGGGACAAGGGCTTAAATCAAGGTTTAGATAACTAAGTATCCCACACCCCCATGGAGAAAATGATCAAAAATGTTTTATTGCTAAAAAAAAATATATACCATATAATATGATACAGTGGATGTTTGAAAGCTCAAAAGAAGACAAATTAATGTTTAAATGCATGTTACCCACAGCTCAGATTTTCTGACATTCTAGTGTGTGTCTAGCCCCAAAATCTTCCGAAAATGAGGTCTTTTCCAGATGAAGTAGTATAAAATTAGTAAAATCCTACAAATCCTTAGAAGTCTTATTACCACTGCGATTTCCTTTGCATAAGTTTACAAACTGCACAATAGTTTTAAAGTAGATGCAAATGCTAATAGTTTTTGCTCTTTACTACTCTGCTGCTTATTAGTTAGCTTTACAGGCAAATACAGATACCTGCAAATCTCTAAAGGGAAATTCACTCATCTTCAATAGTTTCTCTTTAAAAATACTGTTCACACAGCTTTTAAGGGATTATAATGTTAGTAAACTAAGCACACTGTGCTTTTTATTTTCTCAACACAACATGCTCGAGTGAGTGCTGTGCTATGCAAAATGAAAGAATATTTCTGTATTGTCCTGGACCCCTTGTGTTTGGAGCAACTAAGCATGTTCTAAGGAACAGGAAGTTAAGGAGATAATAGATCGTTAAATAGAAGCTTTATAATAAATATCTTTTAAATAATTTTTCTTATATTCTAGTTGACATTAATACACTGTTAGCACAGTGTTTCTACAAAAGAAAATCAGCAGTGTTAGTGAATTGGTAAATCTACACTCACTCACTGTTCCATTTCATCACTTTATTATCTTCTCTCTTTATTCCTGCTATCTATATTCCTCTCCTGAATAAAACAAACAAACAAAAAATCTATATGGACAAAATAGAAAAGATGACAGCTATGGTTATCTTTGCTTCCAGAACTGCAATTACACCTGCAAAGATTTCTCCCAGCTTGGCTTATGATGGTGGTTGCTTGCATTCTAGGTCCACTTCAGTCCTAGGAAGAACTTATTAATTGCTTAATGGCTATTCCCAGAGGCTGTTTTCCTTTTCTGAATGCTTGTAGAAATTCTGACATAGGGAATAAATTATTCGTATGTAAATTTTACAAAATATCTCAATTATCCAGAAACAATTGAGTGACACCAAGCATACCCCTGTAAGAACCCTAGGTACTTCAAAGTGTTCCGCTTTGTATTCACTAATGATAAAGGAGTAGAGCTGATACGTGATGCAGCAAGTAGAGGACCACATAGGTATCAATATCTCTCTCTTAAAAAAAAAATTAAAAGAGTAAGAGGAAACAATCCCAGCCTAGTTCCAATGTGGTACATTTTAAGAAAAATAGATCTTAACTGCAATGTTTTCTCTGGATAGTGAAATTGGTTTGAGATGGGGCGTGTGTGATACATATGTGATCCTGTTCATGTTAGAACTGAAAGCACTGGGATGCACTTTCACAGATGGTCATGTATTCAGTGTTTATTTTCTGTACTGAATGTGTTTAATATGTACCACTACAAAACTTAACATGTAAATTGTTTGTGTGCTTTAGTTTGAAATATTATTATAGTATTCAGGAGAGGGGTGGAAGGATATATAGACAGATGTCATACATATTCTTAAAAAGTGTTTTTTGCTTATTCCCAACAGATATTTTTCCGTTTTGGTTAGTATAAAGGTTGGACAAAATGGTTTTGAAAAAAGGAAGAAATAAGTCAAACATTTTCTCTTCAGGTTTATCTGAATAAAAACATTGAAATTATTTTTACATTTCATGTGTCTCTACCCTTTCTAGATGAAAAGGATTTGAAGATGGAAACAAAGAGTATAGTAGTAAGTGTTTAAGAGGGAATATAATTTGCAGCATTAATTTTTATCCTATATGACTTCAACATCTTTCTTTCTTCCACCACTGGGCTTAGAATTAAGCTTACTTGTGTCCCTAAAGAATTATTTAAGTTAGGACAACCATTACCTTCAGAAAACCCACTATCATGGTTCTCCTTGAATTGTCCAAATAATTCTCTTTTGATGTACAACATACAAAGTATACAAATGAAGTAAGTATAGTATGCCTCCTCATAGCCTACAGACCTTTGTCATGGTCTGTGCAGATGTTGTAAAACTGTGCTGTCATTGCTGATCTTTTTGAATATTCAACTCTGGTAATCTGAGTCTAAAGCACACTTCCAAAATGTGTAGAGGGCAAAACGTATCTCCTGCAGATCTTGCCCAGAACAGTAAATCTCCCAATCCAGCCAAACTGAAAAGCAATTTTAATCCAATAGCACATTATCTTGGTGACAGCTTTTTTCCCCATGCAAAGTTTCAGGCTTTTGCCATCAGCTAGGTCAGTGGCCATGTTGTGAAAGAATTAATTATAAAAGTAATTTTTTTGCCCTTGGTAGCAAACCAAAGAAATGTGTTTCTTCACAAGATTTCTAATACAGTTTCTTTGTGGAGAAGGACAAAGCTTGGGAATTTGAGACAGCAGAAAAAACAGAAGATGATTTAGAATAGGAACCTGTATTCAGAATAGAAACACATGGAAATACAAGCTCCAACATTTTAGCTACAATTTTTATTTTACTTGAATACAAAAAAAATACTGTTTACAGTGCATACACATACATTTCTATGCTACAAATATTTGAGTCAAATAACATGCGAGTTACAAGAATATGAGTCATTTACCATACAGTATCATTTTGGAGTTTGGAGTCAATTATTTGGGAAGACACAGTAAAACCAGCACTGTAAAGCCAGCAGTCAGTAGATTACTTTGAAGCACACACCATTATATTGATAGTTTGTCACAGATACTAAATAATCAAATGCGGAGATATATTAAATAGTTTGGGAAATAGTAGATATCTTTAAACTAGCAGACCTATGCTGCTTTATAGAGACTGAGATTTTATTTAGAGAAAAGCACCTCAAATGAAACACTGTTTGAGCTGCTGAATTGAAAAGCATCATGGCAACTGAAATATTCTATTCTATTCTATTCTATTCTATTCTATTCTATTCTATTCTATTCTAATTATGTGCTAGACAAAGAAACTCAGAGAGTTTGTAAACCCTGCACACCAAAAGGCTTTATAAAGAGTTTGCATTTTCTTTTTTTTCTCTGATAAAATTTGAAGGAGACACCAGAATTTTAACACCTCCTATTTCAAGGATAAATTCTTTCTGACTATAGGTATTTCCTAGATTGCAAAGGATAGAAGTAACAGGTGTTTTGAGTCAAGAAAATCACTGTGGCTCGATTTACTACGCTATCTTGACAAAGAATAATGGGACTTTATTCAATTCACTAAGTATTATTTACTGTAGGAGGAACTACAGCTGAAAAGAGGGAATCAAAGACTTTAAGACAGTGATCATCTTAATCTTTCTTTAGCTAAAAGAGAATACTAATCTTATATGAATGTGTGGGGGAAATATGCATTAAGAAGTCACTTTGTAGAGAGGTTAAAGCAATTGCAAAATATCAGTTCCAGGAATTGCTCAGAAAATTGTGCAAGAAATCCTCTATGCTGGTAAATCCACTGGTGGGAGGATGACAGCTCAGGGATTTTTTTTTTTTTTTTTTTTTTTTTTTTCCTCCAAATGGAAAGCAGTTTTCTCTGCTAGGAAACTGCCTAACCACAAAAAGAAAGATTCACTCGGAAAACACGAACTTGGTTCTGTTACATGACTAGTTTCATGACTTTCTCTTAAAGCCCTGGCTGCTGAAATCAAGAGATTAGAGAAACCCCTCAGCTTTCATTTAAAAAATGAATATACATTGATCTCTCCTACTTGCAAGGGAAGCCAGAACAATGTTCAAGTTAAAAAATAAGAATGGAAGTTTAGCATTTACTATTTCAAACCTCATTAATTTAAAAATCAGTCTCCTGGCTTCAAGAGGTCCAGGCTCAGGGTTTGACAGTGTTAGGAACTGGTAACCCTGTATGCTTCCAGCCATGATAAACTGGCAGGCAGTCAGGAAGATGTTTAGCATGTTTAAAATGTAGATCAGATTGGGACAGTTAAATGGGGACAATTTCACTGCGACAAGGAAATATTGTTCTGTATCAGAAGTGAGGAAGCTGGTAACTTCTCTCCCACACACATGATCCACCAAATGACTTTCATGTCCAGTCTAATAGTTCTCTTTCAAAGGGGCAGGACAGTGTCAGATTTCAAACACCAAGCAAGGGAAGAAATGGGCCATTAAATATCATGGCAGAAATCTGAAGTCAGTTCAGTGGAAACAGGGTTTTATTAGGCCAAGAAATCCTAAAAGAAGGAACTACCTTAGGATACGTCCATCTAAACATGCAGACTCAAACTCATCACAAAACAGCTTATTGGTGCAGGTAGAGTGGAACACAAATACAGTTTATACAGCTTTCGGGTCTGATTCCCTGTGCTATGGCAGTTTAAAATAATATTATTTTAAACAATCAAAGTTCCTTCTGTTTACTAAAGGGAACAGTTGATACAGGGAGAAGAAACAATATTCTGTATCTTGTTCTTACTGAGGCCTACTTTTGAATACAGAATGCAAATGTGGGTGATGAACTATGCAGAGAGAAGTTAGAATCATTAGCAAAATGTAAATGTGTCCTGAATGCAGTTCATCAGAGATCTAGCCTTGGTCTTGTCCTATGCAAAGTTTCATAAGGAATCTGTATGATGGAACAGGGCATATACTTCTTTATATAAAGTCAGTACAAAATTTGAAAGGATTAGTTTAGATACATGTATTCTTGGCAAATAAGACAAGAAAAAGGCCCACAAACAAACAAACAACAACAAAACACAGAAAAATGGGGACAAATGCAAATCATTTGAGAAGGAAGAAACTAAAGACTGTTTAAGTACAGAATGAGAAACAAGCTAAAGCCTGATCATAAAAGAGTCAATAAACTTGCCAATCTGACAAAAAGGTATATGGCAGAAATTAAGCCTGCAAAATACAACATAGTTCTTTGTTTTATGCAGCACTGGTAGTACCCCAGCAAGTGTATTGCATACAGATTTGAACATCACACCTCTGGAAAAAGTAAGATCACTTGAAGAGCTTCTGGAGGAGAGAAGTTAGAATGATCTGAGGTCTCTAATAGGTTGTTCTAGGAGAAGAGAACAGAAGACTGTGAAGAGTGCGATCTAAACAAGGGAACAGAGGAGAAGGACAAAAAACCACAGGCTTTAAGAATGTAAAAGACTGATACAAAGAGTAAAAATATACTCCAAACCTGATTTGCATGTCTCCTCCTGAATGACATAAGGATAACTGGTCCTGCCATGGTTTATATGGCCCAGATCCCTGAAGTCATGTTTTTTCAAGACAACGTTTCTTTATCTCCCAAGGTGTGCTCCTACTATCAAGTTGGTCAGGGAGGAAAGTGATGAAAGTGGCGAGCATCCACTCAGATGGAATTTTGCAAAAAGAGAAAGGAAAAAGGAAAATGTTTAACATGCTAAAGAAAAAACACAAAACTCTTCACAAAATTTGCTGACAATGATTAACAACTTTGGTCTCTCAAAACCTCAGTTTTCCAACATATATACTATTTTCTAAAAATGTTTTATCCAAAAGGTCTCAAATCTTTTTACTCTAAAAACCAGTTTTGGTGATGCTTGATATGGTATGCTTCAACAATGACTGTTATACACAATCTAATAAATGATGAATAAAAAACCTACATATAAGACCTTAACACAATTTTGCTCCATTTTTTCTGTATCCTAAAGTGAAATAGTGGCAAGAGGACTCATTTCTATTCTGATATACTTCTCTATATTAGAGCAATTTGAAGGAGACTGGTATAGTACTCACAGACATTTCAAAATCCAGAATATTTATAATCAAACATCTTTCATTGCTAACCATAAATAACTTATCACACTGATTCTGTGAGGTACTTTTTAAATGTTTGAGTATTTAAAAATGTGAATCATACATATTACATAATTAAAATCATTTGGTCCTACCCAGTAAACAATTGAAGGAGATTTGTTCCAAGTCTCTTTCCACTCTCTTCCTGTAACGACTATGATAAGTGGGTTTTGGCTCATGGTTTCTTTCTGTGTTGATTTAAATTAAGGCCATTTAATGATCGAAAGCTAGAAAGATATTTAAACTTAGTAGCAACACATTCTATTTTTTTATGCCATAAGAAATGATACTAGGCTGAATCGCTTCTTCGTATATGCTCCAGAATAATTCAAGGAATAATTTGTAACTGTAGAGACATTGCAGAAGAGAAAACTATTTAGTGAAGAAGAAATTACTTAGGAAAAAACTTCTGAATTTTAGATGGATTTTCATTCATGTGAGTTGAGAGATACCTTCTCCTTGGATGAGAAGTAGCTTTCATTTTCCATGCTCTGATTTTGTTTGAACCACATGGTTCTAGACATTCACATGGATGGAATGGTAATTAGAAGAGAGAAGTGAGGAAGCACTAGTGTACCATGGTTCAGATATGACAAACTTCTCTGAGGAGTACACACAGCCAAATGTTGCTATACACAGTGGTTGGTGAGGGAAGGTTACCATCTCCATGTATGAGAGAATACATTACCGTGTATTCAGGTAAATATACAATGTATAAGGATTAAGGAATGCACTGGATTACTTTTTCTTACTTGCAATAAAATAAAGAAGTAATATCTCTCTAAAAGTGGAACTTCTTCCTGGAGGGGGGGGGAAGTGTGTGTGTGTGTGTGTGTGTGTGTGTGTGTGTGTGTGTGTGTGAAAAGCCTCTGAGACCAAGAGGGCCCATGGTTTGAGCTCTTCCCCTAGGGTGGGGAAACTGGCAGAACTGAGTTTACACAACTGAATATTTATGTGTCTAAAGTGGAAGAGCCTTAAGAGAAAACCAGAGAAAATTCCTACACTTAGAACAGGTACACATCTATACCCTACTCTTCAAATCAATCTCAGAAGAGACAATTAGTTACATTCTTCAAACACAGACATAATACAGAAGAAAAAAACTTACCGAGAGTTTTCTTTTCCCCCTGAATGTTAAGTATATGCCATAAAATCTTTATTAAGCTTTATAAGTGAGCTAGCCAGAGAATATGCACTTTATGAAACCCACCGGATTTTGAGTAAATATACGTCAGGCTGGCAGGTGACATCAGGAACCAGGCAGCAATGGAACAGAAGTGCTAGGACTTCCCTACCTATTTCTGACTCCTACTTACTCAGATAAGTGACATTTTTGTGAGTGTTCTTGCAGTCAAGACGAGGGTCCTCCAAATACTGCAGTGAAACCCTCTGAGTCTAACCAGTGAATCTAAGCCCAGTGCCTTCATAAGAATGTGCAAGCATCCCATGATTGATGAAAAAGAAACTGGGCTTCCCCAGCCCAGCTTAATTATTTTGTTGCACTTCTTCAGTTGACGTTAAAAGCTGCAGTGCTAGGGGAGTTAAATGGCAAATTCCACCATTTTCTAATTCCTGGTATAGCCACCTTGCCAGCTCACGGTGGTTGAGATGCTTTGACCGACACTCGCAGAACGCTATTATTTCAATGCCAGGGGCAAGGCTTCTTCTCATTTAGCAATAAATCTCTGCCTTCGGAATTCAAAGCAAGTTGTCTATTTTTGAGGGGAGCTATAACAGAGACTGTGACTTTGTGTATTCTCATTTCACTAGTTTGGATTAGTTTATGGTCAGTATATGGTGCAAATATATGAGAAAGATAGTAGTGATAGTACAAGTTAGAAGGCCGTGAGTGGCTTATTTAATACAAGTAGTCTTTAATTTTTTCTGTATTTGAGCACCTACCCACAGACATAGCTGATAACAAACAAGCACAGCTACTACTAACTTCATGTGTGCACTGACAACTTGGCTAAATATATACTTGGATTCATTTTTTACCTGTACTTGTACATACTGTAATATACCTGTGGTCTATTTAATAGCTACAACTGAAAATCTGTTTGTCCTATCATTTACAGGTTTTATTTTAATGCAGTTTATTTATTCAACAACATATTTAAAATTCAAACTACTCATCTAGGAATGATTCTTAGGATTTTAATCATTGTATATTGGTGTAATTAAGGTAATTGATTCATTGAATGTTCAGATAAGCAAAGTGCCTTAACAAAAGAGGATCCCATTTAAAGGAAACAGAAAGTTTGACACAGTGAATATAAGAGAATATAGCTGTATTATCAGGATGCTATGAAATATGTTTATTTATATGATTAAATTTTGGATCTTGATAAAGAATTTTTCAACTCTATTTCCTCTAAATGAAATATTCATTTAACACAACTTGCATTTGCCTCTCTCTCTGTACACAAATATAGACAAAAGAATGGATAGAAATGAGAAAAGCATATATATACCAAAATAATATAAGGGAAAACAGTTGCCTCTCACAGGAATCCAGACAGTCACTATGGTGCTTCCTGACAGAGTAAAGCAGCAGGAGACAGCTAATGAGGCAAGTCATCTGTTATCATTGTAGTGCTTAGCCTGATTTAGTTATCTGAATCAAAATGACAGATTCAGGAGGAAGGCTCCTGGGAACTTGACTGAAAATGTTATGTTGATGTTACCATGCATTGATCAATCTAGTGGAGAGCCTCTTCGTCTCCATGCCAACAATGAATAGAAATAAAAAAGCAGGGGTTAAGGGGCATGCTTTTGGAAAACTGATATTTGGGAAAATATTTTCTTTATAAACAAGTTTTGTTAAACACTGAAATAAGCTTCATGCCTAGGACGACTCATGGCCCTTCAAAATATGGGAGGTTTTATAATGTAATTTCAGCTTGTCAAGAACAATTTTCCTCCATCCTTTTTGGTTTACTTAGAAGTTTAGCTTTAGCAGCTACAGTCCATGTTACTGGTTGCTTGTTAACTTTATTCTAACGTGAAGGGGAAGAAATAAACTTTAACCATTTTAATGCCAACAAAATGCCACTCAGTAATTAAAAAAAAAAAACAACTTTGGTTACATTTTTGTAGAATATTCATTTTATCAGATGGGCAAAGTTAATCTTCATAATGTTAAACATTTTTAGGAAAGATGTAATCTAGAAGACAAAAAATAGATATTGTCTGAAAAATGTAAAAGCAAATGGTGACTAATTTTGAACAGGAGTTGAGGTAGAGCTAGGTTTTTTTGAATGAGATGTCTAGACTTAGCTTTCTTGCAAAATAACTAAATGATCATTAAAAAAGAAAACAAAAAAAGAAAAAAAACAGTCCTTGAGAAGAAAATTGAGTTGTTCAAAAATACAGCAGTTCATTGTTGAAGCTTTCAATATGCTTTGATACAAGCCTGGAAAACATATTAAAAAAAAAAAAAAAAGCCAATTTTAGCTCATTTAGCTGTGAGGAATACTCACATCGACTCACAAAATTTGGATACCTATTCTGAAACTGGTGAAGAGTTCTGTGTTCAATATCTAAAGTTCCCTTTCAGAGGAAATTTTACTGGCTTGTGGTGTTCAGCTAGGACTTACCAGCTGGTTTAGAAATAGATTTTAATGTTTTTGCTATTTCCCAGGAACTGTATCCACTCACTCATCTCTGAGGCCACAAGTGTTCCAGGCTAAAAGAGGTTCTCTAAGACAAAATGAACAGTCAAAGTGTTCTGAAAAGGGTATCTATACCTATTCCACCCTGTCCCTGAATCTCTGGAAATTTGTGGTTTTACTGAAAACTGGCTGAAACCTAGAATTCATATTCCTAGGGAAAATAGTAATATGACAAATTCTGAAATGGAATGAGAAAAATATGTCCTGGACCATTGCTGAGTAGAAAACCCAAGCTTTTACTCTTGGAGGGGCCAAGGCAGTGTCTTTGGTAGACTCAAAAGTGTTGCTGATCTCCAAAGGATCCATTATGTCCATTATCCGGCCATTCAACAGGTAGATAATACTGAAATTGGAACATGAAAATTCCAGTACCCCAGGCAATAAGAAATCTAACCAGGAAGACTATATGGTAATTTTCCTCTTTATATTTGAAATAGGAATTTATAATAATAGCAACAACAATGACCATGAAACTTAAGCAACTACAGCCAAAAGGCACAGACAGTGTGATGTAAGGTGAGGGTATTTATTAAATACAATATTGAAACCTCTAAATAGCGATGCAGAGAGAAGGGAGTTTGGAGAAGGTAAGACTCTTGTCCCAAATTCAGAAGACTCAAGGTTGCTGGGTCAACATGAAGATTTCCATGCAGCTCACTTTCCTGTTGGAAGGAAAAGGTAGTTTATGTTCAATATTGCTCTATGCAAAATGAAATCTCTTACAGTCCCACGTCTTAAAGCCTTATTCCTCCTGTTAGCAGAGTATTCATATTCTTCGGTAACATAGTCTGACCACAGGAGATGGGCAGCATGCTGAAATTTATGCAAAGATGTTTCCAAGAGTGGATTTTTGAATGAAAAGATTTTTTTTTTTTAGATTTTAAACAGATCATCATCTTATTTTGCAGCCTCTGTAGGATGACTTAGCATAGTATTCTTATTTTAGAAAGATGGGAGTTAAGAGATTGTAGTAGAAGGCAGAAGATAATGGTCTTCATTGCCACTTGATCTATAGGTTTTTTGTGTGACTTTGGACAAATCACGTAATTTCTTTGTGCCTCTGTTCTCCATCTCCTTCATAGTACTCCTATTCCTCATCCTGTGTCTGTCTTTAAAATTTAGACTTTAAGCTGCCTCAGTTCATAACAATCTAATCTGATCAGATTGTTTAAAATACTTAATCTACCTCATAATTTGGACATACAGTGCCTTGTATAGGAGCTCATAATTATTCTTCTCATGTGACAGCAAACTAATATAGATTAATCTTGTACCTGGATTAAAAAAAAAAAAAAAAAAGACAAAACAAAGAGATTCATTGCTACATAACTCAAGGTCTCTTCAGAGCTCCAGCTTTATTTTAAAAGTCACTGAAGCAGATCTAACACCCTTTCCTAGTATTCGAATGAACAGACCTTTCCAGCAATCTGGAATTCTGCCCTCCTCCGGAAATCAAAAAACAAGTAAGATTTTAAATTTTCTTTTACTGAATAAAACCAAACACCTGATTTTACAAATGGTATTAGTGACTGACTGTCCCATAGGCTCAACTGAAAAATATGTACAGAAAGAGGTTATGCCATCCTGGTGTGTCATACTCTCATCAGTTTTTTGTTCTGCTCATAACTTAACTATGGATCCACTGTGGCACTTGTAGCAAGGTAACCTTGACACATTTTCATATATTTCTTAGAATTTGTAAGGTTCTGCCACTATTGTTGGGGAAGGATATTACGATACTTGAAAAATGTAGGGGTTTTTTACAAATATGTAGCAATTAAATAAATATAAATTTATTTAGAAAATTAAGTTATTTGTTAATTTTCATTAAACATCCTCACCTTTCCTGGGAGCACAATATGTGTTTCCATCAGTCCTGCCATCTGAGTGCTCTGTCACAAATATGGAAAAGCTGTTTTCATGAGTAAGCAAACAAAAATATTGTTTCCATTTTGGATTGCTGTGAACCTTGCCTACATTGGCTGCTTTTGTAGACATCTCTAATAGGCATCCTTAAAAAAATGCAGGAAAGAAGTAGCTCAAAGAACTCTTCAGGAGATCACTGCCTTGGATTAGATTACAGAGGCTAAACAGTCACCCTTGCAAGATAAGATTCAAGAACAGTTAAGGATTAAAGACAAAATACAGTCTTAATTAAGAACTTAAATCTTTTTTTGTGGCTTCCCCAAGTTTACAGATGGATATTTGTTATTTCACCCTGAAGTTAGTCTAATGAAAAACCTGTGCCCAAGTAACTTTGTATCCTTTAGAAACACCACTCTTTGGGGCACAACCAATACTTTGTGAAGGACCGGCTTAAAAACTCTTATGGAATCTTCCGCTCAAGCAGAGTGTGCGTACCATAACTGTTTGCCAAGCAATTCACTAGGAACTACATGCAACCAGAGGCAAGTAATGTAAGTTTTAGTCTGTGTGAGATGCTTTAATTAACGTAATAAACCTCTTTACCAAGCACCTGGATGACAGAGACAGAGCTGGGTATCTGAGAACCACCATGCTCCCAACGGAGCTGCATCATGCATAATGCTCCAAGGGAACACCTAGTACAGATAACGTTTGCATAAATGGAAAAAACAAAAGCTAACACTTCACAGAAACCTCAGGAATTTGACCATGTAAAAAGGGCTCAAAATAGTGACCAAGGCTTATGGATCGAAAGAGACTTTTTTTCCATGAAAGAAGGAGCTTATCTTAACTTGCTTCAATCCTCTTGTGCTCAAGAGAACAGGATGCTGGGTTGGTTTTCTTTACACAAAAATGACAATAAGAAAATACCTGGCTCCACCATTAACTACTCCACCTAATTAAATCCATCCACGTGACTAAATTTTGGCTAGCTGGCTGGATCAAATGGCATGATTAATATATATCCTATTCTTTGATGTAAAAACAGGTTTCCAGAGTTACAATAATCTGCCTGAGGATGGCAGAGCAAAAAATAAATCTGAATGTCTGAGTGCTGATCCAGTGCTATTCCCACTGGATTATGCTTTTGTATGTAGTAAGACACTATTTCTTAATAGAAAAATCTCTGTAACAGGTTACTCAAGAAAAATAACACATCATTCAAGAATTACTTTGTCCACTTACCAGATAAAATAAACACATTTGTGTTTAAAAAAAAGAGGAGTGCAATTTTTGAAGAGTAAAAGAGGATTTAACTACTTCTTTAGCGCTAGGTGTGTTGTTGTTGCAATTAGTAATGCAGTCTACAGACACAGATAACTCAGTCTTGTGTGAGCTAATTAAAACTATTGTTTTAATAGTCTAAACCATTGTAAATGTCATGGATGGGATGGAGACCTGTCAAACGGGCAGTTTATTACAGGAAGGAATATGAGTGAAAATATATTACATGATCATATAGGGCTGTAGAAATTGTTATAGTTTAGGTTTTTTTAATTAAACAGCAAATGATATACAGAGAGCAGATTATTTTTGTCCGTCACCATCATTTGCAGATGCACTGTGCAGAGTGAAGGTGATAACACATTTACTTCCTGTCTTGGTAAGACTTTTCACTACATTTTACGGCAATGCTAGTGCCAGTCTATCATATCCTTATATACTCTGATGATACAGTACCTATACCTATGACTAAAGAATTATAGAAATACCGTTAAGTAAATTCAGTAATGTTGTGAGTTTTACATTAAGTGGGCTGAGTGCATAAAAAGCAGAGTGAGGAACACGGTGCCTAAAGAAAGCAAAGCTGATATAACAGGAATTCTGATGAAATGCAAGACTCAAGATTGCATATGTTAAAACTACTTGCAGCCTAGTTTTTATACTCTTTAATTTCTTCTTTTCATTAGTTTTCTAACTATACTATTTTTTTCTTCTGAGATCTCACACAAGTTATGCAAATGGAGTGACCTAAAGTCCCTTAAGAAACAAGTCTAATTCCATTTACAGTAATATTGCTAAGGAAAATGGTCTATTCAATGGTGAACTTGAAATCAGAATGTAGTCCTTAAAACCAGTTACTTTTTTTGTTCCCATCTAAAAGGTGAAGGACACCCTTTATAACTTGCATTTAAATTAGGAATCATATACATATGCTAAGCTTCGTGTTGCATTCAAAAATGTAAGACAGAGGAGTTTGAGTATTATCAAAGGAAGTGGCTTCTGCTGTAAACCCATCCCAGAAAAAAGCTGAATCTAAAATGAATTGTATCAGAGCCAACATTTTATTCTATAAATCCTGAAAGTACATAGCTACTTACTTCTTATCTCCTCATTGGGGAAAAAACAGTTAACTATATCCCTTCCTTGTTTAAGGATATTTCCAAATTGTCTGCTAAATTGATTCTTATTGCACTCCACTTTTCTTTGTTGCTGAGTCAGCAATTTATTGACTATTCCAGCCACCTGCAATGCAAAGAGAGTTTGGTTCATATTGCTTAGTACATAGTAGTCAAATCTGGCTAAGGAAGTCTTGTTTTCATATTAGGCAGTACTGTATATTAAAAATGGCCTGAAATCAATCAGTTTCTTTCCTTCTAGGAAATTCCATGTAATATGGATGAAGTATAAATATTTATACAGAAAAGCATACCACATTAATGACAGCTGAAAAGTGAAAGACATTTCTACTTCAAGTCTCTTAGTAAGGGAAATTGCAGACAGTGTTCTGTGTGCATTACATACTCTCCCTGAAACTCGGGAGGAGTTCAGAGAGTGCAGAAACACTCTGTAATGGTCTTACAGGGCAAATCACAAGGACTTTTCATCTCTGTGTTTCTCTGTGATTTGATGCAGTTCAGGTGTGTCTATGGCAGTGGAATAGAGGGCAGACTTTCAAATTGCACTTATTGTTAGCTCGTACAAAACAGGACAGAGGACCAGATTCCAGAAGTAAAAAGCTTTTCAGTGTCTTGTGCAAAACAGCACGTACAACAAAAGCATCAGGCCACTGCCCTTCTGCTTCTTTGTGGTAAAAAAAAAAAGTTTAGGACACCTCAAGCTTTGGTAACATTCTCATTATCTCCAAATAGTCTAGCCAACCTCCTTTACTGTATTTTGATTCTTTAGTATTGCAGGAATTGTTTTTCTCCCTGGTTCTCTTCATATTCTTACATTCAATTTACAGAATTCACTCATTCCCTGATAACTAATGAAGTATAAATGAAGTCCTAGAAACAGAACACTACATCAGGCCTTGGAATGGTCAGGCAGTAGCAGTTTAGAAAATCTGTTTGTTCATGATACAGCCCTCAGAAGAAAACCCTCCCATCTATAAGAATAACAAATTTACTTCAAGATACATCAAGTCAAAGCTGGCTGTGTTTCCTAATGCACAGAGTATTATTTATATATGGTCACCTCTGTATGATTTTCTTTGAGTTCATCCTTTTGCTGTTTCTTCAGTCCGTGTCCAGGACTTCAGTTCAAGGTAGGGATGGGTGATCTGGTGAGTAGGTGGTGGAGAAAACTTGGACATTCTTTTGCCTATTTTATTTTACTATTTTATTTTATTTTATTTTATTTTATTTTATTTTATTTTTCTGTAAAATCTACAAAAGCTTCGGGAATACCCAAATTATCTGTGAATTTAATGCAACTTCGGCCAATAGTTTTCACAAAAGGAGGCTGGAAAAAATTTTAAAAATGTGATTATTTTATGCTGTATGCTTTCTATGCAATCAATGTTCCTCCTTTCTGACTCAGAACTGTCATCATTTATTTTGTAAGTATTCTAAGCCCTCAAATCTTAATTTTTGGTTAAAAAAAAAAAGGATATGACAACCAAAACAATGCAGATTTTTTTCCCCTGAGGATAATTTTTTTAGGTTAATGCAGCTTTTGTTTTTTCAAGTTTTTTCTTGTTCTATCAACAAACTGAGAAATCCATCCACTGTTTGCACAGTTTTGGCTTTGTGTTCACCTGTCATCCTTGGAACTTGCTATATTAATACAGTGATAAAGATTCAGCAGTGCAAAAATATTCACTGTTTACAATTTGTGTGACCTCATAGTTCTCAAATTAAGTTGGCATTTTTGCACATCCATAATTGAGGGTAGTGTTCATCCTGCAGATCTTTATTATCATAATGTGAGAGAAGGCAAGAACACAGTTTGTCTCAGAATGCAGTCAGCACAAGCACAAATAGCAATTACAAAAATAAACCTTTTTGTTTGTAAACAAAAAAGTAAAGACTGAAATCATGAGAACTTAAACCATTTTAAAGTCATTTTACACACTGTCTTTTCTGCATATCTTCACTTCTTCATTTTCGCCAAAAGCAAAGAAGGAAAGGGAATGAGTAAACAGCCTGAATCTGTTTTGTAAGAGATCATGTCTGTTGTTATTAACTGTTATATTACGTTTCATTGGGCTGGTTGAAGGCAAACAGAAGGTCAAAATATTTGTTTTTCTTATTTAGTTTTCTTATCTTTGAAAGAAGATACAGTTAAAATATTTCAGCTGACTTCAGCTGACTTCAGTAATTTGAAATGCATTTATTAGAATCACACACCATTTTATGCAATATTTTTAGAAAGTGGAAAGCTTTTGAGGGGAACATATGGATACCTGGGGGGCGGGGGGAGGCCGCTGTGCGGGGAAGTGCCTATACCATGGTATAAAAATATCATGCCTGCAAGAACTAACATGAAGAACATGAGCTCATTCTAACTTCACCCCGTAAGCATAAGATGGTTATGAATTGAATCAATAAACGTTAGGAAGATATCTCATTCGTAGGTATTATTTTCCATTAGTGGACCTAAAAGAATTTTGCTGCCTTGTTTTTTTTTTTTTTTTTTTTTTTAATGGATGGCGAA
>JAVJGG010000082.1:27272533-27334749 GCA_035590195.1 Aviceda cuculoides | reverse complement strand
TTTTTTTTTTTTTTTTTTTTTTTTTTTAATGGATGGAGAAGAAGTTATCCAAGGTAAAGGGTAGGTAATGTCAGAGCCAGTAGAGGAACCTGACTTGCCTGACAGCCAGCTCAAGGCTTTTCCTACCAGGGAATTTATTGTTTAAGTTATTTTGCAATCTTACTTTTAACTGTGCTGACAAATGCAGCTCATCCCCTGTAATTTTTCAGTTACAATCACAGACTTCTGCATTTTTTCCCATGCTGAAGATCAGTCTGAGATTTATATACATTACCACACATAATTGTGAAAACTGTTTTCAGT
Source organism: Aviceda cuculoides (assembly GCA_035590195.1). Lineage (NCBI taxonomy): Eukaryota > Metazoa > Chordata > Aves > Accipitriformes > Accipitridae > Aviceda > Aviceda cuculoides. Next base: position 27,334,446 of record JAVJGG010000082.1, on the reverse strand, counting down.
AGTTTCAGGAGTTCAGTCTATTCAACCCTACCCTAGCAAGCTCCTCACAGAGATGGACTTTGCCCCACAGAATTGTTGTACCCAATAATGTTATTGCATTAAGTAAATGCTTGTCTTCATCCATTCAGTGATATATGATCTTATAGGTTCTGGCAACAGACATGATTTCCTGCAGCAGTAATGGCACAAATACAGAAGCTCAGCAGTACATAGATTTAAAGAAACCTGCCCTTCCTCACTGTCAAATGGGAAGATGCATGAAAGCAGCTTGATGTTGTAGAGTATTTAATGAAATACATGCTTTCACACTATGGCATGATAGACAAAGAAAAGACCCTGCTAAATTGAGGGGTCTGAAATTCCATGTTCCAAAATAACCTGAGTTTGCTAACATACAGGTAAGACCCATTCATTCCGCTTTGCTTTGATGAAGGAGACATCAGTGCTTTGCTCTTACCCATGTGTGGGAAGGTTCTTGTTTGAAAATGCTGTTTGGTGAAGTGGCTGACTGGGTGAGTCTATTATTTGAAGTAATTTTTTAAGGACTCAGAACTTGTTCATGGACACTTTTCTTAATTTCAGTAAAGACAAAAATAAATCATAACAATATTTTTGACAGGATTCCTGTACAATAAAATATGAAATATTACATCAAGAAAGCCATGCTCACTTGGAATACCCTACACAGAGATCTCTGAGTCATCACCTTCCAAGTGCTCCTAGTAGTTCAACTGCTAAAAGAAACTTCCCAGGTAGTTGCTTCCAGAAAACCAACAATTGCTTGTAGTTCCCACACAGTAATATTTCAGATTACTATTGTGATAGATGAATAAAGTGGGGCATTCCATTACTAAATAATGCATGAGACATACTTATTATACAGCAGATAAGGTACTGAGATTAGAGTCAATCTCAAAGCTACACTGGAAAATCTGTGCCATGTTTACACGTTGTAGAACTCCCCCTGGCATTCCAAATTTCTTTCTAGAATTTCAAAAATTGACCTTTAAGATATCATTAATTAATTCATTAATAAATCTCCAAGGCCTGGGAACACAGGAAAAGAAAACTTATGATTTTTCATGTCAATCTACATTTATCGTGTACTACTTTTTCTTGGAATTATCCATCTGTACAATTTTTGTATGGATGGCCCTTCAAATAGTTGGGAGCTGAACAGGTAGGTATTCTAGTGAGTTAATCTGACAGCAGAGGCATAACACACTAGTAATGAAAAAACAGATAGCAGAGATTCTAGAAAGCACCACTTGAGTCGTAAGAGGTTTCTGATATCCAGTAATGAGACAAATCAAAGCAGCTAGAAATATGTAAACAAACTCCCAGATAGGTAAGGAGGAAAAGGTACAAAATACTGGTAGTGAGGACTGTGTCTCTGACAAGGTGGGGCCTGTTCAACAAAGCATGGTTTGGGTTGGGAGGAATCTAGAGTTTTATTCTGCAGGAAATTTTAAAATATTCAGACCTGGTTTCTTCCAAACTGGACAAAAAGGAACACATTTTTACTGAAGACAGTCTCCAAAAATGATGATTTGGAAATATGGAAGCCATTTGCAGGGTAAAAGATAAAACAGTTTCACTGTAGTGAAAGAATGTCTAAAATACCTGATAGGAGAATTATTATGAAAATGAACCATCAAAACCACATTAAATATTGGTAGATGCATTATCTAAGGTATTCTATAATTCAGCAATTAACATTTTTGTATCTTATACCAATCAAAGCAATATAAATAATGACATAGAAATATTTCATTTATACTGTTTCCACTTACCCCAACTAAATCTATTCCCTGGTTTTGTGCTTCTTGAATGAGAGGATTCATGGCAGGCTATTTTTCTGCAATAGAGGAAGTTTATGTATCTTTAAGATACTTTGCACAGGATGTTATGCAATATGGATGAGATTGTCTAAGAGGAAGCTTGTTTTGCATATGGCTTGTTTTATTTGCTGAAGAAGATGAGATTGGGATGGACGATTGGTTGAGGAAAGGGAACAAATGGGATGGCTCCATGGTTAAAGGGATTGAATATCATCCTGAAAAATTATTCTTATCTTTGATAAAGAATTCCTACATGAATTTAAGTGACTTCTCATGAGTAGTCATTAACTGTGCATTCATGATATTCTGGGCTTGACCTGAGATCGTGAGGTCTGGTCTGCAGAAGTGTTCAGCTTTCTTGGATCTGACACAAAAGTGCTTTGAACCTTTAAAATGCTCTGTGGTGCATGTTGGAAAATCAGATTCTATGCCCTCAACTTGGACTCTAAAAATCCATGAGTACACTTGACCTCTTTCTCTCTCTCCAGTACCTGTAAAATAGGGAATTACACCATCTTTTCATATCACTAGAGTGTTATGAAGATTAAATAATTTTTGTGAAGCACTCTGATATTACTATTTGGGCATCATAGAGAAGCCCATGAGAAAATTAATCATCCTGTCTTCAGAATAAGTGTGCACTGCATAAATCCTAAGGCTACACGTTTGACAATGAGAATAAAATATACTGAACAGCTAGCTTTCTAATTTCTCTGTTCTTGTTCTTTCTTCAATCATTCTGCTTTTTTAATTTCCCATGACCCCCCGAGGTTTATCTCTTACACTTGCCAGAGACTCCTGGTGATAACTACCTTCCTCTAGCTTTCCAAAATTCATCCCTTTATTCCCTCCTTGATATACTGTTGCATTCTCCTCTTCCCTCACTGCCTGTCTAAATCACCCTCCCAAAAGTAAACAACAAAAAAGTTCTGGATATTTATTCATTGATGTCTTATTCCACCTCTTACATTTAATTCCTTTTGTATAGGCTACCATTTCTTTCACTGGCTACAGAGGAGAAGAAATCATAATTTTTCATGTGTGTGTAACCTGGTGCAATGAATTCTTATCCTGATCACAGCCTTTTGGTGATGCTATAAAATAAATATAAAATACTATTATTGACATGGCTGGCTCATATTTTAGTATTGGAATCTTACACCACATGCAGCTTAGTTTAACTGTGGCCTCATTGATTTCCTGGCATATGAGAATTAAGAGGGAAAAAAGGGTGAGAACTGAGAATAGTGTTGTGTATTTTCTTATTTTCCAGTAAGTTTAATAAAATCAGTTTTTAGCAGATGTCTAGAAGACCAATTTGTAGATTTTCTTTTTAATTTATGTAATTTGTTTACAAATATATAGCACACTAAATATTTCAGGAACCATCTGCCTGTATTGTTCCTCTTTATAAATTCTGTACAAGTACTTTCCTTGCCATTTTTATTGAGAAACAGTCCTGCAGCCCAAAATGCATCCTGAAATATCAATCTGACACACTAACTTTGCCTAATGACTTCTCTTAGATAGAAAACTTTAGCTATGTCATACTAAAATGGATTTTTAAGCTTGTAGGGTCAGAAATACAGGTTACATAGCTCTCTGAATTTAACAGAGTTAGCAAAGTACATGAACTGAGAATCAGGTTCATAAAAAAGGTTTAAAATAGCTTTGATGAGTGGTTTTTATATTTCCCAAGGAAATAATTAATTTATAACACAGCTACAACTGTCTAACTTTCACCAGTGCATATTTGAATGTTTCAGAATACTACAGAAATAAAATTAACAGGAAGATAAAACATGGAGGAAAGACTACCAAAAGTGGGATTGATGATTTATGCATGTTTAACCTTTGGCAATTCAACTTGCCCTGATTTTAAAAGTGAAACAACTTTTTAAATGGAAATATACTTATTAGCTGATTAGATTAGCTGATCTGTAAAAGTTTTTAATACAAAATCCAACACAAATGTTAAAATCTGTGTGTATCAGTTAGGGAACTGGATTTTACTGTGATGGGAGTGTTTAAAAGACTGACAAATCAGAGCAGTTTCAAACTTCAAGACAACTCTTTACCGGATTGATACTTGTTAAAAATGCACATTCTGTTGCCAGTGGCGGCTACTTAATCACTAGCACTACATATGGAGAGCAATGAGTCCTTAACAAGCTTAATCTCAACCAGCTGTGTGTATGCAGTAACCAGGACCTGATGCGGCTTTAGTTGGCACCGAGGGCTCTGCTCCATCACCAAAGTCAAGGTCAGTCAAGGCTGTTCCTGAGGGAAAGTAGATGCAGGGTGGGCTCTCTTCTTTCTTCCCCATCTTTCTTCTCTCATTGCTGGTAATTCATGCTCTGTCCCCTTCCCCAAAAGAAAAGAGGTGATCTCATCTGCTCTTGACACCTTATTTTTGGGATCAGGACTCAGGCAGGCTTAGCTTATTCTGCAGAATTCTGGTTTTAAGAGACACTTTTCCTGTTTGTATTGCATCCTTAGCTCTCCTCTGGCAGATTTTACTGCTTGCACATGTTTTCCTTCTCCCTGCTTTTGCAACTATACTAGAGACCTCTGTTTGGCCCTTGGGGGCTATGGCTATTATTTTAATATTTAAGCTTATCTGTCTTACAAAATATTATTAGTTGTGTTACTATGTTACAAAATGCTTAGATATTTTGCCAGTCATGCTATTTTAAGTTTGCTTTTGTTTGGGTTCAAAGCAAGCAAATATTAGTCATGTCTTCCTTAGTGTACATAGACCTTTATGGGTCCAATTGACCTCTGCTTTGTCCACACCTGAGGAGTGGTGAATCTGTCTTTCATTAAACCAGCTAGTCATTTTTCATGCTTTGTCCCCTAACTTTATTCTTTCTTCATATTTTCATGGCCAAAATGTAGTATATTCAGGCAAACACCATCACATGAGCACCCTAAAATATTTCTTGACCTTAGAGCTGGATTCCCTCCCATTTGGCTTCTGAGTTTAACACTTCCGCTGAAAATGTGCACCTCAGGGCTGCCAGGAAATTCCTGAGCCAGTGCTCGTTCCCTTACTATGGTAAGAGCTATGTTTGTAAATCTGCAGTACTTGATCTTAAACTCAATTAGATTTCTGGAAGGTCCTGCAGGAAGTTTGTTCCAAAAAACTCAGTCCTCTGAAAGCCTCTAATATTCAGACTAAATATATCCATTGACAATGTACATATGTATGCTCTTTGCGCAGATTTTCTAGCTTTGCGTCATTTACCTTAATTTCCTAGCTCTTCTAATGCCCTGTAGTAGAAGCTTCCTCTTTCCTGACCACACCCATATTATATATTGGGTGGGAAATATATCCTGCAGCAGTTCTCAGGAGAGCCGTGGAGTTGTACAGGACCTGACGTCAACGGCTGTGCTGGTGAGGCGCTGGAGGTAGCAGAGCAACCTCAGACCGGTTGGTTCTGAGTAATTTCTGAACAGTGGCACTAGCAGTCTCCAGTCCTTACTAGAAATGTCTTACCTAGTATAACCTAGAGGTAGAGCTGTGACAGGAAATTGCCATTAGAATGGCTTTCTGATGGAGAATGCCTTTTTCTCAAAATCAATTTTTTTTCCACAGAAAAATTATATTCTTTACTGTGATGGTTACAAAAAAAAAAAATCTGCAACTGTTCATTTCTCAATCTGTCTTGCACAGTAATCAGGAGGCACTCTGATTGTCTAAGGATGCCAAGAGGATTGTTCTGCCAATCCCTCTATTGCGTTTGTTCAGATACAATTTTCTTTTCCAGTAGAGGACTACTGAAATCTCTCTTAATTCTGACATGTCTAGAAGGACTCCTTAACAGTAAGTGACATTCTCCTGACTATACACTTTCATTGAAGTCAAACCCAGATGCCTTTTAAGCCAAGAGGGCTGTAATGTAATTGCTACTTACCCCCTCCGCCCCGCAATGCAGTGAAAATGTTAAAAATCAAATCACTATCAGTGATTTCAATGGTGGTTATTTGAGTTTCGTTAAAATATGACTTTGTGTCCAAAAATAAGATTGCAGCTTCATAATATGACAAATGCTTAAGCCTGCCATCTGAGTCAGAAATTTTATGAAAAAAAAAAAAAAAAAATTCTTTAGGGATGGTTCTTCCTGCTTCCACATGCACTAAAAATACTTTTAAGGAAGAACCTGTCATTATATTTTAGTTCCTCCATTTTGATGCCTGCCAGAACCTATTCAGTACTTCTATTAATGAAAACTAAAAAGAAAAAAAAAAAAGTAGGAATTATTAAAAGCAGAATAAAAAACTTAGTTTAGATACAGTGATTTTTAAGCGAGCAAATAGATTTTTTTGTTAACTGATTTAACCAGTTGCAGCAGCAGATTTGAGGACTGGTGGATTTTTTCTATCTAATTTAAACTGGTGAATAAATCCCTCAGTGTTTTTTCCTATCCAAAGGAAGCCTAAAAACTTCAGAAAATTTGAAGCTAAATCTTGCTTAATTTATGACTGAAATGGAGTTCCATTCCAATAGCTAAGAAATGTTTTATTTATCTGAATTTCAATCTCTAAAGAATTTTGCTGTAAATTAGTTTAATTTCTAAACAAAATCGTCCAAACAATACAACAAAAAAATTAAGTATTACATTTTGAAAAATGTCAAATGGGTACTTCAATAACTGTAAAAAGGCATCATTTCTTTATGCAAAATACATTTGTCAGTAGTGACCATTTCTCAGTTACGGTCTCAGTTTCAACAAATCATACTTTCCCGATATAAGAGTTTATATACTGCTAGAAATCCCTTGGCCTTCTTTATGCTACAGTGATATTTGGAAGATAACTACCGCTCCCTACTTCTGTGATCCTGGGTAACTCACAATAATGAACAGCCCTTGGAGAGCCACGTTTTATGTATTGTTTCAATGTATTCTTTCCACCATATCATGGCCTTGGCTAGCCTTTACAAATTAATGAACATTATCATCCATGAGTCAGTCCTTCTTTGGTAAAACTGGAGCAATTGTAGTTCCTTGATTCCATGTTTTTCTGTCTATCTAAGCAGGTGGTTACTTAGGGCCACACCTGTCAATTTGTGATTCTACTTCCTCGTATGGTAGTAGCCTGGTTACTGCTAAACAATATTAATTGTGACTATTATTTCAAGGAAAGAGAACCAAAAAAAAAAAAGTTATAAAAGTTAGCTATTTGAAAAGCAGCTGTGGAAATAACAGATAAACCTTTATCAAAATAAATAGTAGCGGGAGTTCAACTCAGCTGTCATTACTCTTTTTTTATTGAAAAAAAAAAATGTTAGGTATAGGGAAATTTTCTTCCTCCATGGAGATACCATTACTTTTGTTGGCTATAAACAGGCTGCCACAGCAAACAGTGCACATTTGTCTAACATTCTAGAGGATAACTTTGTCTGTGGTGAAATACATCATTTTGCTCAGCAGCCTTGAGTCAAACAAATGCTTTCAATTGATCCAAAATCTTTTATTCTCTGGCTCTCTGAACAACATAACCTAAAAGCAGGAACACAAAAGACACTCTTCTCCATTTTAAGGGAATTTTTTTTATCCTATATAATAGTCAAGAATGTTATATCTACACTTAGATATGGTTAATTTCCAGTGCCCTAATAAGCAGATTAATAACTAAAGAGCACAAGCAGTGTCAATGGCATTTTTTTCTTTCATGATCTCTGAGCTGCAGTATGAAACACAGATTAATAAACAGAGCAGCTTTCCAGTAAATGGTATTTTTTAGCTTTCTGCAATGTGCAGCATGGCAAGCTGGAACATCAATATGTCTTCAAAATCACTTAAGCGCTTGTCACCAAACCAAGGATTAATTGCTTCACAGTAAACTTGCACACAATGTATAGGTACGAATTATCTGAAAAACGTAATGACCCTAGAGCTTTGAAAGGTGCCAAGCCTGACATCTCAGGAGACTGAAAAACTGTATTTAGCCATAAAACACAGAGATCACAGAGAGTGCCAGCTTGAGCGTGACTCATAGCCTTCCATCAAGTCACCTCTCCTCCAAGTGGCAAGCACCACTTCTAAAGTCGAGGGGTCCCTTTGCCTGCCTTAGACATGCACTCTTTATCCCTGCCTGCAGGAAACTGGTAACTGGTACCTGTGGTGGTGATGGCGTTCTGGAAAAAAATGTCAATGCCTGATAAATAGTGGCAATTGCTAGGTTTTCCTAGCAATGAGGGGTTTTTTGTTTGTTTTTAATAACTTTGATAAAGCTGTTTAACAGATGGGTGATGAAGATAACTTCTACTTCAACCACTACCAATGTCCGTACCTCTCTGGTCAAATTTGGTGGTTTTCTCCAGATCAGTATATTGATGTCTTCTTTTTCACAGCTGCTTCCTTCTCACAGTCCTCTTCTGCCATTTCATAACTTCTAACAGTCCACTGCAATTTCACTGTGGGTCTTCTTTTGCTCCATTTCCATTTGAAATTAAACAAATAAGATGTACTTATAATAAATATGTTTGTATAAGCAAAACAAGAAAAGGAGTAAGATGACTATTCTGATTCATACTGGAAGAGAATAAGTTGTTGCTTTTGCTCTGTGCCTCCTTTTTCAGATACAGGCCCAACCTCAGCAATCAAAGACCACTTACTGAAGTGATATGTATGCTTTTACTAGTCTAAAATATTGTCATCATTTATCTAAGCCTTTAGCTTTCCCCTTTTTTCTTTCTCTTTTCCTTTTTCTTTTCCCTTTCCTTTTTGGTTTTATTTATTTATTTATTTATTTTTATTTTCCTTTTTCTTTGCCTTTTCCTTTTTCTGCTCTTTGAACTCATTGAAATGACAAGTTAATTAAACATGGTAACTTGTTTATCCTGCAAAGGATTGTCAGGAACCTCCCTCTGCTCCCTGAAATTTCATTAAATCCAGGGTTTCACTTAAAAATTCTTGGACGTAACAAATGTGGGCTGATGAGAAACTGACCTTTTTTGTACAGCTTCATTGTGTCTTTACCACCTGCGTGTAAATAAAGTAAAACACATTTTGTAAATTGGCAAAAAATACTTGAAAAGGATTCCGCTTCAGGACTGGAACATGACAGGCAATACTTCAGATTCCCCAATCATGTCTTGTCCTGTATGAGTGATAAATGTAATGAGATTTTCAAGCTTGTCTAGATTTACTAGTATGATATTTGAAATATGTATACAATCTGCACATGATCTTTCAGGCAAAAAATCCCCCCCTAACTCATTTTAGTCAGTATTTCTAACCTTTAAAAACTAGAGTTTCTGTAGGTGATTTATTCTCCCCAGTCCTGCAGGAACTGCTTGCACTGAACCTCCAACTGCCTCGTCACTGCACCAGACCACTGAGCCCGGTGTGTGGCTGACAAAGTATTTCAATCTGCTTTAGGATTAACCTGTTCTTCTTATGGCACAACACCTACTGTATGTCGACGGGAAAAGGCTATTAACTAATTTTCAATTTGTTTGTGGACAGTCTCCCATTTATAAAACAAACAGGCAAATCACTTCAAACAGAGAACACTCAAAGCTAAGTGGTGTATTTCTTCAGCCGATACCCAATGACCTTTCAAGATGAAAGGATAATAGTCAACACAGAAAAGGAAGAAAAAAATCCCTGTGTGCTGTTTGCAAGGTTTAGAGGTCACTTGGCTACAGAGAGAGAAGGATACAATGGAGGCTGCAGAAAACACTGCAGAGGCAAAGATGGCCGTTCATTTAGATTTTTTTCTTCTGAGCCTCACCATTCACCACTGGCCTTCTTCATTTAACAAGAGCCTCTGTTCCCCTAACTAAGGGTATGTTCTGTTTATTGTGTGGCTGAGGCTCCACTTATGTATCAGCTGCCTATCTGTGCTCCTCTTTGGAGAGCAAGTAATTGGTCAAACCCAAAAGCAAAATGGCATACTTATTCCATTCAGCTGTCTGGTGATCATATGACAGGGCTGAGAGAATATGATGGGGGTCTCACAAGACAAAGTAAGATATTATTCCCAGTGAAATCCTGTGGCTACATGCACCTCTGTCTACAAGTACAATCAGGGTCTTTGTTCGGCCGTGGATCCTGGGAGTCAGCTTGCTTCTCCCATTCAGAAAACTCAAAGCAATTTCCCACACTTGTAGCAAGGCATCCCTGGGCCATAAAGATTGTTCTGTCCTCTGAGCACATAACAATGTTTAGACAGAAATAGAAAATTAAAAACAAATTCCCTTTTCATTTTACTGACCTTCAGAAGCTATACTCTTAGAAGTGGACACAGCAAAACACATTTGTACCAACAGAACCTGAGTCTTGACTACACAGAATATGCTTTCAGAAAAACTTTTTCCCATGCCCAGTTTTGTTTAAAACTTTCTATACTGCTTCTCTTGAAAGAAATCAGTGTTTGTCAGCAAAAGTGCTGGAGATACCAGTTACCTCCCACACATTTTACCTCCTCCCACTTTCACTTTTGCCCGTACACACATCCACCCTCACACAGCCACCAAATTAACTACCCTTCTCCCATGGGCAGGCTGAGGGACAACCCTGATAGCTGCTGAGATATGTTAACCTTTTTTTAATGCTAGTTGCTATATAGAGAAATGCTAAACTGACCATCATTTTAAAAGGCAGAAGTCAGCATTCCAAAGTCACCTTGAACACTATCATCAGAAATTATCTTTTACCCCTAAGTTATTCTGTCTGCATTAAAAAAAAAAAAAAAAAAAGTTGAAAGAAGCAAAAAGCTGATGAAGCATGGTTCAGTCTTAACATTAGTTTCTACATGGGATCAGCATGTTTCCTTCTATGTCTTACTACTCACCTGAAATATTACTTTTTATTGTAACTATTTTTTTACTTTTTATTGCACTACTTCTGAAAAAACATAGAGATTAACTAAGGTTCTACTCTCTGAAAGTTGTCTCCAGTTTGGCCTGTTTTTGCTAGGAAGCTAAAGACTTTAGGCAGGGAAAAAATACTGGGATGGTATGAAGGCTAGGTTGCCTATTTAGTAGGAGATCAGAAAAACTCTCTTTAGCCTAGTGAGACAAAGGCTGAGAAGGAATAGAAGCTAGTAAACTAGCTGGGTAAATATCAGGAGAGAAAAGAACCATTTAAATGAAACACCAGTGTTGTCACAGGAACAAATGGATGTGAACAGCTGGAAATAGATTTAGCAGGAAATTAGAAGAAATGTCCCAAATCTGAGAGCAGTCAGATTCTGGAACAGAGCCTTCTAATAGGAAAAGATAGGACAAAATAACCTCAAATAACAGTTTTGAAGATAGAGGTTATTAATGAATGAGTTTTCAGAAAGGTGAGAAAATTATTAAAGAATTTCAAAGAATTCCTCCAGCCTTGGGTTCTTGGGATTTTTTTAATGGTTTTATTTATTTATTTTGATTTGTCATAGCTGAAAAACCTGAATGGAATTTCAAAAGCAGGTTAAAGGAACTAGGTGTGGAAAAGGAGTTAATTAGGTCTCTAATTTCTGCCTGGTCTCCTTTGAAAATCCCAGTATTGAAATGGATCTCTTTAGATATGAGTGAGGATTACATTACCTTGCTCTTGAAAAATTCAGTCCTCCTCTGGGGGACTGAAGCTCTCAAATGATTCAGGGAAATACGAGCGTAGTGACTAAAAGGTGAGTAAAGTGTGTTTGAGCATCCCTCCCTCCCCTGATCAGCTCTCAGACGCCCACAGTTATAAATGTCTACCTGCTGTAACCCACAGTACCTGCAGTTCAAGGCCCGGATCTGTGAAACACAGCTGTACGACCGGGGCTTGGTTTTACTGTAAAAATTGTTGCTCAGCTGTAGGAGAGTTCCTATGCTGAAGGTGTGCATGATAAGAAAAGAAAGAAAAGAAAAGAGAAAAGAAAAGAAAGAACAAAGACAGAGGAGAAATTTTTGAGGCAATACTAGTTACCAGCTCAGGGAATAAAGAGAAAAACAGTGACGTGAAACGATATAAAATGCTGAGAAAAAAAATGTAGAGAACTGAAAGATAGAACTCAGCAAAAGCCTTGTTCAAAGGCGGACACTCCCCCTGCCCAAAGGGTGTTTGGGCAGCAGAGACTCTTCAGGCACCTGCACGCTAATGGTTGGTCTAATAACACGTTAGTCTCAGATATTAGCCAACATACCTATCTAATAAACATATTAACCAACAAATAATTGAGGTACATTTGTGAGCTCTCTGTGGCCCAAGCCCAAAGGTAATTCAGCAGAGGAAGGGTTACGTTATACAAACAGGGATTCGGAATACCATTTTAGGATTCAGAGGACCAAGACATCCACCGACAAACTCAGTTTGATCTTTTTAGACACATTGACTTTTTAAAATGCTACCCTTCTGACCAGTCTGGCCCCAATTCTTACCACCATGAAGGAGCTGACAAGGCATATAGGTAAGATTTAAAGCTCTGTGTCCACTGTCAACTTGACTGTGGGCTGGAAGGATTCTGTGGATAGTGACAGAAGAGAGGACTTAAAGGATTTCTGCTTCCACCATAGGCCATTGTCATAGCCTTCCACCATAATCCATACATGTCAAAACTGTTTCCTATCAGACCAAATTGGCTCCTTACTCCTTAATATCAACTACATTGATGAGACAGATGAGCACTTTTATATCTAACTGGCGTTAGAGCTGCACTGCAAACTTTGCCTTTTTCAAGGTAATGCTGTAAAGGAGCACCTGTAATAAGTAACAAGATGGTACAACATAGAGCAGTTTGCCTGGAGACTGTAACTTATGCAGTTGCTAAGAGAAGTATCTAATAAATATGGTTTGAATAGAAATGCTAATGAAATAGAGCTGGACGCTTGTTATGTCATTTAACACTACTGCATATACAGCAGTTAATCCTTCTCAGCATTCTCTTTATTGTCACTGAGGTCTATACCTGTTTTTACTGCAATTCAGATAAATGCTGTCACATGGCAGGAAACAGTGAACAAATGTAGTAGTGTAAGGTTACATTCAGCTGGACACCATCTACCTGAATGATTAATGGAAGGTGTATGCAAAAAGCCACTAAAACTCAGCAGTTCTGTCAAACAGCAAAAAATCAATAAGAACACCACTGTCTTGGTCTGTTGTACTTTTGTGAGAAACACAAAGACAAATCAAGGATGTATTTTCAAACCTGCCAGGAAGTCGCTGCAAGACGAAAAGCTTTTTATTTTTTTCCCACTGAATTATAGCTTCTATTAATACAATGGCATCTGCAATAAGGACGGAATCTAATATGCAACACTCTTCCCATGCCTTTCATCATCCCTGAGGTTTTCAATGTATTCTTGTTCAACCTTTAGCTAAAGATCATTGCTACTATGCAATCAATTTTTGCTGGTCTCCTGGGTAAATGCTTAAGAAACATTTAACTACAGTTACGACAAAAAGAGGGGCATTTTGGCACAAGGTTATTACATGTATGTGACATGTGCCATGTTCAGTTAGCTTAGCCCACTGGGATATCCTGATGAAGGAATACTAATTTCTACAGGCAATTGACCACATGCAAGACCAGCTTGTTTATAGTTCATGGCCAGCCATGTGGGACTTCTTTGCTAGGATACTAGTGGGGAAGCAGCTTTTGTCTTGAGTCTCTGAACCAAAACCAGTCGACACTTCAGGAGATATAGAGAAGTGTCTAAATTACCCGGCCACTATGCCCAATCTGTTTTCAGCAAACAAACAAATCAAGAGACTGACTGTTTCAAGCTAAGGAGGTCAAACCATATTGGGAAGTACCAAAGACAGCTAGCTTCTAATCCTGAGAGTAAATGTCAACAACTTCAGTACTGGCTTTATCTGAGAATGAAGAAAACACTATCTGTGATTTTTTTCCCCAAATAAAAGCTCCCAGTCCAATATGTTGTGAGATTTGTAAGATCAAATGAATGTTTTCTGAGAACTCTTGAAAACATTCACAATGCAAGAAGCTTCCCAAGTGCCATATGAACTCATTCTGAGGCCGATGTATTTACCAGAAAGACATAATGGATTTGTTCTTTAATCTTCTTTTTGAAATATTACAGTCATAGAATTAGCGGAAACAGTATAATGTCTCTTTGCTGACTAGCAGTATATGAATAAGCAAAGCTTACAATCTGAATTCCTGTTCAGCAGTTTTTAATGTTATTCAGAAGTAAATAAGGGTCAAATCCAGCATGATTCACTAATTCACAGACATAACAAATGCCTGAACAGTTCAATGCACTCTAAAGAAAGCAGGTTCCAGTGACATCTCTTACTAAGGTAATGTGCTCAACATAAAATAAATTATATTGAGAGTAATATGTCAGTATAAATAGCAGAAGACTGCATCCATATTCTGAAGCTACATTTGTAATACAGATTTCTGCTTCTGAACACGTTCAGACATACAGTGTAGCTCCTGGAAACTGAAGAGGACAAAAGCTCTTTGAAGAACTCTGCATGAATGCTCCTGACCTAGAAACAAAGAATAAGTGAGGAGGAAAGAAGCTTCTGCAGTGTCATGATTTGATTCAAGGAGTAGAAATTAGATGTAAATTGTGCTTGCAGTACTTGAAGCAGACTACACCTGCACTGGTCTGTTGCTAGTGTTAACTGACTGCTAAGCACTTTTCCAGAAGCCTTGTTGACAAAGGTGGCCACAGGGCAGAATTAAAACCAAAGAGAGGTATATAGTAAGCTCAGTGGCTTCTGTGTATGAAATTCTCAATCTCCTTGGCAGATTGTTGACATTTCAGTATAAGATGGAGTTCACAGAATTTGTCTAATAAGATTAGATAAATTTTCTAAGCTGATATAATCAGTAAAGAGAATATAGTCTTAATTGCAAGTGGAAGGAGATGGAAAACTCCAAGGGTGTGATATATTCTATCCTAAAATAATAATTCTTAAGTTGAATAAATTGATGTCTGGAGATATGCACTTCCCTCCATCATTCAGTTCCAGCTAAGGTAATGTTTCTGGGAGATCTCTTCCACATCTCATATGTTTAGTTACATGTGTAAGGTCTCTAGATGAAGGCAGTGGATACTTGCATTGCAGTGATGCCATAACTATTGTAGATCCTATAAACCCTGTTTTGCTTTCATTTCTAGAAGAATGCTTAAGATGACTCAAGATAAGAAGGAAATACTGTGTCACTAGTAAATAATGAAGTAGTTAATAACTTCAATAACCTTTATGACGATTCAGGAAAATGGGTATGGTTTTTGATCCAGGATGAAAAGCTAACAACCTTGTCTAAGGTTTACCCTTGCTTACAAAAAAGCAAGAGAAAAATTAAGAAATAAAAACAATTTTGGTATTGCTTTTGATTGTGTACACCTGTATGTTTGGCTAAATATGAAAAGAAGGAAAAAGACCTTTTGTTAGTCAAAGTCTTCATCAAAAAGCACATTGTATTTCTCCTTAGGAAGGACTTTTTTTTTTTTTTTTTAAATCACCTATGTTAGCAGAATGTTTCCATACCAATTCATGAAGCAGTGATCAGATCACAGAATCCCAGAGTTGCTGAGTTTGAAATACCCCATTAGGTATTTTTACACACTAAGATCCCTCTGAGCCTTTTCTTCTCCAGGCTGAACAGTCCCAGCTCTCTCAGCCTCTTCTTGTATGGCAGATGCTCCAAGCCCTTGATAACCTTTGTGATTCATCAGTGGATTTGCTCCAGTATGTCCAGCTCACTTTGCTACAGGGAAACCTAGAACTAGGCTCAGCACTCCAGGTGTGTTTCACCAGGGCTGAACAGAGGGGAAAGATCACCTTTCTTGACCTGCTTTACTCTGACAATGTCAATTTTTCTTTTTATATATATGTGTGTGTGTATATATATATATATGAAAACAAATATATATTGCAGGAAAAGTTTTTGACAAATATGGTATTTTGAATAGTGTGAGAAAAAGGATGTTCTGAAGCTTTCAAATGTAGTATTTGAAAATTAAAAGAAAAAGCTCATAATTAATCTGAAAATTACTTTTTATGTAGAAACTTTATTTACAATAAAAATGACAAATAAAAAGAAAAAATTGAAATAAAATATATTTATTTACCTTACTAGAATATTTTGAATATTTTTTTTTCTCTTTATTCAATACACTGTACTTATTTGGAATTCTGTAAATTATAACAAGATAAAAAAGGTATTCTCCTGACAGACTTTATAAAATATTGTTAGCAAATAATTTCTGCCTGCTTTAGTTATATAATAGAAACCATTTGACTACTGAGAAACGATATCTTGTGTACCTACAGGTCACCAGGGCAAATGAGAATGCTAATACCAGTAGGAACCATATCCAGGGGACCTCTTCTAGTCTTGAAAAGCCACAGAAGCTCAGGATTTTTCTGTAGCTAAAGGTAATGAACTAAGTATACTTATTTTGAACTTAGCTTTCCACCCAGATTCATGTATGATTGAGCTCTTTGAGTCAGTACTGTTTGCTGGAGATTGTTTATTGACACAGTGGAGGAGGCAGCTATGTCTGATGTTAAAAGGTTATCATGAAAAAAACCCCAAGAAATACAGATTCTTCACCACTATAGAAAAAAAAAAAAAGCACAAAATATTACATCTCTCAATCCATACTACAAGGAAAACACCTGCTACATTCATAGAATGGTCTGGTCTTCAGAGAATGATCATTTACAAATAGATTGTCAGTTTGGTACTTCTTGTTTCACCACAAAACATTCAAGCTTTATAAAATGATTCATAAGTTCAAATGCTGCTGTCTAATTTTCTTTATTTTTTAAATAAATCCTACTTTTAAGAGAGGTTCTTTTATTCAGTAAGTGAAATTTCTGATCTACAATAAAGCTACTGAAATGACAATAAAAATATTATTACAAAGTGACATCACTGAGATATAATAAAGGGAGAAGAATTTGCCATTTAATATATCCACTGTATTGCCTAGCATTGGATAACAATTGAATTGATTTACTCTTTTAGAGAGACCGTTCATTAGTTCTGAAGCCAACCCATGGAAAAGTTGTCAGCAACATGATTTTATGAAACAACTTGCATTGCACTTTAGTATTCTTTCAGGTGGTCTGTATTCAAGAGAATCATCATCTATTCACAAAAATTTCACAATGATTTCCCCCTTTGCTCATTCCTTTTGTAGTTTATCAAAACTGATTTTACTATGACATACTTTGGGGTTGTCATGTCTTTCACAACAAACCTGTCATTTCTTTTACACTCCTAGATAGTTTACTGCAATGGCTGAACAGATGCTTACATTTTAGAGGATACCTTTTTCAATTTTCCTTTGACTCTTTGGATTTTGGCTAATAAAAGCTCATTTATAAACATTTCTGATAGTAACTGAGTTCAATGAGAGTCTTTTTCTTACCAGAGTAGAATATGGAATAATTGTTGATGAAATGCCAGTGACCACACAAATGGGAAGGATTTGAGGTTTTGTGTAAGTAATCCTGTATTGAAAACAGAAGTGTTTCTGAAGGTCTGTTGTAGTCCTAGGAGTAAGACATTTATTTTTCTTGTTATTTTACTTCCAACTGCCAGCTCGTTTCTCAAATAAGATTACTTAATGCATGTAAATGTTGGGGATTTAAAATTCATTGTAAGATTTATGATTTTCACTTACAGGGTGAAGGATGGTCACAAAAGCCAAAATTACAAGACAACCTCACCCCCATTTAGGGAAGAAGCAAAATTTGACAGAGAGCAAATGTTAGCTTCCTTTTAACCCTAACACCACAGAGAAGTTAGAGGTGTTAATACAATATATGTATCTCATGTTGTTTAAAGTTTGCCTATGTTGTTGAAATTACAATTTATGTTTGAGGCTTTTATTTAGTCTGAGTAATGTAAATACATGGATTTCTTTCTTTGCTTTGTTTCTTGACTCTACATAGTACAGCCAATTTTTGTTCAGTGCACTGTTTTCCATGCAGTTCTTAAGAATAGGAAAATAAAATAGGAAGTAGTGGAGTTCTTTTTTATACACAGAATGAGTATTAGATTCGATGAAGGAACAAAGTCTCCTATAATTTATTTCAACATGATTAAATGAGTACAGCAATTCACATCTCCTTGAGTGCTGTTTAAATGAAAATGTTCACTCCCTTAAGAAAAGGAAAATTTTCTTCATGTGACTGGCTTTCCAAATGACTGAGACTGCTACTGAAGTGTGTGTCATTATGAGGTAAGGTGCAAACAGTGCAAAAGGAAACAAAAGATGGATCAGTCAGCTCTGACCTCATTGAAACAAAGCTGCTAAGTGAAAAATGCACTTCATGCCTCTGGTCACACAATTCTGTTTTAAATGAAGACAAACATACTGTGGGGGCTCCATTTTTTTTTTTTTTCCCTTTAAATTGAAATCTGCGCATAGCATGCAAATGTATTTCCTATGTTGGAATAGGTAAGGATTTCTTTCCCCGAATTACTTTGATTTTACGGGGTTTTGAGGAAGGAGTGGAGGGGGCTCTTTAGGGGGGCAGCAGGGCAGGGACCCGCTGTCTGGGACCTGTCCCACCACCCTTTGACACCAGCCTCCAGCCAGTGAGCAGGGCAGGCTGGGGGGTAGCTAAGAAACCCCTAACTTACATACCATAGTTAAAGAAACATCTTTATTTGAAGAGTACTTGAACTGAACTACATTACAGAATGCCTTGTACAAGGATTTGAACACAGATTCTCTTCTTGTGAACTTAGTTGTTAACTAAGGGGATTATACAGTAAATAGTAGCTGTTGCCTTTTATCAAGTAGGTAATAGCATATTTAAAATAGAATATACAAATTAGCAACAATTGTTATATACTATAGGCAGGAAAGAAAAAAGTGAAATGAAAAATATAGAGCACTTATAAGGTTCAGTATAAACAAAACTCATTTTGATTGATATCCAATTAAAACATGACTCTGTATAGAACATATGGGTAAAATACTGCCAGTAACATACTTTTAGTAGCTGACTTGAATTCCAGTTGTAGCCTGTAATTCATCTTAACTCAAGATTGTTGATTTATCTCCAGGGCCCAAAGATACCTCTGTTGAAATGCAACATGTTGGTGAAGTGGTAAGAGACTCTACTCTCTGTCCTCTTTTTCCACCCAAGCTTTGTCATTGGCCATGATCATCGTATTGGACCCACCATCATTAGTAGTCTACTGTCATTTGGGCAGCCAGCCTTTCCATGGGAAAGTTTGGGAGAGCAACAGGGAGAACAAAGTGACTGGTAGCAGCTGGACAAGAGACAGAAGAGAAAGAGTAAGGGTGGTTGCACTGGCAAGACATTCTTCTGAGGAGATATAAGTCCTGTAGCAATTCAACTCCCAGGGCACTTAAGATAGAACTTTTTTCTTCATTTTTTTAGCTTCCTGACAGGAGCAGAGAACCATGAATGTTCTAAAAGAAGGGGTACAGGTTGGAGTACACAAATCATTGGAATAAGACTGATGAAGGTAAGGAAGTTTGCTTTCACATTTGTTAATTGGTACCTTGTGAGCAGGTGATCATTCCCAAGTAGTAGATTTGTAAGGCTGTTTTTGCTGTATTGTTAAATCTGAGTAGAAGCAGCAAGCTAAGTGGAACAGGGCTTTCTACAGTCAACATAGCAGACCTTTGTCAACAAAAATCCCAAATCAGGCTGCCTAATCAGCAAGAACTGGGCCCTACTCCAGTCTATGAGGGCAGAGCAATGCTCTGCATTCTCACCAAACTGCAGATGAGACTCAGTCCCTGAAGTAGTGGCTACCAGGAGGTCATGTAAAGCAGAAAGACTGTCAGCAGTCTACTTGATTATTCCTTTCATCAAGGCTTGTCACTTCCATGACACCCCAACTAGCTCCCTGTTTATGCATAGAACTTCCAAGACATTCAAGTTCCCAGCTTATCTGGAAATTCTCTTGAAGTACCTTATATTTATAGTAGTAAACAAAAAAACCCCCAACCCTAAACCCAGTATTTCAGGCTGTAATTATACACAGAACTCAATAAAAATAACTCCTGAAGTGTATTCTTTATCAGAATGCCGTACACTGACTGTGCTACTGTAAAAATCACCTCTGAACTGGTGCAGAGATCTTTGACCAGTACCAGATGTCAGAGGGATGTCTAATTCATTCCTCCTTTTTCCAAGGTTTAACTTTTGTATTGGTAATTCCCTGAGAAGACTATGTCTTTTTCCACTTTCAGAGAAGTTAAAAATAGGATTGTTAATGTCAATTTCTTCTTTGAAGGAAGAGGTAAAAATATGGAAAATAATACTAGAAACTTAGGGGTTTAGTTACAGGCTAAGACACCTGCTTAACATTTACTGTATAGTATTTTATAGTAGTATACAGGAGTCTTAGAATGCACATAAGTTTAACATCCTGTGGGAATGGAATCACAGCAACTTTTCTTTAAGAGTGTATCTATTAACAATACTATTATTTACACTTTCTGTAAACATATCTTTTAAAATTATGCTGCCCTTATTCTTATCCACACAGTCTCACATCTGACATATGTATTTTTTCTTGTTTGTTTATCTTTATTTTATATAGGATATTCATCATTATTTTAAAGTGGAATTTTCCATGAATGGATTTAACCCACACTTCCCCAAATAGGTCCTAATTTGACATGGGGGGAAATGATTTAAAAACAAAATTGCCAACAGCATAGTATTCTGTTTTATTACAAAGACTAATATATTGTCATTATAGTTGAACAGAATATAGCTGTTCTCATATGAATGTTCTCAGAATAAGAAAAAATTCTTACATACACTCAATAAAACCCAAAGTCTTGCCCTTATCAGCAACAAAAACTGTTCATTGTTGAAAAGCACAATGATCTGTGAGAGTTAGATTCAGTATGGATCCTGCTATAATAATTACTTAGTTACACATACAAAAAGTTCCAATGGAAAATACTGAGAACGGTTTACCTCTCTACAGCCAAATCAGGAACAAGTGATCTGTACTACAATATAGGTTTCCCGGCAGAATCAGGGACTTAAATTTTACCTTTCCATAGCCTATACAAGCTCACAGATCCCTAGGCTTTTAACAGTTCTGTGCTGAATGAGTCTTTCACTTTAGTGAGAAATTTAATTCTTGCTGAAGTTAGTCTACCTCCTGAAAGTATTCAATGTAAGTAGAATTTTGGACAAAAATAAAATAAAAAAAAAATATTGAAAAGTCTCCAGCTTTAGCTGTCATATACTTTTCTATATGACTATTTGTAAGTGTACATGTATCAAAGATGCCAGAAACCATTTAAAATATGTAAACTTTTATATTTCTGAATCTGACTTTCCACAAACAGGAAATATCCACAGTTTTCTCCAAGACGTTTCAAATTAGTATTGCAAATTCAACCAGCTGAAGAAGGGTAGTTTGCATAAACTTATCCAAACAATTTACTGAACCAGAAATCTGGGCTTTCTATTTTTGCTTTTTATTTCCTAGAAGCAATCCTATTTTAGGATTAAAGAGGGAAAAGGAAACAAAGTTTACATTGAAAACATATACACATTCAAATAAATTAAAGTATTTACAAACAATCTGGATACAGTAAAAGACTCCAAGATTTCTAGAAGGCTTAATTAATAAGACTATTGCAACAAAGAGTCAATTTACCCCCTCGAGCATAGCATAATGTTCCCAACTCACTTAATCAGAGCCATAAACAGCTTATGGAGAAGATCAGACAATTTTAATGATCTTCATTACCTCTGAAAAGCTGATCTAAGTAAGACAGATATCTGTATAGATCAAATGATAGCACCAGTTTCCAAATTTACTCTCTTCTGGTGACTGAGACCCTGAAATGGTTCTTTGCATTGCACTAAAAAATTGACTTTTAAGGCATAAATTCATTTGTGATTTCCATTCTAGTCCAAGCTCAACTCCACTTCAGAAAGTGAGAGTATAAAAAGGTCGCATGGCTTCCTCAATAAATTAATTCCATATCTGCATTCAGAATCATGGTCGTAACTTTTTAAGCTAGTCACAAGTATATACTCAATTATTTTTTAATCTTGTTTACACTTTAAAGAGAATATAGCTGAGAGCAATAGAGTGAATTAATCCATTTTATTTTCTTTCTTGTGTACCATTTAGGAAATTGAGTTGAATTATAGAACAAAGCAACTAATGATTAAATACCTCCATTTTGGGTGACTAACTTCAAACATCTCTTAAAGCCGTGATTGTCAAAGTCAGAAAAAATCAACATTTTTACCAAAGACAAGTGCCTTCAGAAAAGTTTGTTGATAACCCAAATACTGAGATGCTAAATAATTCCTACTCAGAAGTTTTGGGTTTTGTTGTTTTTCTTCCTTTTTTGTTTGCTAGATTTTGGCAGATTCTAAATGCACAAGTATATCTAAAACAATAAGGTTGCATAGGTGACCTGACATCAAGATCTGGAGTGGCAGAGATTTACAGACATAAGTGAGGATCTAATTTATCAGTATGCATGTTAAATAAACTCATGAAGAAATTGAGCTTGGTGAGCCACAGGTGATAAATGATCCATATGACAATATATCTAGACAGAGATCAGTTCATGCACTGAAGTGCTATTGATTGAAAGAAGATAGAAAAAGCATGAGAAAGAGAGAGAACAGTCCAGATAACAGCATATTAAAGGTCATACAGGATGTTTATGACAGAGCTGGGAAGTAAATCACTTATCTTTGTTCTTTGGAAGAGGACATATCTGTCCACACTTCCAGGCTGGGAGCGGGTACCAGCATGGTGATACCAGGAGCCTCAACGCACTTGCTTGGGTGATTACCTTCTAGTCAGGGAAACCACCACCCCAGTCATCCTGACTGTTAAAGCAGGTTTAACTCTCACAGTATTGTCAGAACAGGGTGATTTATTGTCCTGATTAGGGTGTGGTGATCAAGCTTGAGGCTGCCCACAGGTACTCTTACAGCATTGATCACATTATTCACATACCTCATTACCCCATCTGTTTCTTGACCCAGCTCTTTACTGTCTTTTCTTCACCCCAGTCTTCTATATAAACAATACTTTTTCCCATTGATCCCACATTTGCTGCATCCATATCCAAGCTTGGTATTTGTGATACCATTATCTAGGCAATCTCAGCCTTATATGATACAACAGATTCTGTTACATGGGTGCTGTAGGCTCACAAGGCTCTGCTTCCCCAAAGTGCCTCTTCATGTACCTTTGAAGTTTTGTCCTTTTCTCATTTGTTGCCTGTCCTGTCCACCGGTTTCACATGTGACAGCCATATCCTGTTCAGTTAGTTTTACTGTGGGCCAGGGCGTTGCTGGGGACCCAGTCATTCACCTGCAGCTGTAACATCAGCCACCTGCTCACAGGTTCCTTTTCCCTTTATTCCTACACGTGATGATGGAAGGAAAAAGAGAGAGCTCAGTGCAATTCTGAGTGGACTCGGAATTGAGTCCTGATCTTCTCTGTCAGCTGATTACACCTAGTCTAACTTCACAGAGATACAGCAAGCACAGGATCTTACCCTGTCAACTTTATATTTCCTTTTCAGAGTACAGCTCTACGGCTGAGGTCAAAATCTATCTTTGTAACTAGACTTTTGGCTCTCATTGCTATCAAATAGCAGCCCAGCAGAAGTATCTAAAAGGTTTTGCAGGCATGCAGACTAAGAGAGAGAGGAGAGAAATTATATAAATCTATACATTTTGTCTGACCATGATGCTATGCTATTTGTACGTCCAAAACAGGGAGATAACTTTTTCCATTAATAATACATTTACAAACTTAAAGGGCTATGTAGGTGCTGTAGCAATCATAGGGCTGAAGCTTTTGTATATGACACAATTCAGTACTCATTGAAATAACATCACAACACAAATTCAATACGCAATAGGTTAAATACCATAGCACAAATCTTCAATCCTCTTAGGCATTACAACAGCACCTTGGTATTATGGTGATTGGCATTCTGTGTGTCCAAAACAGATTACATACTCTGTTCAATGTGTCGAGTCAGTTTGCAATGCAAAGCAGATGTATATTTGCTTTGGCTTCTGCAAGCAATATTTAAAACAGAAACTGGGAAGCTGATGCAGAGAAATGACATTTTAACATTCAATTTCATTTTACTGCTTTGTCCCTATTTAAGCTTTCATTTCAGCAGTAATGAATGCACATAGCTGTTTTTTTTAGTATCTCCTTTCTTTAGTATAGAATTAAAATGTGCTCCTGTTGGAGCAGAACAAATATAAATTAAAAAATTATGAAACAAAGAGTTCTTTTGCATCTCACATCTCTAAATCCATAACACTTTATTAGAAGCCTCATTTGCTTTAATAAAAGGTGTTCTGTAGAATTTAGATCTTCCGGTGTTAGTAATCACAAGGATCTTGAAAAAACGTTAGTATTATAATACTGTACATAATGGCTATAAGCTAAATCACAGAGTTTTTGGCAAGATTCATAAACCAAATTTAGATGGACAAGTTTTTTTACAGATTTATTCTCAAATCACCTCAAATTGACAACTACTGTCCCTCAGTGTTTCAAATCCAACCTTAACATACGGAAAAGGTGTTGAGTCATACAAATGGGCAAATTTAAAAAATAACCCATCTTGGCAAAACCTCTAGTCTTCAAGATGGCACATTTTTATTCGTGTGCTCTCTAGCATGATCAGATCCCAATCTTGTTTCTATTAAATCCCATGGCAAAAATTCTTCTTGACCTCAGTGGCTTTTAGTTTTCTAACATGTAATATTGATAAATGTGGACCAAAAATTTTCTGTGAAACACTTGCAAATACAGTAGTTGCAGTTCCTTCCAGTCATACTATAATAAGAACCAGGAAGTTATTTCCTTGACTTTTTTCCCGCGTTTGTATTGAAACCAGTAAAGTAGCTGCAAGGATAAGTCTGTCTGCATTATGAAACAAGACCATAAAAATATTAAAAATACAAATTTTGGTCAAGAACATATCTTTACAGACACTCTGAAGCCTCTGAGAAATTTTCTTCAAACATTCCATGTTAAGCATTTTGTGACCAAATATTATTTTTCAATTCGGTCAGTTCTTGCTGAGAAAAGCAGTATCTTCCCTATCATCCAGAAGAACTTGTTCTTTATTTCTGATCAAAAGTAAAAAATCTCAATCCTCCTTTCTCCCACTGAAACAAACTGGATGTAAATTAGAGAAAAAAATACACTATTCTAACTAGGTGCAACACGATAATAATTTACCAACTAGCAACCACTCAGAAATGAGGCTGTTGGACTAGAAGTAGCTGAATATTCATTTACACAACATATTCATTCTATGGGTTTTGTTATATAAATAGCAAATAGTTATACTCTATTTCAATGAACATCGGCTTGTGTTTTGAGTATTACTTATCATACATCATACTAGTTACAGTATTAAAGTCAGTTCTTCCTAGCCTCTACGTAGGACATTTTAGAATCTGTGTCAAAACTGATAGCTTTAAGAAAAAAAAAAAAAAAAAAAAGATTTTTTCAAATTCTATTTCTGACTATTCAGAACTGGAAGTTACACTCTTCTGTGTCATTTATTAATGGTCACAAAGTATAATGACTATTTCATGTCAAATGTTATCCTCTGGTGTTGTGTTGATTGTAAGATGCAAACCTAAGCAGGTTTTTCTCATGTGGTCTTAGAAATGCCACTGTTAACTTCAATATCCACTCCACCCATGTATCTTGATCAGCATTTTCTGTGTCTTATAGCTATATTGGTCACATACAATTGTCTGTGTAATGGAATTTCTCCAAATGATTTTGAAGTCCTCTGAAGAAGCAAAGTGCTCTTCGGTTGAAAGTTTAATCTTTTAATTTTTAGAGGGGTTTTTTGTTTGTTTGTTTGTTTGTTTTCCTCAACTGTAAAAACTAGTTTAAAAGCTGCCCCAATTTTACCATCTGCTGCTGTACTTTCTTAGTCAATACAGACTTATAAGATCCCTTGTAATGTTCAAGTATCTCTTGGCTTCTTTAGAAAAGATGCTGTACATAGGTGAACTCAGGCAACTATCAATAAGCTTTAAAAAACCTACAGTGGAATGGGAACTTCAAGTTTCTAGGTCTAGTCCCAAACTTCAGAATTTAAGTCAACTTAAAGAAGCATTAAATTAAAAGCAATGAGTGGAAGGCAACAGATTAGAACTGCTGCATTACATGCAGGTAATGTTGGCATCATGTGGTAAAAACTGAACAGGGAGTAACAAACTGCAAAGGGCAGAAGGAAGTCCTTGATAGGTAAGGAAGAGGAATATGAAAAAGATTAACAAAGTTAATGACATTTGCAGGCACGTTGAATAGAACTGTGTAATTAGCATGAAATGGAAGGGTCTAAGTCCATGGCTGGTTTAGGGTACGGTTAAACTGACCACACTATTATTACTACTTTGTGCTTTATGCAAAAAGGACTTTGTGATTTCTGTGTCATGCTTCACTGCTGATGTAGCCAAAGTGATGCTGTATTAAAAAGAAGGGTGCTGTGCCAAACTGTGAATTCATATCATTGTGTAACTAGGATGAAACAGCATTCACCAAGGAGCACTTATGACTGAAAATTAGGAGTTTTCCAGAGCAGCTCTGGGAGTACAATGCACATTTTTCACTAAATGTTAATGGGATTTGGGTACCTAACTGCATTAGTGACCTTTGAAAATCCCTATCAAAGTGACTGAATTGCAAACAGAAAATAGAGAATTTCTCATTAATCTCCACCGTTGTGGTAGTAGACTGGAGGGTAGCCAGTATTGTAGCCATCTTTAAATGATGTGTTAGGGGTGAGCTTGAAAATTACAGACCAGTGAACATGACTTAAGCATTAGGTAAATTAGCTGAAAACACATTTAAAGCAACTTATAAAACACACAAATGAGAGTAATACAACAGAAATCAGCAGAGCTTCCGTAAAAGGAAATTGTACTTCATAAGCCTCATTTTGTTCAAAAGCATTGAAACAATAATGGATAAATAAATTATTAAATTTAATTTAGTTGGACTTCAGAAAAGCCCTCTGGAAAAAGTCTGGCCCAAATATGTTAGCAGGAGGAGCAGGTAGTCTTGGGGAAAAGTGTAATGTTTAATAAGTGTGCTGACATGAAAGCACAAATTTCATAGAATCATAAAATCATAGAATCATAGAATGGTTTGGGTTAGAAGGGACCTTAAAGATCATCTAGTTCCAACCCCCCTGCCATGGGCAGGGACAACTTCCACTAGACCAGGTTGCTGAAAGCCCCATCCAACCTGGCCTTGAACACTTCCAAGGATGGGGCACCCACAACTTCTCTGAACAACCTGTTCCAGTGCCTCACCACCCTCACAGTGAAGAACTCCTTCTTTACATCTAACTGAATCTACCTTCTTTCGGTTTAAAGCCATTACCCCTTGTCCTATCACTACATGCCCTTGTAAAAAGTCCCTCTCCAGCTTTCCTGTAGGCCCCCTTGAGGTACTGGAAGGCTGCTATAAGGTCTCCCTGGAGCTTTCTCTCCTCCAGGCTGAACAACCCCAACTCTCTCAGCTTGTCTTCATAGGGGAGGTGCTCCAGTTCTCTGATATTCTTCATGGCCCTCCTCTGGACTCACTCCAACAGGTCCATGTCCTTCTTATGTTGGGGCCCCAGATCTGAACACAAGGGCTCCAGGTGGGGTCTCACAAGAGCAGAGTAGAGGGGCAGAATCACCTCCCTCAACCTGCTGGTCACACTTCTTTTGATGCAGCCCAGAATGAGACTGGCTTTCTGGGCTGCAGACACACATTGTTGGCTCACGTTCAGTCTTTCATCCACCAACACCCCCAAGTCCTTCTCCGCAGGGCTGCTCTCAAACCACTCATCACCCAGCCTGTATTTGTTCTTGGGATTACCCTGACCCATGGACAGGACCTTGCACTTGGCCTTGTTGAACTTCATGAGGTTCACCTGGGCCCACCTCTGAAGCCTGTCCAGGTCCCTCTGGATGGCATCCCATCCCTCCAGCGTGTTGACTGCACCACACAGCTTGATATCACTGGCAAACTTGCTGAGGGTGCACTCAGTCCCACTGTCCATGTCACTGACAAAGATGTTAAACAGCGCTGGTCCCAATACTCACCCCTGAGGAATGCCACTCATTACTACTCTCCACTTGGACATTGAGCCATTGACCACAACTATTTGAGTGTGACCATCCAGACAATTCCTTATCCACTGAGTGGTTCACCTGCCAAATCCATGTCTCTCCAATTTAGAGGCAAGGATGTCATGTGGGACAGTGTCAAATGCTTTGCACAAGTCCAGGTAGATGATGTCTGTTGCTTTTCCCTTATCCACCAATGCTGTAACCCCATCGTAGGCAGCCACCAAGTTTGTCAGGCATGATTTGCCTTTAGTGAAGCCATGTTGGCCGTCACCAATCACCTCCTTATTTTCCATGTGCCCTAGCATAGTTTCCAGGAGGATCCATGATCTTGCCAGGCACAGAGGTGAGACTGACTGGCCTGTAGTTCCCCTGGTCTTCCTTTTTTCCCTTTTTAAAAATGGGGGGTTATGTTTCCCCTTTTCCAGTCAGTGGACACTTCCTTGGACTGCCACGATGTCTCAAATATGATGGATAGTGGCTTAGCCACTTCATCTGCCAGTTCCCTCAGGACCCACGGATGCATGTTATCAGCTCCCATGGACTTGTGCACCTTCAGGTTCCTTAGATGGTCTCGAACCTGTTCGTCTCCAATCTAAACCTCCCCTGGTGCAAATTGAGGCCATTTCCTCTTGTCCTGCACTGGAAAGATAGAGGAAAAGATTCTACTAATGACCAGTAAGAACAGAAAAAGCTCCATATCATCTGGAAATTAACTTGAAATTTTGAAGGAGTTTGTGGCAACATTACCAGAAAATAAATAGGGCTGTCATATTCCTCATTGAAATTTCTCTCATCTCTAGCTATAAAATCTTAAAAATGGACAAAAGTTTGCATCGTAATAGGAGATCCGCAATCACTAAGGTGTTCATTTAGTTTTCCTATTTACAGACAATCAGTTCAAGACATAGTCATGATTTTTAATAAAAACCTACAGGCTGTTTAAAAAGATACTGCAGACCTTCATCTGGTCACAGTTGCATAGTTATGTAAACACAAATGGGTACCTAAAGCTACACACAAGCTGGAAGAGTCAGTATCCAGACATTCAATTTTGACATGAATATACTGTTTAACATGTATTTTAGGATAGGCCAGATTCAAACCATAAATGCAGGCTTTTTGAATGCCTGCAAAGCAATGTTTAGAAAGCCAGTGAGTCCTGTTCTTTCACATCCACAAAGTGAAGATGGACTTTCTCTTTGCTAGTAATGTCAGCTGTTGCCATCTTATTCCTCCTCTGTAGCTTCCCCCTAAATTATGTGGCAAGATTTGGGAAAAGTTTTTCTTCTGTGTAATCCTATTACAAAGCTTCAGTCTTAACCAATCACCCAAAGGCTGTTTTCTCCCTAACCTGCTATTGTGCAGCCAGGGTGTTTTTCAGCTGAGTAAGCAGTAGTCTGCCTGCCTGAAAAGCGACCATTAAAAATGGGCGTTACATCTGTGCTCGCTGTTTGTGCCTGGTAATCAGAAGTCATTAGTAACGGCTCTGTTGTGAAGCTGGAGAAAGAACCAACACTTTCCTGTTTGATGTCTCAAAGGTCTGTACTGATCTCTGCTCATATTAATTAAAATACATTTTAGTTACGATTAGAACACAGCTTAATAAGTAGATTTGACACCAAACACACCCAAACAGCTAAAATGGTAAATTATGTTTATTAACAATACTATCTAAGCTGGTCTTTGGGAAAACAAGTAAACTTTAAGAAACCTTCCAGCAGTCTTTAAGACTTACACATACACATGGTAGCAACAACTTTCTTCTAGCCTCCTTTCTACTTACACCCCGTCTACCCTCAGCCTGACACACAGTTTCATGGAAATGGAAAAACTGAGGGGAAGGAATGCTTGACTATCCAGTGTTACCAAAGGGCCAATAAAGCAGTCAAGAATTAGTAGGGAAAGTATTAACATAGACTTCTTTTACTATACTGTCTCTGCACTCCAACTGAACTTCATGAGCTCCTGCCCCCTTCCTCAAAAGTCCTTTGTAGCTCACTCTCAGATTTCAGGGGAGAGCTCAAGCTAACTGTAATGTTTTTAATGATGTTCACTATTTATCTAGTGAATCTCTGTTCAGTACAACAAACTTAAATCAGGGAGATTCCTTTTGCCTTCTCCCTCTTTCCCAATACTCTGCTTTTCCAAGCAACCAACCTCAGTCCATTTTTCTAAACCTTTTCAGGCAGCTGAGGAGCTTGAACCTTCTTTTTGCCATTCTGGGGAAGTGTCTGATGGCCACTGGGTTAGACAAATCAGAAGGGGAAAATATGAAAAACTCTGTGACAACTAAGGTCTGAAGACTTAAATCTAAAAACCAATTCACCAGAGAGCGTTGTCTAGTCCTGTTGTATAAATAAACCTCTGTCGTCCTGTGTGTCTTTTAAAGTTTTGGGTAATGACACATTTCTCCATTGTATAGATGAAGATACAAAGCTTGATTTAATGATTTCTTCTGCAATTATTCAGAAGGAAAAAACCTGGGAAAAAAAAAAGCATTTTAATTGCCTCAACCCATTAGGTAAAACTCAGACAATTTACCTTTTAAACCATTAGTATATGTAATAGAGTTTTGACACAGATTTTATTTACATTCATGTTGCTTGTGGAGTAGTAATATATTTACAGATGTCCTTTCCATCACCATTTGCTTTTAAAAAAGCTCAGTAAAAAGGCATATCATCTTCAAAGTCCCAACAAAAATTAATGTAGTAACTCACATCATATTAAAGGTGTCTTAAAAAACAGAGCATGTATACATATGCGTTAGGAAAAATCATGATGAAACATGGCAGGAGAAGAGAAATACTACCCTGAGAGTAGAGGCCCCTATTATGTTCTTTGCAGAGTAGATCAATGCATTTTTGATGCAAACACAATGCTTAGTTACAAAGGCATAAGTCCTGCAATTGACTTTGCATAGACAGATTCAGCTGCCCTCTTGAAGCACCATTGACTTCAATTGACTCCCACATGGAGTCAGTTGCAGAATCAGAGAGTCTGGTAATGACCACGCTATAAGGGCCTGAGTCCTTGTGCATTAAACTCAGTGTGACATTTTTCAGTTGACTTAGTGGATTTCAAATCTAAGTCTAAATGCAGATAGATAAGAAAGCATAAGTAGTTTAAATGTATTTCTGAATCAAAAGAATTTCTTTCAGCTATTGCATATAAAAGTTAAGCTCAGCAGCATACATCCTTTAAAATTCATTCATCTCTGTTATGGGAAAGTAAATAAAAAGGAATGCAAGGAAAGCTTATATCCTAACTGGTTGAATTAACCTAAAAAAGGGGGTAAGCTTTTGTTTTTTTCTGAATTTTTACAGCATTAAAGCTCTTCTCTTCTACTACTGTGGTTACGTGCAGTGCATTTCACCTTAAAAAGGTCCACTCATTTTCATTGATAGTTTTGTATATTTACAGTATAACTCAATGTTAATTAAAGTCAGTCAATGCAACTGAAACAATTATAGGCTCTCTTTTGAATTCAAATGTTCCACCACTGAACAGTTACAATTAAATGCAATTAAATTTTATGTTTACATAAGCTACATTTCTTGATGTTATCATTTTTATGGCTTTACAGTGGGAGGGAAAATCCACCATAGTCCCCAAATTTCCTTGCATATTTTCATCCTATGTCACTTTCACAGTAAGCAACACTGATGACAATGATTTCTTTAATAAGAGCTAAGAGTCTTTCTCTGCATTTCTTATCTTGCAGGCATTGAGATCTGCTCTCAGTGAACCTGGGTCTCATCAGAAGAATAACCCATTCAAAAGCTTATTAACACTAATTCTTTCCTTTAAGTAAACAAAACAGATAGACTTTTAAAAGCTAATAACAACAACAGAGAGATAAAAAACATATGGTAAATATTTGTGTTTCTTATGTTATTCCAAATTAATTTTTCATTTTTGTGTTTGTAAATTGCCTAGTTTTTAAGATACTTGAGGCAAGATCATTACCTTTACCTACTCTTGCTCCATGCAATAAATACAAACCATAGATTTATAAATAAAAGATAATACGGTAAATGTGGAATATTCATACTGACTGTTTTTAGATTACTGCATTCCAGAAGTCTTACTGCTTCTTTTACCGCTCACACTGCTGTAAAACAGAAATAACGACATCTGTCTTTGGTAGATAGACCATAATATAAAATTAATGCATCTATATACTAGCAGGCACCTTTAAAATAGTATTTGAGGACATAATCTATAATATTCAATTGCTGGAGATGAAGTACTGTCATTCATATAAGCAATGTAACTGGCCCTGCCTGACGATAGAGAAATTGCCCAAAACTTCCAGTGCCACAACCTTGTTTCTCTTAATTTTGCTGATCTACTTGTAGTTAAGTTTCTCATGCAATACCTCTACCCAGGCTAACTATTTTGACAGATGCTCCAGAACCAGGTGAACCATTTTGTTTGAATATTAAGATGGGTGTTGAGTGATTTTTCATTAAATCCAGGTAAGTGTTCTTTTTTCCAGCTTTAGATGACCTGATGAGGTGAAGAATTTTAAAAAATGTGATTTTGTTTAAATATCTTTTAAGAGCTTTTTGCCATACCCTGGAAAATCCATGCAGATCTGCTCAGTTCTTTTGTTCATGGTAAATTGCAGTTTTATACATGTTTAGTGGAGGTGTTTTCAATTTTAACAGCTATACATGTCTGAGGAATTTATTTTCCCTTAATTTTATCAAGATCCTGGTGGTGTTGAGATTGTATATGCCTTACACTCACTGAGCAACCAGACAGGCCTCCTGAAGCAAGGAGCTGCTGGTGTTCAACCAGACATTGTCTGCAGTAGCTGCTCTCAGCTGCACAGGATTGGTGTGAGACCATCAGCAGACCAGGAGAGAGCTGGGAGTCTTTTTTCCTCCAAGCAAGAAGTATTTCTCCTAGCAGGATGCAAACCACAAAAAATAGGAGGAATCATAGAGCGGGAACAGCAAACTGGTCCAAAAGACTTTGCAGAGCCAAAGCTGGCACGCAGCAACAGAGGGGTCTGGACACTGAGGTCACACAAGGATTCAGACCCCAGAGGGAAAGCTTAGCCAGGCTGGGTGAGAATGAGGGAAGGAGAAGACCAAAACAAGAACCCATGTGCATCCCCAGGGAAGACATATCCTATGCAATGACATAGCAAATCTTGTAGAAAAAAGTTATGAAATAGGTAAAAACTGGCTTTTTGTGAATCTGGATCTCAAGCACCTAATCTGGGTTGAGTTTGAGTCTTTCCCTCATTTCACCAAACAGACTATTTTAATGAAATTTATAAGAATGTAACAACTTTGAGATCAAGTTCAGTTGAGATGAGTCCTGCTGTTATGAATGGGGCAACAATGCTATGAACAAGTAAACTTCACCTCCTTGCAAATTGCATGGGGGTTACTAAACCCATCCAGGCAGAGGAGAACCAAATTAATGATGGATAGGCCCCCTGGATTCCAGTAGTTCCTAACATGTAAATGCTTGACTTTGCAACTTGAATAATGCTTAATGCAGCAGTTCTTTAGGCTACATTTGTAATGCACCATCACTGTGAAGTTTGAATGCATTAGCCAGATTGAAATGAACAGTTATTGTTAGTGGCACAAATCAAACTTCTCCAACTACTAATCTCAAATGGAACAGACACAGACCAGCCTTCCTAAGCCCTCTCTCACATTTTGCAGTGGAAGGTATTATTTGTTTGCTATCTTTATTACATATGATATACTCTTGGAAAGGCAGGTTGCAAATATATGTTCTATATCAATCACATGAAAAATGTTTGCCCTGTATTTTCACTTGCAATTGAACTCTCTGGAGGATAAGACCTATGAGATCAAAGCAAACTGAAAGAAGTCGTAAAAATGGTGCCACACATCAGCACCCTAGTAATACATGAAAGTTGTCAAAGCTGGATGCAACTGCAATGTCAATGGCAAGAAGGGAGGCTGAGGGGTGGCACAGCTGGTACACACAATTCAAAATATGCTTCATAGAGTCAGGTCCTGTGAAGGTTATTTCTTCAAGCCTCTTACATATAAATCTGCCTTATTCTTGTGCTTCTACCTCTGAGAGTAGGACAAAGGAACTCAATGGGCTGCCCTAGACTAGGGTAAAAAGGTACTGCTTAAAAGTGTATTAAGGAAAAATAAAAAGGGTTTTGCCAACAACTCTAAAACTCTGAGCCAGGCTGAGAAAACTAGAAGTGCATTATCTGGAAAAGGTAAGACATCTCGTATTTTACCAAAAAAAGTAAAGACATATTCTTGGTTTGGAGTGGTAAAAATATGTTAATTATTATGTTTTTGCTAATCATTTGAAAGATTAATTTTAAAAGGCACATATAAAGCTATAAATATAAGGATAGATACATGTAAGCTGTTCTAGATGAATTTGGAGTGGAAGAAAAACTGTTGTATGACTGCAGAGGATTTACAGAGACACTTTTAATGAAATATTTGCTCTGTGTACTAATGGACACCTGTAGTCCATCTCCAATGCTATCAGCTTTGGCCGTTTATCAGCATCCAGACTACACAATCAACAAAAATAACCAAAGACAATTGCCATGAATATCAAGTCATTATTACCAGAGTCAGAGGGAATGTTTGCCCATTTTGTTAAGGATTCTGTGTTCATATTTTGAGGGCAGCTCTGTTTGTTTAACCTAAAAAAACTAGCTAGCGAGCCATATAATTTTTTTGAAAGTAAACATATGAAGGTACAAATATAATTGCAACTCTGAAGAACTCTTTGTGGGTTGCAAAACATATACACATTTTCTGAATCTGATATCTCTATACTTGTGGGTTTTTTGTAACCATACAACTACTTCAAGACTGTATTGTTAGTGCTTTTACTGAAAAAGTAGATTTATTACTATACCAAAAATATGGGAGAAGGATACTTACAGGATTATATAAATTCCACCTTTATTCCCTCTTCAAGAACAACCAAAAAATGTCAAGTGTCAGCTAACCTATTCTCATCCATTAGGTCTCATGATTCAAAGTAGAATGGACTTCAAGAAAGGACAGTTAGGAAATGAGTATTGACAAAGTGCAATTTTAGCTTAGTATAGCTAATCTCTTTAGGCTCTGTCTATAGTCAGTGGAGTAAGATAGTCTCCTGTAGAGGATGATTCAGAGCAGAAACCTAATTTAGCTCGTCTGACTCACCCTCCTCAGAATGAATCAGCAGGCACTCCTGACCAACATTATGCCTGAAAATTGAAAATGTCTTTCCTCTACCTGAGCACATATGACGCACAATTCCCAATCAGAAAGAAATTTATATTCTCTACAGTACTTACTGTAACCCATTTAAAATCATGTTTTCCTCTGGAAAACACTAGAAAGAAAAAAAGATCAAGAAGTGAACAAAAGAACAAGACAAAACATAAGACAGTTAAATAGCTGGTCAAAGCAGCCTAATTCCTTATAGCCACAGCTGATACAGGAAAAAATGTGATCAAGTATAAACTTGTTCCAATTGATTTATCTCCTTACATTATAGGATCTATTGAATGTGAACACGTAACATCCTTAATCAACTGTACCCTTTCGGCAGTAAAACCTGTGACTTCCTTTGTGAACATGGGCGGTGCTTGATATGCCGTAAGCTTGGCTAGAAGATGAAGCTAGTTCAGAATGTTAATTTAAAGTGGAAAAAAAATCAGTCACATACAACAGCTTGGCAGGAGCAAAGGTGACAGAGAAAAAAAATACCTACAGGTATCCACTTTCCTTACCATCATGTTCATACCTATTTTTTTCCAGCTGGAAGAAGGGAAAGAGATACTCCTGAAGTATATGAAAAGGCAAGAGTTACCAAGGATGATACTACACATTTTTAGGCTTTAATGATTCACAGTTACATCAACCAACTATGAAAACTGCATGTTAATTAGAACTGGTGACCTTGGGAAGACTCAACTGAGTAGGCAGATTTCTCTGAAAGAAAGAAAATATCCTCCAAGTTGACTAGAGTTGTAATACTAGAAAACAAGCTTATTTGAGAACTCACTTTTGCAGTTTTTCAAATATATTTCAGTATATATTCAAAAGGGCAATCCCTTTAAGGATCTTGTTTTATCAATATTAGGATTCATAAAATGTATAATCATTCTCATTTCACAGAATTTTATTTTCTTAACTTTTAGAGTAGACATTAACATTTATACAAAACATTTCCATCACAATTATTTTATCTAATCTGCAAAGAGTGCCACAGGTCAGTTCACACAGCAGCATTGCGAATACTGATCTTAGGGAACATTTTACAAAAGTGTTTTATCAGCTAAGTGTACTGCTATTTGCCCAAATGACTGAGATTATGAACAAGTCTACATACTTTACACCTACAGAGTAGTAGTAATATTCTGTTATGCTCACTATATCTGAGCTAACTTTAAAGCAGCTTGGTTGCTGGTCTCTGGCTAGCAATAGCCTGAAGGCTCTAGGTAGACAATACTTACAAATATCTGCTTTGCACTTTAGCAGCATAAGTATAATTCACTGGCAGCAGCAACTGCAAGCTAGACGTGCTTGGATTAAGTGCCAGTTGGAAAGGGGGCATAGTTATTTCAGCATATTTTAAAATGCTACCTCATCTAGTTCAAATATGTTCTTTAACATCCAGCAGTCATTGCGAGTCATTTCAACACACATTTGTACACACATCAGCCACCTGTTATGGCTCTTTTGCTCTTTTCTTCACTCTGTTCTCTGTCACTGTCACAATATCATCCTCCAGGCAATGTGCTCAGCATGAAACATGAGTGATACCTTTTGGATTTATCTTATGGGGAGAGAGGAAGCACCATAGCTCTGCATTGCTGCATCATAACATTTGTATATATGCCTCATAGCATCTCATCAGGTGATGACTTTGCATTTTTGCATCGTGTAGTCACATTCTGATGCACATCATCACACCATGATGCTGCATTTCAATGCAAATTCACCTCAGGAGGCCTGAAATAAAACGGTGGTGGTTCTAGATGTCCGGAAGCCTAGGAAATTGAAAAACTTGATATAGAGCTTTAAAAATTGGGACTGCACTGCAAGTATTATGGAGTTCATTGATCTCATAACCAATATTACTTTATACAGTGAACAATTCAGCCAACAGCAGTGTATGGGAGTTCACTATTAGTTTAGGGAATAATATTTTGTTTGCTTGCTTGCTTTTGGCTCACTAGCTGTCATGAGCCTAACAAAATAAACCAGACTGTTGAGCAAACAGCAGTCAGCTTAAACACTCTGAATGACTTGTTTACCACAGACCCATTATCTAGCTAATGGTTTAAGCTTTGTTCCTGCTTTAATGTGAGTCTAGGCATAAAATCATGGTAGAGGCTTATTCCAGGTGTTCTGTGTTATTGAATTGAATCCTCACCAATTTATATTTGTTTCTACCAGGTTAGTCTTGCAGAGGTGTTACAGGTGATGCCCAATGGTGACAAACAGAGAAGGGGCATCTTTGTGTTATAAAACAGGCAAGACTCCAAAGACCCTGGAAATGCATTAGTAAAACCCAATATAAGATCTAGCCATGTGTTAAAAAGAAGCTGAAGGAAAGCTCCTCCATGCTTACTGTATAAGATTTCCTTAAATGGCCTTATTAAACTGTTTTTCACACCAGATTTGCACAGGGAGGTGAAATTGGGAAAATTTCACCAAGACCCTGGACAGTTCATGGAAGGTTATATGGAACCAAATGTCCTTGAAACTACACTAAGATTGTTTCAGCCATTTAAACAACTTTAAATCATGCCATTTAAGCAGCCCCTTTGTAGGCTATGCATACTGTGCCTTCCTCAAAAATGCAGAAATTGTTCCTGGTTAGGTCATAGGCGTCCACTATAACTATGTAAATGTCACTCTTCTCTGTGCCTCATAGCACTACTGCAACCCAGGGTAGGAAAACAAGAGCAGTGAGAGGCGTGTTCTCCTTCTGCCTTAGTGTCTTCTCTGTTCTGTAAAAAGGGGATTACAGTAATTTTTTCCAAATAAAATCATTTTAACACTGGGGATGTAATCAAAGTTCTCTGCTAAATGGTTCTGTAACCTGGAGTTAACTAGGGACTATGTGACAGAAGGAACCTACAAGCATGGATACTGACCAGTCCTTTAGATTATTCACTTCAAATGTCTCTGCTACTAAGCACACTCAACCAGGCATTCAAGTTTAGCAGATGTTTCAGTTTTTCTTGCAAACAGAAACTTAAAAGGACTGCTTTTCCTACAGTTTCAAGGACTGCAAAAGCAGACAGTCCTACATACACCAGCACAAATAGTTAAAGTTTAGAGCCAGACACTACAGGGAGCTGAAAGTGTCGAAAGATTTGTGTATGCACAGAAACTGAAAAGACTAGTAGACTTACTTATGTTCTTATTCATCATAGGACCACAAAAAAGTTTGCCTCATTCTTATTTTTTTTTTCATAAAAATTCTGGAAACAACTGGTGTCAGAGACAGGTTACTGGAGAAGTCCTGTTCTGCAATCTTACCAGTAAGCGAGGCAACGAATAAGCAGGAGGTAAAAGCATTTTACTTTAAAGTTACACTCAACCTGTTTATGGCTGTGGAAATGAGAGCCGTATCACTTAGAATGCCTTCACACTTTCTCCTTGGATTACACAGCTTTTAACATATGTTAAGGTCTGTTTCTTCTCTATGGGATGTTGCATGAAAGTGTCAGAAACAGGTATTCAGGCACTGAAATTTTCATTAAAAAGCTGTCATGCCCATATGTGCTTAAAATTAGAACACAAAATAGAGTTTAAGTTATTCAGTTGAGAAAAAGTATGAAAGAAAGGAAAGGCAGAAAAAGAAATCTTCCCACTGGTTTGTTCAGTTTTCCTTTTAAGTGATATGATCACCAAAGCAATCTAGATGGTGATGAACACCCTCTGGGGACACTGTCTGGCAGCACAGAGATGGTCACCATTTACAAACAGATTATGTACACAGAGTTGACACCACTTTAGGAACCTGAGTGTGAATGAAGGAAGAAGAAGAAAACGGCCAAATCGGAGTACATTATAGAGGCTGCTGACCTCAGTGCAGACAGGGCATCCAAACTCTGGTTTAACTAGTATTACCTGCTGGAGAAGCCATATATAATCTTCTGGGAAGCCATAGTCTTCAATTTTTCTATTTGTTTAGAAAAAGGAGTAGAAGGGGATGCGATTCAGCAAGGACTTCTTGCTCTTGCATCACTATCAATTCAAGAGCAATCATTCTAGACCCATTCCTTTTCCCACTTGCCTTTTCTCAGCAACACCCCCTCTTCCAAATCTCCCACTAGGAGCGTTTCTCTGGTTTATAAATTGTTTTCTGGAATGGTAACTAGCTCCACTACTGCTTGCAAAAAGGGTCAGGGATTACTTTTTCCCCAAATACCACAATTATAATTGGCAGCTGCTGTTCTCATCCTGCTCCGAACAAAGATTACACATGTTTCATAAAATCAAACTTATGCATTTAAAGTGTGGAATTTGTTTTATTAGCAACAAAAAAATACCCCTGTGATGTTTTGTTTAAATATTCTCTCTTGAAGGTGCTAGCATCTCCAAGTTGCACCTAATTATCACTGATCAGAAGGTCAGACCATGTCCCTAATATTCTGGGTCATTAAAAGCCAGCACAGTGAGCTAGCAGCACTTACATGGCATGCTGATGAAGCACTCTTACTCATGCTAAGCAAGTGGGTCAGAAGAAAGGATCCTTGTATGCCTACGTGAGGTTATGGTCACTGCCAGTCTGTTAGGGGCATCTCCCATCACAGCTCTGGACCTAATGAAGTCACAGCACTGTCTGGACTTCTGCAGTTATTAAAATGCTCACTGCCCAGGAGGAATACAGAAATCTGCTGTTAATGTAGGTCATTCAGGGAACCCACATTCCCATTCCCAATTACAATTGAATGGGATAAGAATGGGTATAATTAGCTGACCTAGGAGGCTGACTAATACTTTCTCCTCTTCCCTCACTCCCCTAGACAACCCCCCCACACACATTTGAGCACATATTTTTATTTCATGAGGCTATTTGCAAGATCACTAGCATTTCTCCTGAGGTTGTTAGTACATGTGACTCCATTTTAATTGGTTAACGTGCACAGTAGAATCCCCATCACCCTGCAACTCTGCTGCAAATATGCCTCGCCTATTTTCACAGTCTTTATTTGCTATACTATTAATCATCTGTTATGCTTCTGAAATCTGTGTGCATGTTGCAAATAATATAATGCCTCTATTATGGCAAAATAGCAGCCCCGGACAGAGACATTTTGGGTCACATGTCCAGTAGCTCCCATTTCTTAAGACAGTGAAGAGAGAATACAAATATGAGTGTCCTATTCAGCATTGTGCTCTTGTTCACTGCAGCTTTCTTTTTTTAGACTTTGCTGCAGTTCCTGTAAGGAGCTGTGTGACTTTCCCACCTCACGCTCATTTGTACACATTGAAAGAAGCAGGCAGTAACAGTCTTGTATCCAAAACATGCAGGTTTAAAAATAAATAAATAAATGAAAATAAAAATTTTTTTTTTTTGGACCATATGGAAGAGAAACACTGGGAAGGCAGAGGTTTTGTGCTGCATTCAACACAAAAAGAGTGGGTTTTTTTACACCAAGCCATATTTTACAATGACAAGCAATGACTGGACAGTGGCTGAGATTTGAACATTGCAGCAGTATTAATCAATCATGCATCAGATAAACACATTTCAAAGTGTATATTAAATACAGGCTTGAGCTCATGCAGACTGACATACAGTATTTCATTCTCAATGTGTTCTTTTCCTTCCAGCAGAAAGACTTTGTTCTTCAGCTGTGCTGCTTAAACTGCTTCCTTTCTGCAAAACAATTTCTGAATTTCAGAATAATTTCTCCTAAACCTATTTTTGAAAGTTGAAGTTTAGGTCAAATGCAAATATGAATATAGTTTTATCCTGCATGCATAATTTGTAGTCTGTGTGGAACTGACTCATCTGTCTTCTGTATCTGGCACTCGTGATGAGCTCTCCTGCTAAGAGTGACCTATTCATCCTTCAAATAAACATCCACAGAGGAAGAAAAACAATATGTACAGTTCCAAATAAGGAACGACATATTGTGCTTGATGTGATCTACTCATGTCAGTTCTGTCAACAGTCTTTTGAATTAAGAGTATCTTATTCAGGAAACACTCAGAGATACTGGGTAGTATTTTCTGCACTTGAGCAAATCAAAACTAAGAAATATCTGAATTTAACTGTTGATGACACATAGGCCGTTAAGACAATGTTTTGGCTCAGTGATCTTAAGCAGAATGCTTTGAATAATTAAGAAAAGGTTTGCAGAAATTTTGCAGTTTGAGGAGCTATGATCTAGTGGCAAACAAAAGGGTATTACTGCCTTGAGTGACCGAAGTATGTATTACTTACAAATACTTCCACAAATTATTTTATGTGTATGAAAAAACTGCCAGCTAATGCTCTATCTACAAGACTTTACTGTTTGACTAATGCGCTCCCTTCTGTCAGCGTTTAAGATTTGTTTAACTTGATTCACAGCAGAAATCTTGTTATATCCAATGGAAGACTAACCTGGGTATTCGCCTACTATGTGCACATAACATAGGACCAGAACTTTAGATGTTTTAAGTAAGCGTCCAGAGACCAGACCTATAGAAATCTGACCATAGCTGCAAACAATTTGAACTGGTGTGGCTGATGGTAATTTTTCAAAATTTGTTAAAAGATTGAGCACTTCTAATCAGAAAATTAAAAAATATTAAAATAACTTGTAGTCTGTAGACGATTCTAAGAAAACTTTTACGTTAACACCTAGAAATTAAAAAAAAAATAGTTTTCAGTAGAATAAAAAAGACTATATACAGCAAGTATTGATTGCAAGAGATAATCTCTTAGCATTCATACGAACTGTATTTCTACCTGACAAATACAGGTGATAAAGAGGAAGACAAGGTTTCTTTATTTTTGGCTCTGATAAGTTACCATTCCAAGATAAATAGATTTCCATTTCTTTTTGCTTTACAAATGAACTCTGAATCTAGTGGTCAGGGGTGGTTCATTTTATCATATGTTTTACAACACCTGAACAGAGTTGTCTGCATGAAATCACCAGCTACATTCACACAAACCCGCAGTCTTCTGATTATACCCTCCCTACATGGTAAAACCACAAGGGTTTATGTATTCACAGAGGTGTTACAGAGAGCACAATAAAAATACGAGGGACTGTACAGGTGTCCCGATAGACCTAATCTGGCCAGCAGCACCTGCATTACTAATAGTGTTGAATGCAACATCTAAACCAAAACCAAAACAAAGTCTTGGCTTAATTCCCAGATCTGGGGGGTGCTTACAGCGCTGGTTACTAGGAGGGGGGAAATAACAGCATTTTTTTTCTTCAGCTGACAAGCAGAACAAATTTGAGCTCAAAATCAGTAGGAAAATGGATATAGAACCCTATAATGTCATTTTTATTTAATCATTTTATAGGGTACAACTGGCAGGCTCAGGTTTTGCCAGGTTGTTTTTTGTCACTTAGCACATTGTGAAAATCTGTTTTACAGACAGACACAGTCAAATAAACTAGGTTACTAGATTGGAAATTTAGAGAAGCAGACTTAACACTGCAATTAATTTGATCTTAAACTTTGTCTGCTTTCCCTGAGTTTCCTTTGCAGACAACCCCCAGCAGTTCTTGTGGCATTGCTCGAGTTTTGACGTTTCATTTTGTTTTGGGATCTTGTAACATTACATCCCACCTCCCAGTCTCACTGAAACAGCTTCCTCTGAGATTGCTTCTATCTCCTCATCCATTTGATTAAAAAAAAAAAAGGCAAAATACAGTGTAATTTGGATGACTGATGAAAAGAAGGGTCAAGGAAAAAGGCTGATGGTATCTTTTCTGTTTTTTAATAAGGCTGGCAAAGGATAAAGAGAAAGAACAGAAGAATAAGTAGTTAAATTTCATCTCTGTGGTGTGTTTGGGAATGAAATATTTTCTCTCGTCAGACATCAAAAGCGGCTATTGATTCGAATATGAAATGCATTACAGGAATAACTCTTAAATTGTTATTTCCAGTTCTGTCTTTGAAGTGTAGTTATGTCAGTGCCTGTGTAGTCATCATGGTAGAGAAAGCTCTCTTGAAACATGTGAAGGTAGGTCAGAAGGAAGCCAAGAAGAGCGTTCTTACATTGTTACTGACATGTACCTGGGAGGCTGTTTAATGGGGCATTGCCTGCACAGCCCAGACCAGAAAAAAGTGCAGACAAAGTAATGTCTGCTGCAGTGACTATGATATTAGCAATACAAAATTATTGTGT
Organism: Aviceda cuculoides; assembly: GCA_035590195.1. NCBI lineage: Eukaryota > Metazoa > Chordata > Aves > Accipitriformes > Accipitridae > Aviceda > Aviceda cuculoides. The sequence goes on along the minus strand of JAVJGG010000082.1, from coordinate 27,291,167 downwards.
TACGAAAGAATCCAGTGTGGAAATTTTAAAGGCACAGTGAGGAAGAAGACAACTGACTTCTTAAGCAAACTATACACCAAGTTATAAATCTAAACCAGGAAGCTGTCTTTCTGAAAAGACACTACTTGCTAACTGTTGTTGTCACCTTCAGAATGACTGCAGTATGACAGCTGTAGCTAATAATTTGGAGGAGTCTAGCAGCAGGATAGTCTCAGGAGTTTTTTGGGCAGGGGGAAGAGAATTTTTTGTCAACAAGCTCCTGTGGCAAACGACGTCTACATTACATAGAGGGAGAGTCTAATCTAAAGAATTAGTCAAACACAGGAGAGTCACATAAAGAGCACAATAACTGGTTGATGTAGCAGGGGGATGATAAGCCTGTATTGGGCAGAACTGCCCCAGTCCTGCTGGGGTGTTCCTGTGCTATCAGTTCAGCGCAAGTTCACATCTTTCTCTCTCCCAGGCTGACCTAGAATTCCCAATGGTTATTCACGAAGTCTTGCCTCACCGATCAGGATGTACCATGCACAAACTGGATGTTAGATGTCCCAGCCCCGGATTCCTCTAAAGCAATGCTTGAAGCTGAACTGGAGGCAGCAGCTGCAGACTGTATACAGTTGCATGCTGGTCATAGAGGTTGCTGTACTTAAGCACACGCATTACGTATACGTAATCTAGATATCTGTAGGCCTCAGACTTAGACTCCAAGTATGACAAATAGCCAACACTGAGCCAAACACAGAATTTTGAGGCTCTAATTTTAGACTTTTGTGCCTAGAATTGTTGTGAATTAATTTAGAAAGATAGTAAAATGTCTCTTTTTCAAGCCCCTATCCTACACCAGGTCTTCTTGACATGTCTGATCACTCCATATTCCCTCTGCAGGGGCTTGTAGCAGTGGCAGGCTCCAGAATTGTGTGTGCTTACTAATACAGTTAAGGAATACTGGAGGACACCCTGTCTGGAAATAATTCCCTGTCTTGGTTTATATTTCCTTCTTCCTATGTAGCAGCTCTTTCTTCTCTCTTCTGTTTTTGGATGTGAGCTAACTAGAATCTGCTCTCCAAGGAAAGGTTTTCTGTAGTACTGTCCTGGTTTTGGCCAGGATAGAGTTAATTTTCTTCCTAGCAGCTGGTATGGTGTTGTGTTTTGGGTTCAGTATGAGAAGAATGTTGATAACACACTGATGTTTTCAGTTGTTGCTAAGTAGTGTTTAGACTAAGTCACAGATTTTTCAGCTTCTCATGGCCAGGGCACAAGGAGTTGGGAGGGGACACAGCCAGGGCAGCTGACCCCAACTGGCCAAAGGGGTATTCCATACCAAGCGATGTCATGCCCAGTATATAAACTGGGGGGAGTTTGTTTGGTAACCGACTGGGCATCGGTCAGTGAGTGGTAAGGAATTGCATTACGCATCACTTGTGTTGTATATTCCAATTCTATTATTATTATTGTCATTTTATTACTGTTATTATTATTATTTTCTTCCTTTCTGACCTATTAAACTGTTCTTATCTCAACCCATGAGTTTTACTTTTTTTTTTCCCCCCAATTCTCTCCCCCATCCCACCGGGTCAGGGGGGAAGTGAGTGAGGGGCTGCGTGGTCCTTAGTTGCTGGCTGGGGTTGAACCACAGCACCAGCTTTTGACAGGATGGAGACACTGGATGGGAAAAGGCGACTCTCCTGCTTCTCAGTCACGTGAAGACACTCCATCCATAAAATATCTACTTCAAATCCCACTAACTTCCATCTGCTGGCTGCAAAACACCCTAACACTTTCTAGAATACTAAAAGCCACAAACCAAAATTGTGTCACAACTACCACCAGTTCCCAGCCACCTGCAGTAAGCAGTGAATCAAGTGACAATACCCAGATAGCTGAAGGAAAATAGATCCAACCATTACCTGTTAAGATGCAAATCACTAAGCGAGCTTGGCAAAATTTCTGTTTGTCCATATTCTTATTAAATATGGACATTATTATATTCTATTTAATGTGTCTCATCAGGCATACCGTAGCTGTAATGCATCTGACACAACTTATATAAATTCACATTTGGAATTTCTCCAGTTAGGGATTCTTTTTCCTCATGATTAGTACAGGAATTATTTTTACAAGTTAAATTGTACTTATGTGGATTTCATTGTTTAATAAAGGGAAGCCTTTCAATTTCAACCTCCATAATGGTACTTAATTTTATAGATTCTCACTTAGAAGTATAAGAGCCGAAAAGATAAAACACGTTTACATGCTAGAGTGCCTTTCTCAAAACTACAGATTTGATAATGTTTTTAGACAAGAGTAGTGAAATGATATCCCAAGGGCATGCAAACTGTTTTTCAGTGTTTTCTTGACTTTCAGAAGAGGCAGAAAATAGCAGATCACAATGCACACCACTCTCTGAATTATTTTACTGTTTAGATTACGTGGATTCTGTATGAAAAGCTGTCACGTACCTAACATGCTTCAAATCGACTGCTGTGTGAACAGTGAGTATTTCAGATGAGATAGCTCACAACCTGGAGTCCATTAAAACCCCCAATCCTAATCAAAAAGACCCAAACCTACTGAAACCACACTGACAATCTGAAAGAGTGACCTGTCCCTCTGACTTCAAATAAATTGCTTTCTTAGTATGCTGCTCTGCAGTTTTCACTTCAAAAAAAAAAGATTGGAGTGTTCCCAAATAGCTTTTCAATTATAACGGAATTCTTAGTCTAGCAGCTTAGAGACTGTAGGTTAAGAAAACACATTTATTACAGAAGACCTGAGAATGCAGTAATTAAGTGGCACAACTGAATCATAACGAAATCTCAAATCAGGTTGCATGCACACAACTGTATTCCTGCTCCCATACTCGCAATACACACACCTGCCACAACTAAGGAAATCTGCTTCATGCCGCAGCAGCGCTCAGCAAGAGTCCTCCCAGAGAAATTGTCTGGGAAACCAGTACACTGATCAGGGAGGCATTGGTTTTCCACTTAAGATGCATATCTTGCTGAGTATGCCCACAAAGTCCATCACTCATGAAGCACTGATATGACTGGGAAATTAGTATGAACTTCCGATTAGTACAGCAGGCTCAGGAGTCCAGACCTCTCCCGTTTGCTCTTTTTATTATTTTATTTCCTATAGTAGTTGTCTCTGAGCTGACCAGTACCAGGGCACCCTTTTTTGCTGAGCACTTTAATACAGGATGACTGAGAGAATTTCCGTATGGGGAAACCCAGGACAGACCCAAGCTGAATTTCCAAAGCTTTGCATTTAGCAGATACTGGATGCCACTATGGACAGTCATTTAGAAGTAAGCTTCTTTTCATTCAATTATCTCAGCCTAAGTGTAATATTGAAGTATTTGCCAGTATGTTATTGCCACAAAAGACTCAAATGAAAGTACAGCATATATAATCAAGTTCCTTCCCAAACACAGCCTTTAGTTATAGCCTTGGGATTGTTATTACAATTCAAGTGGAGTATGATAAGAACTCATGGTCTGTCTGTCTGGTGGTTTGTTTTTTTTTTTCTTTTTTTCAAATAAGAAGCAGAAGCATTAGAGTTTTGTTGCCAACACAGCTCTCAGTTGCATACCATATTGCCAGTTTTCAACCAACAAAACACTGTTACAGTACAGACTGGGTCTTCTCATTTAAAATTCAATCCAAACATCCCTTTTTAGATACACCTAGCAGAAGAAGAGACCAGAGGAAAGGCACAAAGGGCCATAGTAGCAACAGGGGCAAGCTGTTATGTTAGGTGCCACTACAATTTTCTTTTTCACTGATCCTGTATGTCCCCGTGTTCCCCATTTTCATTCTTTTTGCTAGTGGCCACAGAGCATGACACAAATTGAGAGCCTGTCGTCTTGCTGCTACAGTTCTGGCAGGAGTGCACGTTGTGTCATACTTCTCTGCAATGTTTCGTGTTCTAGGAGCACATCTTCCTCTCACAGGCAGCACAGAAGATGAAGTGTCCCACCTCAAACTTAGTATTGAAATAGAGAGAACATCTTCCTTCTCCATATAGGAGACAAGTTCAAACCTCCCCAATCCCAAGTAAAGATGTGAATCCAGTTGTTCTCCCAATGTACTCCAAGAAAAAAGTTTCAGGATATTCAGTGGAATCTCAACACCTCCTGTAGAAGTTCATTCACTTGCCATAAAATATTGAAATGGGGACTGACAAACAACGGGGCCTTCCCATTGTTTGCCATACTAGAGAGTAATATTCTTAACTTGTCACATCTTGTGAAATCAAACTAGAAAGGCAGAGACTTAGTCGATGACTACAAGACATTTGGGGGCAGAATACTGTCTCCTGAGCAATACATCTATCTTTTATGAACTTAAGCAGAGAAAAAAAAAAATTAATTTTGGTCTCTCACCAACCATACGTATGTTTTAGGTATTAGCTGTTAAGTCTAAGTAAGTGAGGCACTGGTGCCCGTCTTTCTTTTTTTTGATGAAACTAATTTTAGAAGAGAGCTCACAGCTGTGAAGTTGGATGGAGTACTTCCCTGAACCCTGAGATTAGATGCCTGGGTCTGGAAAAAACAGTTCAAGAAAACATGCTTAGAAAGGTTTCTGGTGAATTTTCTGGTTTGTGTGAATCCCCATCAGTACGCTGCCTTCCTATACAATACCCCGAACTCTTAACAGGCTTGCACTAAAAAACAAAGCTCCCACAGTCGCTGTAAAATGACATACAGGTTACTAAGTATTATTATTCTAATGATAAAGCTGTGCAAACCAAGTGTTTCCCACCATTTGCATTTAGCTATGGAAACCGTAGGTAAATAAATAAATAAAACAATCAAAATTCTGATTTGGTTTTCCACAATGCAGAGCGTAAGCTTGATGCATAGCTATTTCACTTGGTTCAAGTTTGGTTGCTTGCGTTATTCAAAGGTGCTGGGCAAGCTCAGCAGCAAAAGAATATGGGAAGAAGTTAGTTTTGTAGTTCTTGATTGGACCTGAAGAAGAACTGAACCTGAACGTCTGACAGAGAATGTGTGCTTTAAAGAAAATCTTTTGAAAGCGCAAAATCCTCGGTGCGTGGAAGGCAGCGTAGCCCCGCCGCAGCGAATGCTCCTTTGTGCCACCCGAGACTACGGACTTTTGTACTTTTCTCTGGGCTTGACTGTTACTCACGTTGTACCCCCCTCCTCTCTCCTGAAGGCTGCATTGCTACAAGTGTCAGTTACGACCCCATGAGATATTGGATGTCTCAGTACGTTTAAAATCCTGTTTAATCTTAGAATGTAAATGAAGGATAAAGCCAAAGCTTTGTTTGCTTCTTTTAAATTCACTAGGGACTGCATAATTTCACCAACATTTGAACAATACTAATCTATAGAAAGGATGGGGGGGGGGGGGGGGAAGGAACAAAACAAAACAGCTTTTTGCTTTAATTCTACTTCTGAGCACTGCGTTGAGAAAAGGCTTAAAGTGAGAAACACACATCCAGATTTATTTAAGTTTAAAACTGCACTGTATCTTTCCCATCTCAAATCTGACAAAGCTGAGGGCATAGAAGAACAATGTTTCACACCAAAACTGTTTCATACAAAATACTCATAGCTTCCCAAATTTACAAACAACCCTGAGGAATTCTAAATGGCTAGATCTTGTTTAGCCCATGGAGAAAAACTCGGCAATTCTCCTCTCATATATGGTACATATTTTTCCTCAGCCTCCACAAACACACCAACTTTAATCAGATCCTTTCTCCCCTCTCAAACAGAACATTTTTGTTACCTCTTGGATGTGTAGCTAATAGACACTCTGTGTCCCCCTCCCCTCTTAAAAGCAATATTAGTTCTTTGTCTCAAGGAAACGATTAAATCAAACTGTCTATCCTAACAAGCAAATAGAAGAGCAGAAGCTCTTTGCTTTCAAGCTAATTTGCACTAGCAAAGTCAACCATTCCTTTCTCTGGTGTCTTAATTAGAAGTCTCAATCCCTCTGATTTCACACGAGGAAAATGAGGAATGTGGCAGTGGGACATGAGCACATTTATTTTATATAGGCACACATGATTTAGAAAATCTATTTTACACACAGTACCAGTGTTAGTGGCATATGTTCTTGCTAATAATAATTCCAGCCTCTTGCTGGAATACTCAACCATACTCAAATACAGTTCTAGAAAGAGGATCCAAAATCCTCTGCCCAAACACATTGGTTTGGGCTATGATCTGGATCTGTAGTCCAATTTTGTATCTACAACCAGACCGTTGATACCTTAACCACTAACGAATCCATATGTGACAGTACTGAGCTGCACATACCGTCTGCCACTGGTAGGCTCCATAATCACCTCGCTTAAAGAGAAGACTTCTCAAAATGAACCAGAAGAGAAATTTTGTAAGATGCTTACTACCTTTCTGCAGAGAGTAATGCTGCTTATCTGCATTACGCTGTCTGTTATAAGGTGATTAAAGTTATTTCACAGCCAGTGTCTGAACATAAACTGTTTCCTGTTACAAGGTTTTCTGAATGTTTTTCATCTCATTACTAAATATTTCAAGCCCAGCTAGAGAGACATTTATATAATGGCCCTGAGTGAACAGTCTCTTTATTCTTTTGCAGGATTACATCTATTAGAGTCTGTTAATCTAAACCTGAACCTGTAATTACAGTTCTGTGGAGCAGGGAGCAGATGCTTCTGCTCCAGCAAAATCCTGCTCAACCTTTAGAACATGCTAATGTACACCAATTTATAGACAGATCAAAATGTGTTACGTGGGATCACCAGACAATTAGCTCACGGCATGAAATGAATGTAACAGTTAAAAAGGTGTTTGAAAGTGTTTTTTGCCTATAAGCAAAGTACATAAGTCAGTAATCTCAAATGAAGGAGGGGGGGGGAAATCTAGACATCTAAGAATATCTATAAAACCCAGAACACTACAAGAACTAGAGCATCTATCATAAACCCCACATCAATTATAACGTTCTCCTGGTTTAGTCCAGTCACTACAGTCACCAGGGAGAAAACCCATGCTTAATGTGTACTTCTGCTGGCGGACACAAAACACCCTCCTGTAGGCATTTTTTGGATTACGAGATAAGGCACACAGCAGCAGCACCACTTCCAACAGCTTTTGGCGAGTTTAACATATTCCCTTCCACAAGACATGCTGGGGACCACTCTGCCTTCTTTTGCGTGGAAGCTAGTGCTGGGACCAGGGGGGCCTCCTTTATCACTTTGCTAAGGGTACTCAGTATGTACCAGGCATAAATCCATTTCCAGAATTTGCTCATTAAGACCACTTCATGCCTGAATTCAAAGACTAAAAACTACTCCAAACTTATAAGAAGCTCTCCATAAACTGATACAACAACTGAACACTACTCAAGGGCTTGTATAAGTGTACAGTGTTAAAAAATAAAGAACAGAGTTAAATGAAGGGTAGAAGAGATACAAATTCAATTCATTCAGCAATGAAGTGCTGAAAACGTACCTATTAAAGCAGCTAAGTAATGCAGGTGCCTAATGGGTATATTAGCAGATACCCCGATCATTGACTTTACTGTTACTGAAAGTTCACTATGTCAGAAGAATCATCTCTTCGTTGAGTTCAAAGTTTCTGTGTAAAATGGCATCTAAATTAAACATTGCATAGGAAATGTCACTAATAACTTTTAAATATAGAATGCATGAGAAACATCTGAGTTGATTCTTATGCTGAGAGGTGGGGAGAGAAAGAGACTGTGGTAGGAATCAAAAAGAGGTTTAAACAGCATTCTATGTCTTCAATGGTTCCAGTTACACTTACTCTAAGAAAATTTAGAGCACTTGGAAGCTGTTCCAGTATCCAATATCACTGTCAGAAATAATCTGAAGAAGATTTAATGATCCTGCTGTGGCAATCAAAGTCTACTGAAAGCAGTTCTTCCTGGTTACGAAGACCAAGGAAAAAAATCCAGTTTAGGTCTATGTCTAAACTTCCATATGGTAAACATAAAATTTACCAGTATTTCAAGACAGGAGGAGATGACTGCCACTAACTTCCACTTGTGTTTTTAGAACAGTTGACCATAGACTCTCAACTGAGTGATTTTGGGGATATATTTGTTTATAAATCTCAAACTTCATGTGTAAGTCTGGCAAGAAGTTGGAAAATCTTGTCAAGCTCTTACTTTCTGATGGTATTTTGGATTTTCTGGTCCCCAAAAGATTCAAGCTTGGCATTCTGTAGGTGTAAGTGAAACCAAAGTAACAGTTGGTGACAGAGGAGGCACAGGCATGGGACCACAAATCTCAAAAATAAATATGTTCAGGATTTCTTCTGCAAATTTGAGCAAGAGGTCAAACTCTTTACCTGAACTGGTTACTGAGTTTCAACCACAGTTTGGCAAGATTCTGCAATAAAATTTTAATTTCCCCAGAAAAGTCTCTTTTCCTAACTGGTTCATGATTACCAAATGAAAAGGTGTATAAACCCACAAACAAATGTTCCTCAACCCCCTCAGCTTTTTGTTTGATATAGAAAAATAGAAGTGTGAGTAGATAGTTATATCCTATGCAATTGGTAAGAGGGTTCTATATAGATGCTTTTAAACTACCAAATTGAAGGAAGCAGTCAGCAAAATACAGCACTCAAAAAATGGAAGGGATTTCTAATTTACCAATTAATAGGAAAACTGAATGGTGAGACCATTTTCAGCTTGTCTAGCAATATTTGCAACTATTTAAAGTAAAAAGGAAAGGCAGGTGAAGAGCCAGGTGAAACATGCATGGGGGAGAGAGGTTATAAAAATTATAGCTGTATTAAAGTCCTTCATCCAATTAAGCACATAAACTGGTGCTGCAGTTTTCATCTGCAAAAGTTAGTTTGTTTAATACCAAGAGATCAAAAGGAATGTTATCATGAAACAGCCCCCCCTGCCCCAACCATTAGGATCTCTCTGCAAAATCGAGCAGTCTCACGCAGATTTCTTAGCTGTCCTTGCAGCTCCGGAGGAATTAGCTTGCTCCGTCCCCGCTGACGCTCTCCTAGCCTCAGCTGTTCAGGCTTCTGAAAAGCGACCAGATTAAACAAACCCAGGCAGATACAAAGCGCAAACAACATGCTGCACCCATTCCTTCTCAGTCCTGTGAAGAAGTACATGCCAGGATCGACTATCCCAAACATCTGCCCTACGTGCTTTTTTTCAGAAGACACTTAATACTATCCGTCATCCAAAACCACAGACAAATCCTTCAAAACCTTGTTCTGCTTGACCTCCTTGAATCAGCTCTTCTTGTATTACCTGCTGCCTCTTGCAAATTATTTGGCCTAAGCTCTCGCATTGGTCACTTAACATTTTCTCCTTACGGTATTTTTGATAAATATTTCCTCTCAGTCTCAGAAATTAATTAATAAAGCTGTGACCAAATTCCATTCCCAATCTATTAAATCCTTCCTTCTAGGGGACTTGGATACAGGCAGAACCTGTAGTCTGTCCTGAGCTTAACACTTAACACACACCCCCCAAGATAAACTCTATTTTCCCTTCCAGTTAGTCAAAGCTGTATTCAAATCTTGTATTTCCAGCATCAGTTTTAATGCAGATTGACAATAACAATTTTTCCCCGAGTTCTTTGACCTTTCCCTCCAGGAACTTATCCCAGTTATCCCCTAGGGAATACAAGGGACAGGCCATTACAGAGCTGGGACAAAGTGCTCTGTTAGAGTTCAATGCCTGAATCAGCAGTATGCCAGCTTAACGAGCTGACACAAATTATTGTGCCTTTCTGGAAACAAGAGGCCTTCTTGTCTCAGGAGACCAATGCGAAGTGACATATTGAGGCAGTACTGGCATTTCCATCATCACTGTTGCCGGGGCTTGAGCTTAAGGACAAGGGTACCGCTGATCTAAACAGCATGCGGCATCGGTACATAAAGCCATGAGAAAACTGCCAAGTCATAGCAATGAGACATCACTTTGACTCTCTGTAAGCCATGGGTTAAAATGATTGAAGGAAGCTTTAAAAAGAAATTGCGTTTGTTACATAAACTTTTATATGGGGCTCTGGCTTCTCCCTGCACAGGGCTGGCAGCAAGAATAAAGCCTGGGAAACAAACAAAGACCAGGAAACAAAAAAGCAAAACCAGTCATTTCCCCCATTTTCACCCCTGCTCATCTTCATCCCACCCCCTCCACCACCTCCTTCTGTATGTATCTTGGTCAAAGTAGAGCTGTGGTAACAGAGAAAGAGACATTATATATTTCAGGGTTAATAACCTTGTCCCACCAGAGTGGGGTCATTTCAATCCAGTGTCAGTGTCTAATACTTACTAACCCACAGGATGCTGAGCGCCTGGTACAACACCCTACGGGTAGCCCATTGAGCACAAGCTGTTGCAGTATCAGGCCTAATACATAAAAAGTTCCCTTCAGTACGAGAGCAATAGGAGATTATCAATGAGCTGCAGGTATTCAGGTTACCTTAAGGGCCATATGGGCAAGAGTCAGCCTCTCTGTGCCAAAATTTCTCTTTAAAGTAAAGAAGCTTTGCATACAAATAAGAAAACCTCGGTTTGATCCACTTTGGGTTTATGGCAGTGTGCCTCTACTAGTAGGACAGAATGTGGGAGAAATGGAAGGAGGAAGAGAAGGAAAATATATCAAAACATGACCTAATTTTTTTTTTACACCAACTCCTGAATGGTTTTAAGGTTATTCCTTTTTCCTCCAGCCCCATTCTCCCACCTTACTTCACACAGAGAAACACACAATGCCAGAACACACAGGTTCAGGTTTCACTGTGCACAGCCAGAAACTGGTTGGCATCACAGCATAACAACAAACCCCTACCCCAACAAAAAAAAAATAACCCAAACAAACGAAACCCAAACCAAAACAAAAAACCCCCTACAGCCTAACAAACACCAGTCAACTAAGGTGGCCGGAGTAGAGAAGCACTCTGCCGCAAAGACACAGCCAGTAGTGCTAGCTTTGGAGCGATGTCTCTGTGGCCTCCAAAAAGCACAGTCCCCACTGCACAACACTTCGATCCCGGTAGTGTCTTCAGTCTCTTGCCTTCCTCATTTTTGGTCATTTGGTGAGATACGAGCAAGGAGACTGCTGATGCACTGAGCAACGGGACAACTGAACAATTTTTATTCATCGGCTCCCTCTTCGGCCATTTCAGCTCTCGGTAGATGCTGCCAGCAGACAAGAAGGCAATTTAAAAAGTGAGCTGCAGCCTGTCTTGGGTAAAAACCAGAAAATAATGCTACATTTTAGGAGTCCAGCCTGAATTCAACTCACAGCAAAAAATGTATTTCACTGCAGTCTACTGCAGTCAATTCCAAGACTGCAAACCCTACTGAAAATGGCCACGGTCTTCCTGGTGTGCTCCAGTCCTCCGAGGACCCAGTGCTGACAGATATGTCTGCATGGCTTTTGTTCTGTAGCAAAAGACTAATTTCCCACTACCTATTTGCTAAATAGCAAAATCATTCTGTGATATCCTGCTTAGTCCCTGCTGGCTCCTAGGTGGTGGCTCCCCAGCACTTCTCTCAAAGCATGAGACAGTAATTCTTCATTTAAAATTACGTTTATCTCGTTGTGTTAAGTGTGGTTATTACCGTACCGTGAGCATACGCAATACCTTGCAGAACAGGGAAAGAGAACTGTCTGTTCTGTCTGGCATATATCAAGAAATTCAAAGTGTGCTAACCAGAATACCTGTTGAAACAAGGGAAGCCAGAGCCGTACTTGATTTCGGTTCCGATTTTCCCCATACCTGTGACCATATAAAGCTGTGATTCAGCTGCGCCCCGCCGTACCGAGAAAGGAATTACTGAGAGAGAACAGCTGAGTGTTCAGTATCTGCACATCCCCTGGGTTTACATCGGCCCGCTGGGGTGCCAGCAGCAGCCTGCCTCCGTTAGCTTGGCACTGCTGGGCAGGCAGAGCGCAGCGCAGGACTGGCGCTGTAACCGGCACCGGTAGCTCGAGTTTGATGCAGAACGGAATTAACCAGGGGTAACTGGAGGAAAGGTGGTTATACTGGTCCAGCACTAGCATCGCAGGGGAAAGGGTGAGGCCAGCTGAGATTTGGTAACACTGGTCAGAAAGTGTTTCCGTAAAATGCTTCATGGGTATCCACTGATTTGCAGAGGGGTTTGGTTTTTTTTTTTTGTGAGGAAGGCTGAGTTTCAAAATTTTTTTGAATTTGCATCTTAAAAGCATTTAAGTCACTTTGTTTTGACATTTTTAAAAATTAAGACTTCTCTTTCTTTAGAATGCTTTACGATCGAAGCAGTTAAATTTTAAATAAAATATTTGGCTTCAGCTGATGCTTTGCTTCAGATTTTTTTTTTTTTTCATTCAAAAACTTCAAACAAGCTCAGTCTGATATAGGAATATCTGATACAGTAGTAATATCTCAAACCTCTGGCTTTCTCATCCCATAATATCCAACCCAGCTCTGCTTGTCAGCAAAGAAATCAGATGCAGAAACTTTGCTGAATCACTGTGCTCTGCGGAAGGGTGCACGCTCTCACAGAAGGTAAACTGCGGCAAGCGTGAGAAAGGCTCCGAGACAATCGTTGCCCTGGTTCAACAGAGACAACCTGAAAGTTGCGCCTTAAAGCATCATAAGGATTGAAAAGTAGTGGTTAGGTGAAAAACTGCAAGGAATGAAAGGAGAGAATATATACTGAGGGAGTGTGTTGAAATCAGAGGGGAACACGTGGAAGAAAGTTTAAGCTGAAGCTCAGTGTCATTGCCCAAGGTAAGAGCTGTTCCAGTCTGTGCACTGCTTAAGAAAGGAAGACCTTACACCACAGGATCATGCTTGACGTGCTGCAGGATTACAACATCTTCATTTAACTTATTTCCTAGCCTGAATGATACTCAAAAGGAACACATCTCACAAGAAAGAGTCCATAAATCCAAGTATTACGCTTAGCAATTTCCTTCAACCTTCAGTAAATTTAGTGCTGGGTAAAAAAGTTGCCAAATCGATAGCCCTGACAAACGAAGCCCTTAATTTATCCCAGAGGAAGATATGCCAGAGCCGGTGTAATTGCAGACTTCCTACATTGCTTTGGTGGTCCTGACGGAGGACATCTAGGGCCAAAGAAGGAATTCAAGACCAAGGCCTCTATCTCTTACAGCATCTGTCAACAACTGTCTAGCGAGCCTGCTTTTTCTTCTTATGGAGATCCTTCTCCACTAGAAATTGAACAGAATTATTCTAGCTAATCCCCCAAAGACCCATCAGACAGGAATGAGCTTAAGTAACTCCTAGCCAATCCAGATGCAAACTGGTAAGGGAAGGCTCTCTACTACATCGCTGGAGTTCACGCTGTGGCATTCGCAGAGTTGCACTGGGGGTAGTGGGGAGTAGGTGGCCCTCCTCTGGCTCCTAACCACAGAGTTGCTGCTGTCAATCTACCAACAGATTTTTAAATCAAAGTGCAGAATCCGAGATGTGCTCTGGCAAAGCGCAGATCATCAGGCATGTTGCATTCAACAAGTGCTTCTCCTTCACTTTGCTCTGTTTTCTGAGCCCTCAAGGGAATTATTAGCAACACCTCTACTCCCCAGCATTGAAGAAATTGTATCGGATATCTTTTTTTGGGGGGGGATGGAAACATCCGAGCGTAATGTCAGATGTAGGAAGCAGCGTATGCAATAAGATCAGCAAAGCTCTCACAACCCCTGTGACTAGCCAAGGGTCACTGATGGGCACAAACAGAATAGGTTGGTGCTTGTCCCCTCTGTTCTACACACACAGTGGTTTTTTGGATGAGCAATTAACACTACACTGGGTACTATCACAACTGAGATTAGTCCTTCGGAGAGTTTTCTTGGTTTCCCCTCCTCAGTTTTGAGCCAGTCTCTCTCAGATTGGCAGTGTTTTCATTGTGGAGCATTTACTCATTTAAAGTTCTTGCTCATCTAGATGCACTTCCTCCTTCGTTTGCATTTATACACACATACCTTCCAACTTGTTCACTTCCACATGCAACCTGGCCAATCACATGTGGCAAAAATTGCAGAAGTGGGGGCCTGATTTTTATTGCACCTAATGCAGATCTCTCCCTGCAACACCTTCTAGATACTTCGTATTCTGAGAAGCCTACCCTGGAAACACATGCTAAAACTAGCCTCTTTCTATCCAAAGAAATTCTGCATTAATCTTGCTGTGCCTTGGTTCCCCAGATAAGCAGAGGAGCACTATCTCACTTTTACAGATAGGGTTTTATGGGAATAAATATCCCATTATTTAAAAACTATTTTGATTCTGTAGTGATCAGAGAATGCTAAATGTACAAAGCCTAAACCAAACCAATACACACATACATTTAATTTCCTATCTATTTCTTCTTTACAAAACTTTATTCTGGATTTATGGTGGCAACATTGACATACAAATCCATCCCAGCATGCTACTGGGGTCCAAGTACCTATAAGAAGTAGGAGTTTGAGCAGTAAATACCTTGCCAATACAGCTTTTAGAAAAGCTCTGTCTCTCTCACCTACAAGCCATCAATGACAGGCACTGGCTGTGATGCAGACAGCAAAGTTTGTGGAGAATAGCAGCAAACAAAGTAATTTTTAGGCCCCAAATTCCTTCCTCACTTGCACATTACTTATATTTTATGTTTTCTAGGAGTACCTTAAAAGAAAAGAAGCAGTGGGAGTTACCTGAGATTTGACTCCCAGAGCTCATCAGCACAGCTCTATAGGGGCAGAGAATCTGTGACTGGCCATCCTGAACTTGTAACAAGGTTTAATGAAAGCTCATGCCCTCCTCCCCTGAAAAGACTTTCAGATTCTGCTTTTCAGATTGTACATTTCACATGCAAGCCATCATTGGACTAGAATTCCCCCCCTTCATCGGTTCCTCTCGCAGGACAAAAGAGGATCTTACAGCAGAACCACTAAGGTCACTCAGTGACCAAAACTGTATATGGTGTAACATACTTCTCATCCCATCGTAAACCTTTTATGCCTATGTCCTACCTCAGCTTCAGACCACGCATTATGAAATGGACATAGTTCTTTGATCATCTGCTGTACGTGGGAGGAATTTTCCCTTCTCAGCCCAATGCCACCACCAAGAAGGACTGAAACTTCGTCTACAGATCACGCCACAATTCTGTGAGGCTTTTATCTTTTGGGGTTTTTTGCCACAATGAGCTTAATCCTAATGTTGGAGGATAGAAGCTGTCTTTTCTGATGGAGCAAAACAATGGAAAATTGCGAAATGATTCTGTCATTGACTGATGGCACGTGCATGGGGGAATTACAAGCAATCATTAAGATGCCAAAAAGGGAAAAATGTATCATGAAGAATTCACACTAGTTTGTCTGGATTTTTTCACATAGGATTTGAAATAGATCTTATTGCTTATTCCTAGTTAAGAATACCACCATACTGCCAGAGAATACCTTCTTTTCCTACATGGACTTTCTACTGCTTCTGTGATTGTTAGATTTTTTTTTTTTTTTCTAATCCACATCAGCTAAGGTCAGGGCTTTGATAAGAGATCTTGGGTGGGCCGGGCAGCGGACAAACTAGGTACATAGGAATGACTGATCGCTGCATGTTTTCTCTCTTCCTTAGTTCTGGGGCAACACCCAGGAGCATTATTGAGTCTAACACTTTACTAAGATCTTATGTTGTTAAAGACTCTAGTGACACACCTCAAGATCTCAAGCACTTGCAATTTTCCACCCCAAGCTCTCATAATCATCTGGCCTAACAATCCTGTGCAGCATCTCTGCAGGATGTTTTAATTCTAGTTTGTACCTCAAGTTGTGTAATGTTGCTATACACTATTATAAATTGGCTGTACTTTCTAACGGCTGTATTTCAGTGGCTACAGAAGCGATCTCTCTGGAGCTGTTGTAGAAGTACTGTATCTATCATATTCAGCTAATTCTGCCTCCCTTCCAAACCATGATACCCAAGTGCCTCACTACCTTTGGTGCATTTTTCCCTACATATTACCGCTTTGATTACAGAGTCATTATTATGCAGACATACAGATTGGAACCCGAGACACAGAAAATAATGAATTATCTGTAGCCACACAGATAGGGAGCTTGAATCAATATTTTCAGTTCCCAGCAAGGCACCTCAACAATTCTTCAATGAGTCAGTAACAGTCAACTAAGGATTTTATAACAGTGTTGGCAGCTAGAGCACTCACATTCTATTTTCAACTGCAGGGAACCTGGAGTTCTCTGCTGCATTTCTTTCTCTGAAACAACCCAGCATGTCATGTGTTCTGAAGAATTGTTATTTCTTTCCAAAATCATTCAGGATGCCTGGTGTTTGCAAATATGACTGCAATTGACTGGTTACTGTTGGAATTGGGCAGAAACAAGTAATAGTCTTGTAAGCTCACTCAGAGACACTCAGACTCAGAATGGACAGATAAATTTAGTATACTGTATTTCTTGCACTCAACTTGGTGTCCAAATTTCAGAGAAGAACAAGCAGCAGCAAACCTCCTACTAGAATGCCCTAACTCAGGTCACTGATTATAAGAAGACTTGAGAGCCAGAGAGTAGGCAGTTGAATTCTTTCTATGGCCTCTGGATTTTAGATATCACTAAGGTGGGACTGAAGGAAAGAAAAGTTTGGCAGGGAAATAATTTGTGTTGGAAGTAACTGCATTTCGGTGTCCCAGTGCAACTGGCTTTGAGCTGATAACCTTTGAGAACTGCCTTGTGTGACTATACAATACAGTGGTCTGAATGCCAGATTATTTTTGTTGGCAACATTCAGATTGTAGTCTGCACCCATTGCACACACAGCCTATTTCTGCATGGGGTATCCAAGTTTCCTTACACAGATACTGTACCTAATGAGTACATTTAGGGTAAGCCACAGAGACCGAATATTTGAGCCTAAGGATGCTGTGACACACACTTTCCAGCAAGGCTGGGTGGCCACAACTAGTGTCAGGACACCGCTGAGCCCAAGTTCTGCAGTGGAACATAGCAGACTGGATTTCTTAGTCCAGGAGCATTGTACTGTCCCTTTGTCATGCTGCCTTCAATTCCCTTGTCTTGAACATGCCTCTATCTCCATCACAGTGGAAATGAAATTAATGCATTGATCCTAAACAGATTTACATAATTTTAGTCATAGTATGTCATCTCCAGATGAAGAGAATAATGCAGAGAATACATCATCTGTTCTTCTTCCCCAGACAAAAGATAGAGCCAAACTAGAAAGATACAAAAGGAAGTGCAGACAGAGCAAAGTGGAGCATACAAGCAAAACAGACTGTTATCTGACAGTCTCTTCATAATTCTGAAAGCAAGCATCTAGTGCAGGCTTCTGGCACAAGCTGGATACCTGCTAAGAGTGGGCATGTTGAATTATTCATGCTTTTCGTCATAAATAATGCACTGCCTGCATATATCTATTTTAAATAGACCCGTAAAGCCCAGTGGATTAGTCACTGCACGCTGCCTAAAAGTAACAGATCATCTAGCCAAAGTCTCTTGGCTATTACCTGCCCTCAGCAAGGCTCTTCTAGAGGATAACATTTTAAAGAAATTTTCTCTGATGTTTTTGTTGATACAGCAATAATATTTTATATGTAAGAGCTTAAGAGACTCACATAGAAGTGCCACACTGTACCAGGACACTGTCTGCTTGGAATTGTTCCTGCATAATTCTCCTGTATGATCATCCCGTAATGACAATACTGTTCTCACTAACAAGGAGACGGCACGTCCCATACTGCAGAGTAAAAGAGTTGATAACCCTACAAAGGAAGGAAATTGTACCTCAGGACAGTTGTTCTTAGGTATTATTTAAACAACGAAAATAAAGCATGTGTCCAAACCTTAAACACCATGCTTCAGTAAAACCCAGACTATATCCCTTTCTTCTCTGTACTTCAATTTTGCGCAGCAGTATCCACCACCTGAATCTTTGCTGTGACTAGCAGAGGTAATGGGATAGTACTAGCCTAACAACCCTCCTGTCCTCAAGATAAGTCTCAGCGTAGGCTGGAATCAAGGGAAGTTAGGGTGATTTTCATTCTGCAGTATCCCACAGGGAATCCAAGGAGCATTTGTGCTTCTGAGATAACAGAGACTTTGTAGGCTAACTGCCAGTTTTACCAGCCTCTCTAGGAGGGGGTATTAAATTTTGACTCACAAAAAAAAGTCCTGTCTTACATGAGCTCCCTTTGCAAGATCCTGTTTATCTGAGATTATAAGTGCCCAATACAAGCTCAGTTCTGGGATGGACAACTACCATTTTCAGAACTGCACGTTGCCCTCTGCCCTCCCCCCAAATCCACACCTCCAGTTCTAACACGACAACGCTCAACTACAACACATTTTCACAGAGCACCCAAAAAGCAGACCTGACTTTTAAAAGGATGCAGCAAGTGCGCACCTCCTCAGCTACTGAACCAGGTCTTGATAACCGTAGATCAGGCTCTTGGTTTCTAAATAATGAATGCTGAAGGTCTCACCTGGTGTTTTCCCTATCAATCAGAAGAGGAATATTCTGATGGAATCAAAGTTCTGTTTTTACTGAAATCAAACCAGTTTAGACAAAAATCCCCAATCTTTCCTCCCTTCCACAAGTGAATTTTTTCATTTCAGCTTAATAAGGGGGGGGGGGGGGGGGCACGGGGGGGACCAGT
>JAVJGG010000082.1:27260447-27272433 GCA_035590195.1 Aviceda cuculoides | reverse complement strand
CTTCATAGGGGAGGTGCTCCAGCCCTCTGATCATCTTCGTGGCCCTCCTCTGGACTCACTCCAACAGGTCCATGTCCTTATGTTGGGGGCCCCGGAGCTGAATGCAGTACTCCAGGTAGGGTCTCACAAGAGCAGAGTAGACAGGGGAGAATCACCTCCCTCGACCTGCTGGTTATGCTTCTTCTGATGCGACCCAGGATATGGTTGGCTTTCTGGACTGCAAGTGCACATTGCCGGGTCATGCTGAGCTTCTCATCAACCAACACCCCCGAGGTCTTCTCGTCAGGGCTGCTCTCAATCCACTCATCGCCCAGCCTGTATTTGTGCTCAGGATTGTCTCGACCCATGTGCAGGATCTTGCACTTGGCCTTGTTAAAGTTCATGACATTCACATGGGCCCACCTCCCAGGCCTGTCCAGGTCCCTCTGGATGGCATCCCTTTCTCTGGCATGTCAGCTGCACCACACAGCTTGGTATCACTGGCAAACCTGCTGAGGGTGCACTCAGTCCCACTGTCCATGTCACTGACAAAGATGTTAAACAGCGCTGGTCCCAATACTGACCCCCGAGGAATGCCACTCATTACTACTCTCCACTTGGACATTGAGCCGTTGACCACAACTATTTGAGTGTGACCTTCCGGCCAATTCCTTATTCATCAAGTGATCCACCCATCAAATCCATGTGTCTCCAATTTGAAATACATAGTAGCTATTAAAAGTAAATATTTTCAAATATAACAAAATTGATAGAAATCGATATTGGAAATAGTGTTATGCTATTATCTAAGGAATTGATGGGTCCCTGTCTTGACATTTATGGTTGGTTTTGGTCATCTAGCTTTAAAGCTGCATAGAAAAGGTCTGCAAACACAGAAACATGCAAACAAAATCACAGGCCTCATGATTGTCACTATTTTCATTGTGCTGTAAGATAAATTTTGAAAGGCAATGGCTCTAAAACTGCCAAAAAATAAATACTTATCAGTAGCAAAAGAGTAATTACACTGTATTTTTAGCTATTTTTGCCAATTTCTGTACTAGCAAATTGCTTGAGACTGTTTGCTGTCGTTGAGACCAGTATCTGCCAAGTACCTATATCTTTCCTATTAAATTTTTACAGACTCCAAAAAAGAATAGCATCTAACTTTTCTATTGAATATTCTCTGCTAAATCTGGAACTATGCCTGATAATTTTTTCAGAGTTACAGTTCTTATGGGACAAAAAAATGTCAAGGACTTTTCTAACAATTTCATAATGTAAATACCCAAATTCCAGTGCTCAGGAGTGTTCCTTAACATTTCTTAGTTGACTAGTATAGAAGTAGCCATTATGTATGACTGCAGTTCAAGTCCATTATTAGAAAAAATAAATTTAAAAATAATTAAAAAACCTCCACCAGAATGAACTACTTGGTTTACTACTTCCCTGTGTCATTTGTGAAGATTCAAGCAAATGTCAGGTGGTTACAAAGTTGCTACCAAGGCAGAACAAAATGCCAAGCTTGCATTCTCCTAGAACTGGTGTAAATGAATATAGAATACCTACATCCAAGACAAGGCAAGATTTACACTTACAGTAAAGACTTCATCTGCCACTGTGCCAGTCAGAATACAATTGTAAGGCTACCAGCCACCTCTCATCGGATAACAATTGTTCATTCATTACGTGTATTTAGAAACAAGTTTGTCCGTTATGAAGGATACAAGCCCCAAATTGTGTATACAAGGATTGCAGCTCCTTCAGGCCATGCAGACTCAGAAGTGGCACAGTCATTTGAAGACTCAATTTACCTAGGCCTAATTCTGAGGCCAGACTGGCTCCTGTGAAGTACCATGTAGACATGCATTTGGAAATCCAGTTTAGCTGAAATCCGTGAAGTTTGTGGGTTTTGTAATGAGGCACAGTTCTGAACCAGAAATGCTGGTCAAGACAGACCAGCACTGTTTTCCTGTATAGAGAGAGCATAATCCGTATGCATCCTGAGTACCACCCACATCTGGATCTGAGGGTCTACAGACAGTTTAAGCTCTAGGAGGGCCCATTACACAAGACTGAACCTCAGTCCCTGGAAGAGCTGTAGAGACACAGAGCTTAATTCAGTTGCCTAAAGATTGCTTTCCAGAGGCTTTAGTGTGACTAAGACGTTTAGCAAGGGAAGCAGATATGACACTGAAGTGAGCAGAGACCTGCACTTTTCTGAAGCAAGTAGGGTACTCTATTAAATTTCATCTGGCACTAGATGGAATAAACAACAAAGCCGTTTCTACACATTTGAACTGAGCCCTAGAAATCAGTATATAAGCAGCAGCAGGACTATGACCACAATCCCTTTCAGCACACTTTCTCAGCAGACTAAGTACACTTGCACAAATGATATAAAAGGCTTTTGTGAATTGGACCCTCCATTTTCAAAGCTGAGCACTTTTTTCCGTTTAAAAATCCCATTCATTTATTGCCAGAAGAAAAAGTCACACATGCTCTTACATAATTTAGCATCTTCATTTGCTTGAGTGAATTATTTAAAAAACAAATTTATTTTCACATTTTATTTTGCCCCGAAATAAATTTTTGAGCACAGTATATCATACAAATCTAAGTTCCTTTTGTCAGTGAAAAAACACATCATCATATTAAATGCCAGAATCTTTCAAAGCACATCTTTCTTCTAACAGAAGAACTTTTAATTAACTCAGACATAATGATACATCACCTTACAGATGTAAAATATCCCATCTGTCAGCCTCTTTTTTTTTCTTCCCCCAATGTTGAAACTTATGAGGCCAAGAACTCCCACATTGCCAGCTGACAAATTGCTTAAGTTTCAGCAGAGCGATTTCTGTGAAGGTGCTATTCTACCCTTGTGCTTCAAATCCCACATCTGTATTTCCTATACAGTAGCCTTTTTACTGTTCTCTACAAATTTCTGACTTTCAGTGCATCTGAAGAGTACATCTTGTAATTAGGCCAGAAAAAGGCACTTTATTTTCAAATTGTGTATCAACACACTTTGCAGTCCTACAGACTTTCTGTTCTTCACTTACACAAAATATTCCCACTTGTTTTCATAAGAAAATCTTCAGCTCCCTACTCCTTTTGTGCTGAGAATCTTGTAATTTCTATTTGCCACATGCCAACAAGAACACGCAGATACTAGCTTATGAAATTAAATAATATAAGATTCCTATTAATTTATCGCTTATTATTAAACACATTCAGACATTTGCATATCTTTTCAACAAACTCCCTTATTGCACACAGCAGACTTCCATAACATATGTACTCACAGTGTTCATTTGCATGCTTTTATTAGAAAATTCTTCTATGACTACTATAGACAATTTGTTTCAGTTGGATATTGAAATGTACATGCTTTTACGCTTTTTTAAGTTGGTTGTTAAAAGAATTTGTTGTTTCAGTGAAGAATTCACGGTTGCATTTCAGCGGTATAAGTTTTAGGTAAGCTGGACTGCAAGAGGAAATTTATCCATGCTAACTTCCAGTCAGTAATCTTTGTAGTGTTTGTAAGGAAGACAGAGACACTCATTCAGTCTTTAACTTAATTTCACACATCCAGAAATTACCTTATAAAAAAGAAACTAAATTTTGAGGGTCGTTAATTCTATTGAGCTATAAGATCTTCTCTCTGTTAAATGCTTGACAGCCTAGTGTTACTCATTCTTGCTCAGGTGTGTAGCAGTTAGAGGTAAATTAGAGGTCCATTTCCAAGTAAGTCCAGAATTTTTCAGCACTAGCTTAGTATTTTGTCTAGCAGAAGGTTTAAACAACATGACTTTTGCCATTGCTGTTGGCCCATTCCATTGTTCATTGCCCTTCACAGCTTCTTAATCAGGAAGTTTTTCCCAAACATTCATTTTTTTCCATATTCTTTGTTGTTTTCCACAGCTTTCCCAATAGTTGTTTTTGTTCTTGGAAGTCGGAGGACAGATAAACTTACTGCACGTTATAGCACTAGGGAACACAGGTAAGATTCAGCTAACCTATGACATCTGTTCACTCATTAGATTCCATTTATATTTGGTGAAGAGATATAGGCACTGTCAGGGTGTGTGATTGATTGAATGATCTGGTTTAGATATACATGTTGGTGAGATACATTACTTTAGTGACCCCTTAAATATATTTGCTTTATCTCCGTGGATGACATGGGAGACAAGGATGACTAGTTCAAATGAAAATCTGCCTTCAGTCAGATGAATCCTATGCAAAGTGTATGCACTGTGGCACATCAGCATATCTTTCATAGTTTAGAGCAGTATCAATATATGAACAGAGATAATGCTGGGAAGTTATATAGGTGGAATATCAGCAGATACCAGGTGTACCCTTACAACATTTCAAATACTGCTTTGTATGTGGCATATTGTAAGAGTTTATGATCCCTTATGAAATGCATTCTTTGTGCTTGTTAAAAATACAATAGGCTTTTTCACAGGAGGAGGTACATTATTGCTAATGTCCTCTCTATATAAAGGAATTATACCTTACATTGTTCCTCCTGGAGCATTGAAAGTCCTATGACGGAAGATACTTCCTTTCCTTTATTAGAAAACTGTAGGAAAAAGAAAGTAAAAAATAAATACACTTTCTACTAAATTTCTAAACTTTTACTTCATCTGTCCATCCAAACCAAATGTAATTCATGGTGATAATCCATCATAAATTTCATGCTATTGTTCTGATGGTATTGTTTCTCTTCTAGGCAGTTATCATCATTTGGAAGTTGCTCTGGAGTTTGCTTCTTAAAATGGAAAAGGAAGTGCATATTCTGGAGAAAACATCAAAAACCTAACTCACTACATGCTTAACTTCTAGCAGAGGCCATAACCATCTCTCAGAATGAAAAAATAAATTATTTTAGTCCAAAATGTCAAATAATTGGAAGCAAAATATGCTCAGAACCTTCTGTTTGCATTTTGTCTGACATTTTGGGAATTAAAGGCATCCCTAAAGCAACATCAAAATGGATATATACAAGCTTAATGATTGCTAAAAGGATGATACTCAGGCACTGGTAAAATATAAAAGATTTATCTGTAGTAAGAATTTTTGGTAGACCTTGTAAGAACAGCCTCATATGAAAAAGGTTACTTTGTGGCCAGAAGATAAACTGAATGATTTTTAAACAGTGTGGGAAGAGTCTAGATTGTCTACATAGTTGTTTTGCAAAGGCGACAACAAAAGGCTTACTAGTACAAAATCAACATTATCTACATTCATAAAAAAAAAAAAAAACAAGGAAAAAGATATTTTTACTCTTCCATAGGTATAATTTTATCAGCAGCTGTTAGTGTGCTATTGCTCAAAAGAACCCGCATACTCAAAGTAGACATTTAAAAAGGAAACACATTGTTTGAGGAGGGCTGAGGTGATATGCTTTATCTCATGTATGAATAGAACTTTAGAGAGCAGTGAAAAAAGATTCTTCAGCAGCAGCATAAAAGGTGTCTGTTTAGTTTGCCAATACATGTAACTAGAGGACAAAACCCACCTTATGTGGAAAATACAACGTGGCATTTCCTAGAAAGCAATCTAACAAGTTGGAGAATACATCTGCATGAAAAAGAAACTTACTTCAGTTTGTAGTTGAAAATTCTTGAACATAATCTGTTCAAGTTTATGGCTGCCATATGGCTTTCCTGTGATAAATTGCTAGAGTTCGTAAGTAAGAATACACAAAACAAATCATACAAATTAAATCATGCAGTTCCTAACAGAATATTTAAGATCTAGGCTACTGTTGGCAGATCAATGGTCAAGCATATTTAATTTTCAAATTAGCAGAGGATGTTTATATGGATCATTCTGATAGTTAATCAATTTACAATATATTTAGTACATGGCCTTCGTAGCATTAGAATGAGGTACTCTGTGAGCAATCCTTTGCCACTTCTATTCAATACTTCTCTTTTGTAAAAATTGGTTGCTTTAAAAACTACTAGAGATGTGATATCATTTTTTTCACCAAGAGGGTAAGGGATTAAGGGGCCCAAATCTTACTGAATGTTTTAAGGGGAGAAAGAGGAAAAATGTGGTACCTACCTTTTGTCAGCAGTTTCAGAAACCCCTTCTTTGATGACCAATAGCAAAGATTTAAAATTAGTTGTCTTTCCCAACTTCCTCTTATCCCTTTGGTGTGAAAGACTTTTGGAGAAAAGTGAGTTTGAGACCAGGGCTGGCATGGAGTGAGAATGAGGAAACATGGGCAAATCTTAAAAGCATCAACCAGCTCTAGAACCACAGGCATGACCGAGAGTTAATCACAGCAATCTCTAGTTGTTTTGATGAATGACAGGTAAACAGACAGATCATATGCTAGAGTAATTTAATATAAGATTTTGAAGAATGATGCCTAGAAAGATTATCATCCACAGCGTGAGGAGGGGGAACACAGTGGAGGGAATGACACATTTTTTTTTCCCCAAGAATATACTTGAATAATGCAGAAATGTGTGGCTCTGGTGCCAGTATAAAGGAATAAGGCAGAAAGAAGAAAAGCAGCAAATAATCACGTTCACTTTGTACAATTATGCAGCTTTGCTGGTAACTCTGTTAGAAATATTTGGATCCCTGCTTCTGGTAAACTTTTTAAATAGTTCCTGTTAAGATGACTCAGATGTTTCTGAAAATTAGATTAGGGTAAGAATCATGTTGTCAATATACAAGCAATTATATTTTTAAGTAAAACCTTGTGGCTATAGTTTGGAGAATGAACATGAAATCTGGAGATGATGTCAGATGAGAATCAGGGAGGTTCCCCTGTTTCTGTGAATGCTGGTTTGAATTTCCACTTAATTAGTGGATTTATGACATTCTTTTTCAAGCTATTTATTATATTCCAAAACTCATGTAAAATGAGATAGTCCTATGTAACAAGATCACTATGACTGCAATATCAAAGTGCTAAATGTTTTCAGGAAGTGTCCAAATTTACTGGCCTCCATAAGTTTAATTTAACTGGGTGTATTCAAATTACAAAATTATCTTTAACAGTATGACAATGTACTAATTTGTTGCCATGAAAGTCTTGCCACAGAGTAGTGTAATCTCAAAGAGCTATGGGAATTGGTGTTATTTTCCTGTCCTTTTTCATTTGATAATTTACTTACTGCTCAATAGAAAACAAAACTCTCCTTCCAAATGAAAATTAAGATATACATTTCAAAATGTCTATTTATTATGAATTATAATTAAAATCCAAAGATTTAACATTAGACTATAAGGAAGAATTGACATTCTGAAACAAAACCAATCTAAGAAACTACAGAATGTTTTGTTTAATAATGGTCAGTCTAGCATACATTGATACAGATAAGTCTTTACCCAATACTGAACACAAATAATGATTTATATCAGACTAAGCAAAGTCAAAATAATGTGAAGCGAAAGTCAAAGTCAAAATGAAATGTTTCATAGAATTGTAGAATCATAGAATCATTTAGGTTGGAAAAGGCCTTCAGGATCATCGAGTCCAACCATCGTATCAATATGATCGAAACCAAGGAGACAAGCAAACAAGTCCAGATAGGAACTTGTTTAATAGCAACTACCCCCCCTCCCCCACCCCTCCCCCTTTATTGTAATAGATTTACCACTGCTGTGGTACACCATCCAAATGTACATCCAGTACAGAATTACTAATTTTCTCACTGACTTTTCAATAGCATCTCCAATTGAATTACCACTGCATGTTTATGCTTATCTATGTACTTTTTTCCCCCAGTTATTTCAAATGCCTATTCATTACTGGGGGCACTTTAGAAGTATTGCAGTATCTTCCTCTGCCTCTTTTGTGTTTGCATTTTACTTTTATCACAGAATAGTAATCAGTTATGTAAAACTGAAGGCTTTTAAAACAACATTATTAA
The DNA here is from genome assembly GCA_035590195.1 of Aviceda cuculoides. NCBI lineage: Eukaryota > Metazoa > Chordata > Aves > Accipitriformes > Accipitridae > Aviceda > Aviceda cuculoides. The sequence goes on along the minus strand of JAVJGG010000082.1, from coordinate 27,264,544 downwards.
ATTTTTATCAATGAAATGCACATTATAAACATCAGCATAAATATAATAAAAAAGGAAAGTATAAAATCTAGAACAAAATAAAAATATAGGTCACTATTTCTGATGTAACAGCTAGAAAGTGCTTGAAAATGGAGTAATACTAACTGGGAGATTCAACCTAGAATAGATCCTGTTTGAAGAATAGCAGTAGATCAATAACTTTGCTTCCCTGTCAAAACTTTCACACAGTACATCCTCCCACTAGGTCTGAGATAATCAAAAGAAATTTTAAAAATTGTTAATTTTTATTAACCTATAGTATCCCTGTACTATAAAGACAACAGAAACACTACCCTGCTAGTGAGCAGCTTTGTTATTTGGATCAGTTAAACTTGGAAATAAGGCATGCACCTTTAACAGTTGGAGCAATTAACCTAAGGAGCAGCCAGCAAGAGAAGAGCTCAATTTTCCCATTTTCTTCTTCAAGACCTGGATACAAGAGGGTGTCCTTCTATGCTGTATTTTCTATAGAAGAAACCTTTCTTCATCTCCTGTCCTGTATTCCTGCTACCTTTTATCTGACAACAGCTTTTCACCATCCCTGTGCTGCAACTTGCTGTCACCTCCAATATAAACAAATGCTGGACCATTTTCTTCACTGAAGAATCACTAAAATTATGCAGGTTAGAAAAAAGGGGAAAAATAATATCAATGTCCCTATTTCCTGACTAGTCCCTGCCAGCAGTTGTGTAGGCCTCACAGAGCGAGAAATGATCTCCAGGGTGGGAACAGGAGGGATTGGCCAAGGTCAACAAGAGCTGCCTACTGTGGGTTCACCCAAATACAAAGTTAACCTGTTCTCAACAGGTATACTGTAGTGAAACACAAGTTATTGGCAACTGTGTCAGCTACGAGGTCAGACCAAAAGATGTAGTATACCACCTGACTTTAAAGCCTACAAATCCATGAAAGCTTTATGGGAACAGAGTACTTGACTGGCAATGCAAGGAGAGGAGTTTGTTACCTGCTTGTCAAAGCTTAAATAATTAAATATTATTAACTGTATTTCAGCATGTCCCATTAGAATGGAAGCTAATATTTTATCTTTGACAAAGAAAATCTTTACTCCCTATATTGAATATTCAGGTCACTGGTGCTATGTAAGTCTCTTTCCAGTAAAATATCCATCACCAATATCATTTAGCCTCAGCAGAGAAATCTGAGTTCATTTTCTCATGAATATTATACTTCCTGAGCAGATATGAAATATACAGGCTTTCAGAGTTAAACATGTAAACCCAAAGCATTTTCTTTGTTAATTTTCAAAACTGGCAGTTATCAGAGGGAGGTAAATTCAAATGAACGTAGAGATATTGAATCTTACTGCCTTCCAGTACTGTACAAGGCCTCTTCACTGAGGGCTGAATACAAACCAGATGTTGTCTATTTATAGCATTTACCAGCCTAACTGTATCAGTATCTCCTATGAGTTTTCACTGAAAGAGTTATGCATCTGCGTAGGTGCAGTTTGACACCAATATAGCTGATGTCATTGCAATGAACTTGAATCAGCTGTATCAGTCTGAGCATTTTTACAGCGTCTGTGATTACATTAAGGAGGGCAAGGGAGTGTGTTGATTCTACCAGCAGCGCTTCCGACTGTAAAGACAGCCCTAATTTCTCAGTGAGACCAGTTTGATCAGAGTGCAGATGATTGCTGATTTCACGTGCCATAAAAATCAAAATTCTGTTAAAGAAACTATTCAAAGGTGGAAAAAAAGGAAAAAGCACAGAAAGAAAAGGAAAAAAGAAAAATAATATGGTCTTGTAAAAGGCCAAGCAAAATGTGGCAGATGATCAGGAAAGGAAATAACACTTATTTAAAATATTTTTTAATCTATAGCACCCTTCAAATCAAAGAAGTTGGCTAATAAAGATATTTAAGCAGCTAATGGATAATCTTAAAGCCCAAGTCTGAAGAGACACTAATATGGTAAGACCTCTTCTCTTACCTCAGAAAAATTCCTGCTCAGAGGTGTCTACTTTCTGTTTTAGGTGTTCGCCGCAGCTGAAGCACATACCTGTTCCCGGAATGGTGTTGACGCTTGACAAGACAGTGCTCCTCAGAGAGACAGCTGTCTCCTGTTTTGGGGCCAGGACATGCAAGTTCTGCTGCCTGAGCTGTCAGGAGGCATCACCCAGTGGAGGGTAGGGTCAGTCAGCCCACCCAAACCTGTGGTTATAATTTCTTCTTAAAATACTGGCTTTCACAGGTAAAGGAGAGTATTTAACTTCTACAGCCATCAAACAAGTAACAAGCATGTGCACAGGACTCCCAGCTACAGGAAGGCCCCACTAGGACAAGACTGAGCACAAGTCACAGCTGTGGCGCATGGGAGGTGCAAAAGGCACTCAAGCTTTTGCGTCTGCACGTCTAGCACCACCTTACTTCTACCCGTCCTTCCCCCAATATGTAATCACCCATAATCGGTATGTTCATTTCAGGAAAAGAGACATCCAAGTTCAACAGGGAGCTACACTCTCTTTTGCGGTTCAGACTGTGCTGTCTCCTCAGAGCTGTAGTGTTTTCCTGTAACATGGGGGAGATTGGTTTGTGAACTCTGGGGCTGAGCAGGCCTTATGAAATAGGTCTTCTGCATCCTGGGAGATTGTTGTAATGTCTGAACAATTACCTGATAGCAACATTGCCCCTAATCCCTGAATGAAATACCAAGGTTGCAGCTTTGGGTGGGATTTCAACCAGGGGCTCTGCATTGCTAAGTTCTAGCTTAGGTCTGAAATCAGCCTTACAGCTCCTTACATTTCACCCTGAGGCACCCGACTCTTCCTATATAGCTGAAAAATCTCACAGAATGTTCTGCAGTCCTCACCTGAGGGTAGGTCTCTGCAGATTTTACGAGTATAAGACCTTTACTGATGCAGCCCTACCTAACCCTAGACAACAAAATTATCTAAAAATGGCAGTTGTGAGGTATTCCGTAATACGAAATGCTCCATTTATGATTTGGTTCACATCTTCCAAATACATGCCTTTGAGCAGGACTTCTTCAGCATTCAGAAAGGATAACGAGGTAATGATAAATTACTGGTTTTGATGTCTGTTTGGCTAGCAGCCACTAGCAGTGGTTAGGATCAAGAGAACGACAGATGTCCTTTATAATATATCAGTTACTGAGGGGAAGATCCCAGATCTGAAGCACCATAAGTGCCTTCAAGAGAAGGACATAGGGTGGAAAATATCACAGAATTAGAATTCGATTATACAAAATATATATTTCAGATGAGTACCTTAGGCATCTCTTTGATTTCTTGGGTCAGTCTGCTAAGTTTAGTTATAAAAGATGAAATCAAGTAGCTAGACTTCTGGAACAGAGTGAAATAGAATAAGTAGTCCGTTCAGGACAATAAGTAAAGCAGGTTTATCATAAAACTATAGTGTATGTCTAGATTTAGAAATTATTTGCTAGAAACAGTGTTGCTATGCTTCCCAGAGATAACCTTTCTCTCTTCTGCTTTTTCTGGGGGATACAGACACTTTCAGCTGGCAGATATTAAGCTAGGAGCAGCTGTATCCTCTTCACAAAATATTTTATTACTGACAACCCATATGTTTGTTGCCTGTCCTTCTTTCTTAAACAGACAACTGCATGCCTCACAGCATGCAGGGGCTTGGGGCATAAAATAGATACCAAAAGAAAGAAAAACTGGCAGTCAGGACTGATGGGGATTATGTTGTTGTTTTGCCCTGTACCATAAATAGTTGTTTACACAGATAGGCACAGAAGTAGAAGACATTTAGCATTTAACTTTGTCAAGGTAGGACATTTCCCACATAGTGTTTGCTTGTGCCCTGCCCACACTGTGGCTCTGGCCTCCAGAAGGGACTGTGCCTTGTCCTTCCTGTCCATTGTCAGAAACCAGGGTTTTCCTCTCTTCTCAGATGTCTTCCATAAGCCTTTGCTTTCTCATAATCAAGAGTTTAAATTTACAACAAATTTCATGTTGCTTTTTCCAAAAGTTGATTTAGGCTGTTTTGTTTTGGCAGCCAAAGTATGTGAAAATCTCAGAATTTCTCATGAAGATGAAAAATGGCGAGG
>JAVJGG010000082.1:27238934-27260347 GCA_035590195.1 Aviceda cuculoides | reverse complement strand
TTTTTTTTTTTCAAGCAGAAGACTAGTTATAGAAAGTATTCAAACGGTAAAATAGGGCAAGAAAAAAAAATCAACTTGTAATTTGCCATAACTGACACCCTCACAATTTTTCTTTGGGCTTAGACTGAGGTGGCATTCAACAAGTTGATGAAAACTTTTCTTTTGAAACTTTTCTCACTACAGAGAGTGTCAAAGCCCACTTAACACTGTGTAAGAGATATCTGTGGGTACTGATATGCCTCTCCACATGGAACAACAGCCTGCAGCATTGTGCAATAATATTAACTTGGCTCCTGAACATCATACAGGTATGTTTGCTAATTTTCAATGGTGTGTTATTCTTTCAGCAAGACTAACACTCTGTAGGTAAACAGCAAATTTTATCTTCTGTATAATGGACAAGTTATGGCATCAGTAATTTAACCCAGTGTAAAGTAACACATTAATCTTGGAGTATTGTTCAAAATTCCAGAGGCACCACAGTTTATCTATCTATCTATCTATCTATGTACAGTTTGTATATGTATATGTACACATATACATATACATGTATGTGTATGTGTATGTATATACGTATACTCACACACACACAAAAATCTGACCAGTCATTGGGTTGGAGTCCTGAGTGGAAAAGTACAACATGCCTCCACTGTGTTGGAGATGATACTTCTCTGGTACACTGCCAGATATCTTTTCCTGTTTTATGTAGCATATGACTAGGGATGGACCATTTCTCACATGCAGATTTCTGTTGGTGTACACCACAGTGATTCAAGCTACACTCAGTTGAAGTCCATTTAAACAGTTCAGAGAAGTTGACATTTCACTCCTTCATGTTTCCTTTTTGTCATTTCTGTGAAGACTAAATTTAACATTCTTTAGCAGTCTGATCAATTTGTGGGAAGGACAGATTTTGCCTTTCTTTCCCACAATGGCCCTACAGGGAGATTGAAAATTGAACACATTTTGACTCCTAAGTTCCAAACAATTCCCACCCTAACTAATTATAGCTACAGTTCATCATGCCCAATTTTCAGTTGTCCAAAAGTTATATGTCTTAGTATTAGCCACCTGACACAGCCTTTATATTCAGCGTGCAGAAATGTGTGAACTTCAGGAGAATGATTAATCTCATCCTAAAATAGGTATAAAAAATTGAACAAATGATTCAGCTGAAAAGGTTCCTGTTCCTTTCCATTAACTCTGATGATTAGCTGAGATTTAAACACTTAAGAACTTTTGAACTTTTGAGTTCACCTGGATTACTTCCAGCTATGGTGTTCATGGTATTTTGGTGAGGGTTTTTTCCCCATACCCAGTCCCCAAACATAAGCATGAGCTTTTCAGCATAAACAAAGACATCAGAATCTGGATATCACTTTGAACACTGAGAAACAGAAATAATAAAATAAGAGGTATATTATGAGAGATTTCACTGAAAAAATGTGAACACTGAAAATCGTCAATAGAGACTTGAGAATTGGAATTTCAAAATTACTTTCTCCTTTGCTATTAAAGAGAGGTGCAGGCTTGTCCTCTTTTTCATGTAAACCTCTGCCTCTGTAAATAATTTGTAAAAGTGCATATTTGTCTTCCTCGTTATTCAGAAATAAGAAGTTCAGGTCTTACTGAGAAAAAGATGTAAGGCATATTGTTTAACTATAATTGTAATTGTACAAAGTATTGTACAATTTGACTCACAACTGAAAAAGTTGTAAATGGAGAAGTTAGAAGGCCGTGTGTCAAATATGCTGAGTGACAGAAATGCTGATAAGAGGCCTTCGGTAATACTGTACTTGAGAATTTAGATGTGTACTATTAAGCATACAAGAAAAATCAGTTATTTACAGTCCTACTATATTATAAATGTAAATGCATTGGAAACACTCAACAGAGAAGAAACTATTTCACAACATTTCCTCCATCATAATATAGCATTTAATAAAAACACATTTGCCAAAAATATCAAGACTCAAATGCTAAAGTACATGCAGCATCCTGATGCATGATTGTTCAGTTTGCCAACTCTTCCAACATCTTTGCAAAAATAATGATGTCCACATTTTTTCCTGTCCTTGTCACTAAACAAATTTATTGCACAGAATCTTGAACCCACTGACAGAGCCCAGAGACAAAGCTCTCATTGAGGATCTCACTTTAGCCTCCTGTTACACACCACAGAGAAAGGTGATCCTCTACTTGAGTCAAAATTATAAAAGGATCTTTATGTAGTTATAATGTGAGCAGTAATGTTAAACAGACAATATACATACAAGAGAAAATGGGAATTTGGTGAATTCCCACACTGCAACGATGAGGTTGAAGCAATAAAATTATTTCTTTCCTCTTGCCTTTCTACTTTGCCCAACTAAGTCACAGGAGAGAAAGAGAAATCACCAGTAGCAAATAAAAATGTCTGTTCTGAAAAAAAAAAAAAAAAAGAAGAAATTATTGCTTAGTGGAAACACTAGGGAGTTTGGTTTGGTTTTATGTTCTTTCTAATATCTCTGTATATTGACAATAATACAAGATATCAAATTCAGAATTACAAATTTAGAAATTTGCTTGCAATTCTCATGAACGAAGTCTTCCTGACATAGGTAGCTTGAGGCACTATTACAGAGTCAGGGAATTTCATTTATATGGTTCCATTAACTTCTGTTCAAAATACAGCAAGATCCATTGTTCCAAGACAGTAATTTAAATGACTGAAAAGTGGAAAGCAAGAACTCTGAGAGCTCTTTCTCTTTGAAATGTCAGAAATAGATTTTTCTTTCCTTTATTTCCTTTTTTTTTTTTTTTTTCTAGATGGGAACTGGAGTTAAATATTGTTGATGGATGCCGATAACAACAGGAGCTAATACTTCTCGGCACTGATTTCCAGCATGGTTTTACAGTCTATCTGACTTACCTTAATAGAAATCAAAATAATTTGCATAAAAAAATGACAAGAGGCCACAAACACAGGCAGAAATAAAGGCAAACCAATGCAAGACAAGTTTCTGTGCTATGTCCCTATCACAAGAATTTATTTGTATATCATTCTTTTTTGCAGGTTGTGGTTCATTCTCCTGCTGTCACTGTGAACATATTTCCACCATTATTTCATTATCAAATTTAAAACCCACTTTCTGTAACTACTAGTTCCATGAAAAACTTTTTGAAACATGCCACAGAAAGGAACAGTTGCACATGACTTGTGAAGTTCATAAATTTATCAAATACAAACATCAATGTAGTTATACCCAGGAAAAAAGTTTTAAAGACCTCCATGAAAAAATCCCTGAGGCTTTTTAGACTATTTTAAGTCAAGGACTTAAGTTCTTTATTATCATATCTTTATTAAGATATTAAAATATCTTTATTAGGTTTTACGTGTATATGAACAAAAACAAGTTATAATCCAAATGAACAATAGTTATATGTGTCTGTTGGACTACGATCCATTTGTTCTCTGTACAAGGACCAGGATCCTTCTTTGCTTTAGAGCAACAATGTTCTCAGCAGAGACCAGATGTCACATACACAACTGCAATGAAAGTAGAGATTAATAGGTTAAAAACTGCAAGACCAGTCATAAACATCAGAGGATTTGGTGTCGGAAAATCTGGAGGAGTTACTGTATTTGAGTTACAAAAAGATACTGGTATGGACCTATCTAATCCTTAAAACTATGTGAAGATTAGCAAGCACTGGAAAGAAATGGACAAAACAAGTTGTATCAGTAAGTAATTTTGACCTTTAATGTCTATTTCTGTATAATCCTCCTGCAGAAGTGCTTGTTCCTTTGAAGTTGGCATGCTTTTCAAGGGACAATTAGTAAAGTTATTGTGTAACCTTCACCCTTCCCTGGAGAACAAAACAGCTCATCCAGTTTCACAGATGGAATAGTTTCACCCTATTCCTGGACTGAAATGTCAGATCTTTTGGGACAGCACACCCCATGGTTTGAGGCATGCAGTAATTTAAATTTGGATCAAGTCAACAGGAAAAGCTTCCTGTCACAGTGCACTCCATTAGTTGAAGGGAAGTGCTAGAAGATTCATTGTTAAATAGATAAAAAATTCAACTTTAAAACATTTGATTAGTGTAAATGGCTCAGTAGGAAAAAAACCCTTGTAATTAAAAAATTCTCTCTTTCCATCTCTAGATTGTCTGAAGCCCTTCCTTGAATACTTTTGTACTAACTGATTACAGGAGAGATTCAAGACAGATTACAGGAAAGATTCAAAACCAAGCCTTTTGGCAAGCCGTGTTACATCAGTTAAAGCAGTACAGTTCTTGAGATGGAAATCCCAATGGAAATTTAATTTGATCCAATGTTTGTTTTTAATATTTGTTTTGCGCAATGCTAGAATTTAGTCAAAATTATTTTTCTATATCTGAGGTTGTAATAAAGCAAACACAAAATATTCTCCTACCGTCTGACTGTGAAGACAAGCAGCCAAAATTACAGAAAGTAGTTTTGAAATAGGGTTGGAAGAGGCACTGAAGGATCATTTACTCTATCTACTTACAAATTTTTACTTTTACTTTAACATTTAAATCAAGATTTCTACAAGGTACCATGTTTGGATAAGGACCAGAACTTTTCCAATGTTCAAGAAGAGATCTTTGAATATTGGCCTCTCTGTTTTATCCATTTCTTTTAGCTGACACTGAGGTAAAAATGCAAAGACTATTCCTTCTACTAAATGGTTATGTTATGGTCCATTTAAAGAAGTCCAACCATGAAAATTACTCTAGATACCAAGTAAAATTGACAAGAAACTGACTTTTAAGAAGCAGTAATGTGCAAACTAAATTGTTTTCCAGTGGCATTGAAATATCTTTAATGCTTTTTTCTTTTTTTTCTCCCTCTGTAAGTCTTCATGCTTCTCCCGGAAAAAAAAGAGCTTTTCTGTTAATATGAATATAACTAGTTCCTTGACCATGTGAAATATCACTGCCATAGCAAAACTATAGATAATATTTGTAGCTTTCCATATATTTTTATTCTCTAGGAACTACATTTATGCTTTAAAATTTACTTTATTTTAAACCAGACAAAGATGACAAGCCAGAAGTTGAGACATGAAACCGATTGCTCCAACAAGAAAACACCCTACTTTAACTATTACAATGTCAAATTAGTATGTCTTTTTATTAGAGGAAAAATGATTACTTTCCTTTTCCACAACATCTTTAAAACAAGTGAAAAAGAGAACACCAGAAATAAATTCTTTCAGGTAGGGTATTATGTAGAAAATCTCCATTAAAAAAAAAAAAAAAAAAAGGCCATGAAAGGTAGCTTAATTTTTTATAATAAGACCTGTGGACACTCACAGCCAGATTATTGCTTTTCTCAAACACAGATTCATTCCTCAGCACTTCTGCTCCCCGTCATCAGCATTCCAATCTGCAGGCCTCCGGCTGCATCCACACACACAGGCACACACTCTGGTGCAGAGGAGCTGATTGTATAGCCTGAAGTGTATGAATAAAGGCTTATTACAAAGCAAATGCATAAGGGTCTCCTACAGTGTCACTCCCCTCAAGCAAGCAAGGCGGGAAATTGATCATGATTCTGAAAAGTAATTAAGTTTGAAAGGAAAAATAAATCCTATTTATCTAAAGCAAGCTCTGGTTTAACTAAAGACAGCATCTCAAGCCCTAAAACCTCCTTCCTGAAGAAAAATTACAAAATAAAGCAGTTATGAAGGGTGAGACAAAATAGATGTAAATAGAAGGCGTGTAAATTCATGTTACACACACAAGGCTTTAAGTTAAATACACCAGACATCCTCACTTTTGTACAATAAGAACATGAAAAGTCTACAGCACTGACAGAAATATTTTATGATGTATCTGATGACTGTGAAAGATCAGGAGCTCACTTACCATAGTGAAATCCGGGCACAAGGCCAGTAATCTTTAAAAGAAACACAATTAGAATACTTTAGTTAGTTGTTTTATAACTTAAAAGGCTAGCATGCTCTAAATGTTGGACTTCCCAATTGTAGATGCTATGCAAATGTAGATGTAAGTCAGAACACATAATTTCTGTTCTTGTGAATACCACTGGGGTTTTTTCTGTTTTTAAAAAGTAATACATAAAGAATATCTAATAGGGTAAATACTGTCTAGGGGAAGGCTTCATTCCACTTATCCTAACATGTCTAAAAATTTGCACTAATTTCATATAAGGTAGCTGAAATTTGATCTCCACCTATTTCAATGGCTGCAATTCCTTACAGCCAGGTATTTATTTATAGCATGGCTCAGTTTGTGAGTTGTCTCATAGTTAGATCCTCTAATACCTTTTGTACAGCTCAGAGTTTTCAAGTATTAAAATATAAGCTTATCAAGTTGTGAAATACAAAACTCTTAGACACTTTTAGAAGTCACTCCAAAGAGAAATCAAGAAACCAATGCCTGTGGGAAGTTATCTCTTTACGAGGACACACGATATGTTAAAAGACTACCAAAGAGAGTGTTTTGCCAAACTGAAATTCATGCAGTAAGTTTGCTACTCTGGCTAGAAGAGAGCAACACCTGAAGTAGCCAATACCAACCACTGGAGAAAGCAGAAGTGAGAGGAGCTCTAAACAGGGCATCCAGTCAATGTCATGGGGTGCAGCGCTCCCACTCTGCAGTGATCCTCTTACACTATGACTCATCCAGCTCCAAAGTAATCTAATAAAGATATGATTCAGGGCAGCGTGATAGGAATCATGATTGATTTTGCATGCACGGATTTCTGACATGTACAAATGGAAAGGACTATTTCATAGATAATGATTAGATGCCTACAGAAAGCCAAAGACATAATTCATAACACAAGCTACTTTTCTTTGTAGGAAAGAATATTTTACATTATGTAAAAGCTGTGTAGAAAACAGTATTTAACTTGTAATAAACTTTAATTAAATAAAATGTTAACTCTGAACTAGAGAAATAATGAACGTATAAATGTTTTCTGTAAGATGTTCTCTCAAATGTTGGAATGAATTGTTTTCAGCCATATCTTTTATGACTATTCACTTGCTTGGATTTAATTAGCAGTTTTACCAAGAAAAACCATGAATTTTCATTTTATGACTTGCAATATTGCAATACTGAATTATCAGACAGTTTTTCTGAGTTCCAACAGTCCAGCTATTTGAAAAAGGTCCATCAAATCACAGTAAAGAAACCATATCACTTTACCTCATATCATATTTGAAAATTAAGTAATGCAATTCAACTACCACATTGCAAACTAGAAAAAATAAACTGTAACATTTTTTTGCTTGTTTCTTCATTTGTCTTTTAACAACTGTCCGTTTAGAAATTACTGATAGGCTTAAGGAAGTCATGAACTTTTGATAGACAATTCACAGCCATAAAAATCAATGGATATATTTGAGAGACACTACAAAATGCATGTTCAACACTATCACAGAACAAAGCAAAACACAACTTTATCTTCTTCCATGCTTATGAATGAGCAGTCTCATTAGCAGTCAACACTAGAAATCAGGAATCTCTTCCCTTCTTTCCAGACTTGCCCTTCTCTGTCCTTCATAGACAATCATAGCAAAACACCAGAAAACTTCAGATGTACAAGTTTTCAAAAATGTTCATGAATTTATGTCAAATTTATTAAACTATTTCAAGAACAATTGAAATAATAGAGTATTTGCCATTTTTTGTCAGATACTTTATTATATGATATATTAATTTGAAACTCACTTTAATTTTAGTTAGGGTTTGGATCAAATGAAGGTTTTATGCAACCTCAAATGCCTATTTCATTGCTTCCTATTAACCTGTAAGTACCATATATTGTATACACCATAGTATACATATAATGTCTGTATATATGTGGGTATGTATGTGTATAAATAATAAAACATATTTCACTGCTTTTTTCCATTTTTTTCAGAATAGTAGAAAAAGAAAAGGAATCCAAAACAGTTTGTCCACTGCCCTCAACACTGTACCTCACTGTGGCAATCTCCACCCCATTCCTGTGGCCCTCTGGGCATGTGTAAATTTCTAACTAGGAAGATCAGTACTGGAAACCACTCCAAATCTTTTCTGAAGAATTTCTAGTTTTCTCTTCTTTCACCCAGCAGCTTCATTTTAGTCTTAATAGCTAATGTCAGTCAATCAGCGTAAAGAAAATAGCTAGATTAACTTCAGTGAAGAAAAAAAAAAGATACAGTAAGGATAGATTTTACAGATATCAGAAGTCATACAAGCACTGGCATAAAATCTACAGAATGTGAAATCATAGCTTAGTTACTGCACATAGCCACCTTTCTAGCTTTTATTCCAAACTGTCAGTACCCATTACAGCTTCAATTCATTTATTACCACACCTTTCTTTCTTTCTTTCTGCCTGTAATCATTTATAAAGAAAAGCAAACTTCATTGCATTTACCATTGATGCTGAGAACTTGAATGAAACTGTTTTTCATAGATATTAGCCGAATTATTCCCTTACCATGTAGAGTTATACTGTGAACCACATCTACATTTAGACCACCAGCCAACACATACACTCATATATCTTGCTCTAAATTAATTAAATTGTTGTAAAACTACATAGACTAGCTGTGTTCTCATACACTTTAACCCAATTCTATACTTATTCCTCTCTGAAACTCTAATATCAGATTAAGTTAAATCACCTTACATTCTAAATAAATGTTTTGTAACCTACAGGGTAGTTTAAGAAATTGTGTTCCACACTATTCATTTCCATTTACCTGTTCAACTACTCTACCTAAGTGATTTTATTTCCATGATTTCTCTTTAAATCTAATTTCATTTAATGATTTCCAAAGGTTTTTTCTGTCTCTCTTTTCACTCAGAAAATCCAGTTGATTTTTGTTAGTTTGCCACTGGCTAAATTATAGGCCCTCTCCACATCTGTCTTTATCACCAGCATCCATGTCTATAATATTGGCAGTTGTACAAGTACAGAATTTTGCAATACCCTACAGGAGGAAATTGTCCACTCTGATATCTTGAGGCTTCTTGATGAGCTAGCAGAGACATTCAGGAATGCATTGCTGACTATGCCGGCAATGGTCCATATCAATGGATTCTGAACTATACCAAGGAAAGAATTACCATCAGCAAGACTTGATGAAGTGAAACCCACAGACTGCACCATTTCTGCATCTTAAACTGGCTACAGTGAAAGAAGTCTAAGGACTGCTAGATATCATATTCATCATTTTATTCATCACCTTTCTCAGAACTTTTGAGAAAACTGAAGAGTTGACGTTGCCTCTCAAGAATGTCAGATTTTAGTCAAGGCACTTACATAGCTATTACCTTAAAAGAAGGCAACATGAATTGAGAAGAGAGGAACAGTTTTGCAACACAGTGAAAACTTACCAGATTCTTTTCAGCCTGTAACCACTGAAATCTTCACTTCCTGGCCACTAATATTTTTTTCTTATCCTCTCCCCTGATCACCTACATATTTTAAAGCACTTTTAGGGATGGAGACTACCAGCCCCTGAGCTCACCCAGGGGAATTTGCACAAGCCAGGATGCTCCACAGTTTTGAATATCTTGATGTACATTGCACTAGTGAGGATTTTAATTAAATTCAGTGGCAGATAGTCTGAAGCAGCTGAGCCCCATAGCTATTGTGTATAAAGGAAAAGCATTGAAGGAGTAAATGGATAATTATACTGAAATCAGGACACATTTCAGGCTCCCATGTAATTATCTAGGTCATCGATACAGTCCCACAAAAACAGGAAATCCTTATAATTCAGACAAATTTATATATTTTTTTTTTAAGTTATAATATCAAGCTGGGACAATATGATATGTGCATAGTATAATTTTAAACCACATGTTTATCCCACAAACCATTTCTTAAAATACAAACTCCTGAAAAAATAATCTCATCTTCCTCTGCATCCAGAAGTATCTAAAAGTCTACCCCACCTCACATCTGCATAATAAATGCTGTTCTTTTAAAGCTGATCTGCCAGTTTCTGGAAAATGAAGCAGAAAAGAAAGGTGAGAAGAAAAGACTTGCACAGAAAACTCCACACTGCTGTCAAAGAAGGAAATAATATTAGGAGGACCTTTTTCATTGTGTCACGATCTCACACAAAATCCAAGAGTAAAGAACCAGCTATGACACTGGATAGGTGTCACAGAAATCTGTAAAATGTATATTAAAGAAGCTGATATGTTCTTCAATAGAGGTAAATACTGATTGTTTTGGGAGTACTCTGCTTAGGCTGGGTGTAGTGCAGTACCTTCAGAACTTCAGTTAGGACTGAATCCTAAAAAGAAAACCCTTCTGTCAAGTTCAGATTGGAATTTCTGTCAAGTATGATAGTTACTATCTCATCACCTGCAACTCCTTGCTTAAAAAAAAAAACAAACCAAAACAAACCAAAATATATGAAAGTCTTGAAAAAGATTTGACTTTTTCCCTTCCTTACACAAAAGTGCCTTTGAACTTATGAAAATATCTGCTTGCTCATCAATTCTGAATGACACTACAGTGAGGCTGAGATAGACAGGTATAATATTCATCTTACATCAGACCACGACGGTCAGCGACATTTGGGTGGTGACTATGGTGGCAATCACCACAATGGACAACACCTGTCTGTGGCACCAGAACTATGCCACTGGTTACATTCCTGCTAGCCCACCTGCAAAACTTCCACACACCATTGCCACCACTGTGAACACCACCACTACCTAGTGCATCCAGACTGTATTCATGCAGCTGGAGCCAAAGATTGTGGGCTGTAGGTTTTTATTGTGCACCATCATCAGCTTTTTCTCTAGAAAGCCAGACCCTGCTGCCCTGAATATGCTATACCCTTTTCACAGAACAGCTTTCTGAAAGCAGGCAGGAGGAAGCAAAGCAGTGTTCCACACATCCAGCCACAGTGCTCTACTCTTCCCTGCTTCACGTTTCTTTTCCCCCTCTCCGACTCAGGGATTTCAAACAAAATTAATTTAAAAAAAAAAAAAAAAAAAGTGCTTCCTCTTTCTAGTGCTTATTCTCCCTCCATCTCCTCAGTCTTCCTGCTCTTTCCCCACACCTTCTTTTTTTGTCCCCTTCCCATCTGCTGTTCACCTCCTGGAGAGCTAGAGCACTTTCATTCCCAACCCTGGTTCTTAAATATGCCTTGAAAGGTCAAGCCATCATTCCTTTGTTATTAACTCCCTCCCCATCCAAGGGCCCTGCAAATAGTCTGACCTTCTCATCAGCCTGCTGGGCCTGGTTAGGTCGGTTGGTCCCAGCACCAGCCAGTGGAGGCCTGACAGGGAGGATGCCAGTGGCCATGGTGTATGTTTCCATTCCCTTGTTTTCTTGCATCTCTGGGCAGAAATCTGCTAGGCAATGTCTGCTGGCTCCTTGGATGCTTTCAGGAAACAGTGAAATTGCTTGTTGGTGTCTCTGCACACACACTTCCCTATTTTTTTCTATTTTTGATCCTTTGAATCTCACGCTCCCTCCCCTTTTTCATTTCTTGGCACATGTAGTCACCTGATTCCTCCCTGTTTTTTTCTCCATAACCTTCCCCCATCCCCTCCATGAGAGGGCTTGAAGATTTTGTTGGACTGTTGTCCAAGTTGAATCTGATAAAGATTTTGGCTGTAAGAGAAGCTGTTTCAGGAAAGCCTGCAAGCCTGGCCACTTCCTGCCATACTTTCCATACCTTCTCTCCCATCGTCCATTATTCTTGCAGTAAAGATGCTGGACGGTACATCCCTGACTCTTCAGTATATTTTCATGGACCTACTGTCCAATAATTTATCTACTTCCTTTTTGCAGGTGTCTAATATCACCTGCAACCACAACCTCCTGTAACAAAAGATTCCAGAAGCTCACTACCGGCAAGCAGAATTATGCTCTTTTATCTGTTTTAAATTAAACTCCTACAATTTTCTTGAAGTGCCATTTAGTTTTATTACTGCAGGCTCTTGTACCAAGATTCTTCCTCTTTCATGCCACCTTAATGATTTTGCAAACTTTGCTCACACCTCACTTCTAGCTGGAGAGTCCCTGACATTTTATTCTCTTCTCATAAGCCAGCTGTTCCAACACCTCCATCATTTTAATTGTCCCTTTGCCTTCTCCACTGTGTCCTTCTTGAGATGCAGAGAACAGACAGAATGGCCCACCATGCTCAAGATGTAAGCACCTCAAAGTCTTGCGTGGCAAACTGTCTCTCTCTGGCCTGCTCCCAGTAGCCTTCCTGGTGATGCTAAGCTCTGCTGAGGGTTTTTTTGTTGTTGTTTGGTTTGTTTTGGGTTTTTTGGGGGTTTTGGCTGCCATGGCATGCCAAGAAAGTTATTTCAGACAATTGTCAGTCCAAGATCTGTTTTTTGAGTTAAATGCTATTTCCAAGTTCAGTACTTTTCTCAAGTACCATACAATGGAAAGTTAAATGACTTTCTCTCTGTCACAGTAGTTGAACCAGACTTATGTTTCTCTTTGTTTTCTGTTTGTTTTCTGTTGCAATCATTGGGCAGCTCTAGCTTCTTGTGTGTTAAAGATCAGCTCTTCCTTTTCTCTCCAACATCCCCTGTAATCTGTGTACTGACTTATCTCTCTTGATATATTATAAGGAATAAGCAAGCAGTCCTAGAAGGCTGTGACTTCATGGTCATCCTCGGAAACTTGATTTATCAAGGCATAATGCTGCCTCCACAGCTGAGACCCTGGCTTAGAACCAGCTATGCTCATGGTTTGTAGCTGCAAAGGGCAAAGCATCACAAATCTAACCCAAATAGATAACATAGTATCACAGTGACACAGAAGTGTATTTAAAGAGAACATGGAACATTTAAAGTATCCTTTGAAATCCCACTCCCAATACAGCAAACTTCAGAACACTGTTTACACACATGCTGTTCAGAAAACCCTACTAAACAAGCTGTAAGTGAAAGGTTTTTTAAGCTCTCATCCACATCTAAAGCTGAGAAAAAAATTTAAATGCCTGAGCTTTCTCCTGGTCTCATGAGAACTGTTCCCCCTGACTAATAGCTCTTCTGGTATCATAATGAAGCCTTTCCTCATTGGACCTATTTTAAACTATTTTTATTGTTTTCTGCTATGCACATTATGTTGGTTAGGTAACTCCCTAGCCAGTTTGTGTTCTCATTCAAAGAGACAGCCTACCAGTAAATAAAAATGTTCAATTACCAAATGAGATCTGAAACTGCAGCCCTATCACTTCAGACACCATTAAAAAAAAAAAAAAAAAAAAAAAAAGATAGTGGGAAAACAGGAAATAACACTGATTTGGGATTCATTTTTGAGTAGCATTCACTAATTAACTATTCCAAACACAGTAAGAGCTTGAGGGAATCTTCCATATCTCAGTGGTGGAGAGGCAGTTAGTCAAAACTTTTTATTTATAATAGTCGCAAGAGTATTCAAACCAGGAGCTCTGTGCCTGCTAGCAAGGGAAATAAGTAGCACCTGAAGTCACACTTCTATATCATGTCTTACAATAGTATTCTACAAGATACACACATTAAACTAAGTTCTTTAAAAAGGGGGGGGGGGGAACCAAACGGTTTTATGTATTTTCTTTCATAATAGACCAAGCTCCCTACACGTTTTCCATACACACATAAATAAAGCTCACAAGATTTAGTCTCTTAGTTTCTCTCAACTGCTCAAATTAAGGTGATCCATATTAAATATAATAATCCCAAAGTTGTGAGGGAGGTTTAGATAACTAACATATATACTCTCATATTTTTACTTCTTCCTTCATATTCCTCCTTCAGCTTTTCCGCTCTGCTGCAATCAAAGTTCAGAGGTACTGTCTTTACTGCATTACCTTCACTTATTCCCAGCCTACTAGCCTACAGATAAACACAATGGTCCAGGCTCTTCCTGCATTCTCAGTTAACATTTGTTCCTTCTAGTCCTCACATAATTGCACCCTTAGACTTTAACCTTTGCATTAGCTTTGTTGGAACCCCTTTATTTTTTTATTTAATATTCTCAATATTACCCTATATTTTCCTCGATGGTCTCTAGAATTTGTGTTCCGAACATCTGTAAGTTAGTAGATTATGAATCGCTAATGAAGTTAATTCGAATCATTGAAACTCCAAGTTCAGCATCTTGTTTGGTTTCATGTGCAATTTGGATGATAAGAAAAGGAAATAACCAGAAAATGTGTTGTGATTTTCCCTCTAAAGTAGCTGGAGCTGAAGTTACTTTGATATGCAAGTTGTGTTTGGAGCCTGCCATCAAAGACCCAATATTAATTTAACCTTTCTAAAACTGTCAGTCACACAGTTAAGATCATGTCTGCTTAATATACTCAATAGTTTTAATACTGGAGTAATTTTAGTCAGTCATTTTTGAACAATTTTTTATTCAAAAGTAGAGGAGGAAACTTGGGCTGTACACTTTAAGCAGCAAATATGTAGCTACAGCTTTATACCACTGTGGCTGTTAACTCTTGTTTTGATAAGGAAACAATTCAGAATCAAGTTTGGTGAAATGCCTGCCTTCGTGGTGCTCAGATGTCCTTGCTGTGGACTGAGGCAAACATTCTTTTATTTTTGTTCCAACCCCTGTTGACTCTCCTCTACATTCTTTTCCCCTATACTTCCCAGTTCTGAGAATAATTAGCAACACCCACTGGTGATAGCAGGGCGCAGCAACCTAACAGTGATATCTTGCCAACACCAGCTGTGCTTCAGTATTTATTTATTAAGATCACACTATTTACACAGGACAAACTTGCTGAGATGGCAAAGGGATGAATACAGTTGCAGCAGCTGAATTTCAGCTTGACTTCTGAAAGGAAATAAAACCCATTCTGGGTAACATTTATCTCTAAGAAGAGGAAATCCAAGACTTTAATACCACTTTCAAATTACATTTTGCTGGCTCTGGAGTTTAGTCTACAGATGATGGAGGGGAACCCTGTACTGCAGGGTGTAGCGGGATGAAACCTCTGTGCACTGCATTTAAACAGCTGAGTGTAGAGACATTGGACATGAAGGGAAAGGATGCAGCAGCGAGGCAGGCATCCTGTTCCCACTGCTAAGGCCAAGTTGTGATCGGGCAAGCCAGAGGCTGACTTTAAGTCATGATAGGCTTGAGTTTTCACATCTGTTTGTCAGAACTGTTGAGCGACATGAAAACTAATGTCAGCAAGTCTGCTGCTTTCTAGTTCATCTTAGCTGGAAAAAAAAACATTAGGCAGGCTCATGAATTAGTGTGTGTATGCTTTACAGTAGAGTGAATGTTAATGTAAATTAAAGGTCTAGACTCTTCCTTTAAGAGGTTTTTTTAAGGAGGGCTGCTAAAGTGCAACACAAGTTTACACTAGAAAACACTGTAAATTTGGAAGATTCCTGGTTGCTTTATCCCTTTTATTTAGAAAATCCTGTGTCTTTTCTGTTCCTCTACTCTGATTTTTTTATTATTGCATATGATCTAGTGGTGTTTTCCAGCCCCCTTAGACATTCATTTTAGGCTTGTATTTCAGTGGTAGTTCCTTTATTCCTATATCTAAGTATTCAGGAAAGGTTTTGCTAAACCCTTCATAATATACATAGGGCTAGGTCCCTTAGGCATTTCAAAAGTAATGCCTTCCAAGGAAAAAGGTGAACCCAGGAAATATTTTTCTAGAAAGTGTATAAACCAAAGAGGTATCTTTGGAGAAGTCTTAAAATTCTAAGTTGAAAAAATTATCATACTTTTTTTTGAAATTCAGATTTGTACCAATCATTTTGTAGTTTTTAATTGACTAAACCAGGAAAATCTTCTGTATTATTTTGGGGATATTTTTAAAGGCAATAGATGCCACAGGAAGAATCCAGACTGGGAAGCTAAGAAGGAAAACTCTTCAGCTGTGAAGGCAGGAGTTACCAATGCGACCTTACTTCTGCCAATCTTTATGACACTGGTACTTGCTACTGTTGAAATACAATCATTTTCCTTTTGTACTCTTAGATACCTGGGTGTCCAGCCTGGCTGCTCGCCAGGGGAAGGGGAGCAGAGGGCAACCCCAGGGCAGACTGTGCCCTTAGCAGTGGGGCACCATCCCACAGGATCTGAGCATGGCAGGCAGAGCCAGGTGCTGGTAATGGGGTCCATCAACAGTAAGCCATGAACCAAGGCCAGGGAACCCGTTGAGGAGCAGCAGAAGACAGGGCTGGCGACAAGACTGCAGTGTATGTTCCAGGGGTCCATCCAGGAGCTGGAGAGAGAGCTGGAGACCCTTTCAGCATAGCTTAGACAGGGACTGGAGGTCCCAGGCTGAGCTGCAATGGGGCTCCTGGGCCCACGGATGGGGGATTCCAGGTGGGGCTGGTCAGAGCCATTCAGACCTGTTAGTGCCCTCGAGGCCCTGACACAGGGCCATCCTGAAATATGCTATACGGTGTCATTTGGTTGAAAAGCAGTCCTGGGGATCAGTATGTAAAAAGTTGTGGGTGAAGAGCATTTACACAATACTGTCGCACACTGGCATTGTGGACTTCTCGTCGCCTCACTGAAAGAAAATATAAAGTGACCTCCTTATGTATGAAGGCAAAACTTCACCTAAAAAAGTAATACATGATTGGGTAATAAATGCCTAAATGGAAGCATAATTTGAGTCTTTTGCTTTGGCCTTTTCTAATTTCGGACTGCTGAGTCATACAATCCGCAAGATTTATAAACACATTCACATGAGATCTGTGTAAGACAGGCATGCCAAGAAGTCAAAACTGTGCAGACAATGATTTTGCCTTACCTCCAGTTAACAATGGTTCATCTTCATGCAACTATTTTGCATTCATACTTAAAGCTTCTCGGGATGTATTATTTCGCCAAAGTGGGCAGCTTCTCTGACTTTAGTCAGTGTTGAGTGATTAGCATTCTTGAAGATATACGTGAGAAACATTCTTAAGTATGGTTCACCTGACCTCTCCAGCTATGTTAAGGATGATGTTATTTTTTATGAGCCATGAATACAGACTCATTGACTGCTAGGAGTTAGCTATAAAATCCAGAGTACATGATCAAAAGTAGTTATCCTTAGTAACTGTTTTCTCATCTGCATAAAATAAATTGACCTTATATCCTTTTTCATTAGCAAGCATCAATACCACAATAAACATTGCTAGGGAATGTCGGGCACTTTTCAGTTTAACAGCAGCCTTAATATTGAGGCCAAACAATGGCATGAAATGCTGACCTGTCTCCTGTCCCACAGGTAGCAAAGTTTCTGACTTAAGGGTCAGTTAAAATAGAAATGTTTCCTGTGATGGAAGTGTTCACATACCTGTTTTTTGAACTAAGCATTTTAATGAACATTTATAAAAGTGATAATTTTTTAAATAAACCTGGAGCCTCTCTCGACTCATATCAAATTACCCCTTACACAGCTTGGATACCTGTACAAGACAGCACTCCCAACTTTTCTCAATTAAAATCAAGAGTCTTGTTTCCAAGCTGTTTTACTGAGGTTGTTCCCTAGCTTGGGATTCAAAAACCTGTGAGCAATCTATATATTAATATATAGAGAGATATAATGTAGCTATATTAAAATACAGAATAATATATATTATTGGTGTTTTCCACATAACAATATTTTGTTGTTTTATGGACATCTAATCCAATCTCCTAGACAAGGCTGCATTGTTCAAGCATCTTATCACATGACAGTTCCTTGAGGTTTACATAAAAGAATTTAAGACATTTATCTAATGCTTTTCCTGATTAGATCTTGGTATTATAAATGGTTTTTTGCAGATGCCAGTTAAAGGACTTGCTCATACCACCAAGCAGGTCAGTTGCCAGTCTGGGAAAAGAGCGGGGCCTCATTGTTTCTGTTTCTAACACCATTTGAAATGCTCCTGGAGTGTCTACAAAGAGCTATAGGGCATGGCACAGGGCTTGGGGAGGATCATCGCCTTTTGAAGCAGCAGGTGGAGGTTTCATGACCTAGGGCTTCTAAAATGACACTGAACCCTACGCTTAGGCAACTGAATTAAGACTTAGTTTGAGATCAGGACATCTCAGTGTACCTGTCTGCATGCAAGTGAGGCATCCTGGCTGTTCGTTTAGTTCAGGATTGACTGGATCACTGTGCGTGGTCTGCACTGATCAGCTCTCCCTTGACTATAAGGAGAGTTAAGGCGCCCATGCACAGACACCTACCTGTAGATGCATACGTGAGAAGACAGGTAGTCAACTTTTGTGTGAATTGAATACCTTTGACTGGATCCAAATCACAAATTAGATATCATAGTATCTGTGATTCCTCCTTTACACCAATACAAGTGCAAACCATCTTGATACAACACTTGTCTAAAGAATAGGGAAAAAAGGAGTTTTAAAATGAAAAATGAGTTATCAA
Organism: Aviceda cuculoides; assembly: GCA_035590195.1. NCBI lineage: Eukaryota > Metazoa > Chordata > Aves > Accipitriformes > Accipitridae > Aviceda > Aviceda cuculoides. The sequence goes on along the minus strand of JAVJGG010000082.1, from coordinate 27,242,000 downwards.
ATGCTTAAGTTACAGTATATTACAAAACTTTAAAGGAACTAATACACCATATTTGATGTGTGTTTCTACATATATATTATTTAGTGTTGAATGAACTATGTGCGTATTTAAAGCATGAGCTTCAAAAAGAAGCAAGTACCTGTGGGAACATCGTACCAAGTTGTGCCTGTCCTTACAGTAAATATGGTCAGTTATCCATCACTCAAGATGAAAAAGAAAAAAATCTGTCTGGATTGTTATAAAGCAGCTTTTAAACTATTTAAACCAAATACATATATTAAAACAATTTTACTAACACTACTGCTATCTCTGAGTGCATATTTTTTTCTTTTTTAGGCATGCAGCTTGCTATTATATATCCATATATAAATAATTTTATTTAAATGATACAAGATTTTTTTTTTTTGGCATAAGCATAATAGCACGCTGTTTACAAGATTATTTTTGGAAAATGTTGCATGAGGATTAATGCATAAACATATAACTGAGATTACAAAAAAAATGTTTCTTAACTTTAAATGTAAAATCATACATACACCAAGCCTAGACATTTACTTTTGGGGGAAAAAAAAAAATTTCTGACTGTGAGTTAACAAAACATAGACTGAAAGTCACCATGTAACCCTAACTTTAGTGTATTTTTGTGTCTTCTATGATAGTGTATGCATTACCTGAGTAAAAGGCAATGCATGAGATTTTTTTTAATTTAATAAAAAATTGAATACAACCTAAATATGAAATATTTTTTCCTCTTAGCAAGAATCCAACAACATAAAATGAAGAGCTGTAATGTCACAAAGGCTCTAGGTTGTTAATTAACACTCAGGCAAAATTTTCCTTTTTGACATTGAGGAGGTCATAAAATCACTCAAATATTTTCGTAATTAAAAGTCGTATGCAAAACATCTGTCTTGGTACATGTTTACTTCTGCAATTTTGTGCTTGTGTTAGATGATGTTCTTGAAGACCTTGTAGAGCTTAATAAGGACAAAACAGAGGAACAGAGCTGTTATAGAAGTTAAAAGACTTATTTAGAAATTGCATTGGAACTTGACAGAATTTAAAGATAGAAAACATTTAATGAAGATCCTATAGAATATCTAAAAAATTAATTCCTACAACACTTCAGAAATTTTTTTAATCCGTGAAATATCTTTTTCATTTATTCAACTGCCATTTGTTAGTATTTACACTGTGTTTCTAAGTACGACATGGGACTGTGACATTGGAGACATAAGATGCAGCTTTTTTTGAAAGAGTATAAACATAGAATAGCTAAGGGGTCTGGAATGACAACTACAAACACTGCGTGTCATCATTTCTAAGAGGTGATATTTTTCCTTCTGCCATCAGGTAGTGAAGAAATATGTCTTTCTTATTAGAATAGGATTAAGCCTACTGTACTTCAAAGTCACAAATCAATTTTCACAGTGTTTTAACCTGTGGGATTTCAAACAAATGACAATTAATAGTGAAAGAAATGAATGCTGGCTGGAAGGAGGTTTTCTGTTTCGATGGCACCTATGTATAGGAAACTGCCTTGAAAACCAGAAATGAAGGTTTAAGGACTGAATGATATAAATTGTGGGGTTTTTCCTTTTTTTCTTTCCTTCTTCTTAAGAATGACAAATATTTATTGTTCCACCTATGCCTATATACATGCAAAAGCAAAAATAAAGGACTACCACTTGCATTTGTAACAACTGAATGGGAAGAATTAGTCTTAAATCAATGATCAATAGAAATGATCTCCTGTCAGTGTCGGAAATGGCATTAGATGAAAGGAAAACACAAAAGCAAAAAAACAAACATGGGGAGAAATAAAAACAACGTTCACACTATGTAATAGATCAGTTATTTTCAGTCATATCAGAAACTAAGCTTCAAGCTTAGTGAACGTAGCAGGTTTTCCCTTTGACTCAGTAAGCATGAAACCACTTTGAAACCACAGTGCTTTTATTGTACTTTGACTACATTAAATTAATGTATTCCGGTTATGCTTTTCACATACATAAACTATGATTATAGAATAGATAAACACCATTTCACTTAGCCGCTGAGTAACATTTCTTATTTTAAAGTATACACACTTTAGATAACATTGAAAATAAAAGGGGTAACTTTTAAACTAATTATGCTTTTCACTGATGCGGTTAATTTAAACTTAATAAAACAATAACAGTATAATATGTACAAATGAACAGATCACGTGTTTCTGTAAGTGTATAGAAAAGTAGAAAAGTTGACACAATATGCATTACAATAATACAAATAATTAATATACCTTTATGATACTGAAATAGAATATCCAACAAGCACTCAGAAGACACTAGGTGAAATACTGACCTTTGGAAATTAATTTGGGATTTCTCATGGGGTGGGGTCAGGGGAAATCATCATTTAGCAAACTGTTTAAATATTCTTATTTTAAAATATGTATAACAATAACTTAAAATGACATTATTTCCATCAGCATCTCTCAATAAACTCTTAAATAATACGAAATAAACTAAAACTTATTTTTTCTATGATAATAACTTACTTTACATATGTGAAATCAAAGAAGAAAAAGTAACTTTGCTATCATAATTCCCACAGCGTGCCAACTACAAGCTTTCACACACTTCTACAGTACTGTGGGATTTAGAATTAGCAATATTAGGAAACAATCACTATCCACATTATGTCTTTATATCAAATGTCTTTATTTATCCATTTTCTCTTGTGTACATTATATTTAAAGGTTAAAATCACCTATAAGAAATTCACCTATAAAGAGTTATTTGTCATTATTGCCATAGTGCTGAATGCAACCAATTCATCAAACAACAAATAAGAATAAATATGAAAAGGCTACTTTTTAACTGTGGGATTCCCATCACCTTACAGGTAAAAATCAATCTTGGTAGGCCAGATCTTTGTTCTATTGTATGTATGCCTAACATATTGTCGTGGTTTAGCCCCAGTCAGCAACTAAGCACCACGCAGGCGCTCACTCACTTCCCCCCCACAGTGGGATGGGGGAGGAAATCAGGAAAAGAAGTAAAACTCGTGGGTTGAGATAAG
>JAVJGG010000082.1:27213141-27236531 GCA_035590195.1 Aviceda cuculoides | reverse complement strand
CATTCTTCACATACTGAACTCAAAACACAGCACCATACCAGCTACTAGGAAGACAATTAACTCTATCCCAGCTGAAAGCAGGACACATACATTTGCATTTGACACTTGCTTTACTGGGCAAATATAAAAATCCACTAAAACCAATCAAGACTGAAGCTGAATAACCAGCCTCCAAGGCCAAAGTGACCTTAAATGAGGTAGGTTCATTTAAGTGCTGCATCAGCAGTTAAATGCTGCCTCAGCTACTGATGCACTCAACTGTGGAGTGGGGTGTGGGTTTCGGTCCATCTAGATTTGGTGAGTGTTCCAGCCACACATCATTAATGTTAGTTGTTGCACCTTCAACTTATCCTACTGTGTCTACCCTTCAGAAGGAGAGACTTCCACAAGATTTTCTGAGGGTCTATAGGTGTGCTATGGCTATAGGTTAAATATCCTCATAGATTTTCCTTCCAGCAGTTGACGTCCTTTCAAATAGCAATCTGCCAGTTGTGTTTCTGACATCCATGTTTCCTGTATTTTTAAGAATAATTTTTTTTTCCAGAATGTAAAGATGAGAAAGGCGTTGGTACCCCCATAGAATGTACATAGAAGTAGATCCAAATATCTCCAACAATAGACCAATAGTAGTCAACAGACACTCTGATAGAAAAGGGAAATTGAAGTGGGAAGTCTCAAATGAAAAGTGAGAGTAGTTTACTTTAGTTGTTACTGAATAAAATCTGCATTGTATGCTGTATGCAATTAGGTATGGATTGTTTTTAAGATTATGGATGCCTTTCCAAAGACTGATAGGAATAAACTATCATTTGTCTATTGGTAAAAATAGCAACAAAAAATTTATCTCATAATTTTACAGATTGATTACAGATCAAAATAATTACAGATACATAGAATTTTGCCAAGTGTTGACCAGAAGTACTTTCCTTATACAGAAAAAACACGAGCAGTTCATCCCAATACACATACTTCATAAACTATGTACTGAAAAGATTCCAACTTTGACAACATAAATAGCTTATACATATGCTGGTATTCGTTAACCAATTACATGAGTCACAACACATCCACTTTAGAATTTAGATTAAGGAACAGAAATTTTTTGTGTCTGAAATACTTTAAATTGTTATAAAAACCTGTTTGCATCCATCTAATGCACTTCAAACATTCATTGTACCTTTTCATTTATTACATTTTGACACCTTCTACCACCTTAGCAATGTTATTAGCCTCTTTCCTTGAAGAGAATGCTCTTCAGAGCATAATAAATTATTCTTTCTTTACCTGATAATGGGTAGAGATGGGCAACATACCAACAAAAATGTAAGGTTCGATAGCAAAGTTCAGTGAAATCTCTACTAACAGCCAGGTATTAAAGATTAAAATACTCACTGCTTCTGTTTTTACAATATTTTGCATAACATTTTACATTTTAGTTACATGAAGATTTAGTTGGCTAAAAGGAGATGGATGTGCACAGAATTAAAGAACAATTGGCTATTAACAATGGGTTTTCATCTTTTTCTACCATCTATAACACAAAAATCTAATTTACAGAAATCTTAAAACTAGGCAGGGCAAGACTGTAAAATAAAACATAAATGCAGAAATCAGTTCTTTTTAACTCATAAATGTAAAGACATTGCAAGTATTATTTAGTAGTTTCTTCACTGCTAATAGAAAAAAATACAACATTTCATGGAACACACAAGTAGAAAGTTGGTATTGAGTTATATTGAGCTGAAAGGTTAGATTCCATTAAAATACAAATTTATTATATTTAAAATAGCCTATTAGGAATAAAGGGGATTTAATCTGACCTTTGCTACCTAGTACCCACCTCTTAGGCAGTGTTTGATCAGCCACAAGATACCTCTATATGGCTAATAGCTGCTCCAGCGGAGTCGCTTGGTGGAACTTAAAATCTTGTTGCAAATTTCACTGTAAATCCAAGTATTGAACATAACAGTGAAAGCACATAGCATGGGTCAAACAGTGTGGTGTCTGATCTGTCTGTGGATTTCCTGTGTGAGAGGGCAAACCTTTGCTTAAACAGAGAAAAAGCGAATCTGTTTCATGAAACAAAACCAAACCAGACAATATTGCCACAAGGTTTTATTTTGTAACCAAATGGAAAGGAACTGAAGACAGAGGAAGGATGCTTTGTGAGTGATGAGAAAGGCCTGAAAAGCTGCATTCTTTATCTCCTTTAGACTGCCCCTGTAGTGACAAGTAAACTACTGCCACAGTTTTTCCCAAGGTGTGCTCTAGTTGTGCGCTTCTTACTTTTCCTAATCCCAGTTTGAAAAGCAGCACAGATACTGTCTACCAACAGATGGTCTACCCACTGATAGACTGTAGATATTTCTGTCTGAGTTGGTTATCTGCACTCCCTTTGGAGTCAATTAAAAGTCTCCCAGGTTTGTCTGAACCTGAGGTGTATCTCTAAGATGATATGGATTAATTGGCTGAACCAGCACCCTTTTTATTAAATAAGAACAACGCTGCCACAGTTCTCAGGAGTGTTACGAATACATCGGGTGAGACATAAAGTGTATAATGTCAAATTCCTGTATAAAATATTTAATGAGTTGATTTCAAACATTTGAAAAACAAAGCCTGTGTTTTTACTCTATTTTCTCTGGGAAAACTGACCCTTGGATAAGGGAAAGCATGTACCCAAGACACCTGCAAAGGCCAGGGACGCAGCCAGGCCCACAGCAGCTTGGGCCGTCTTTGTCACCGGTCAGCACTGACAGTTTGGAAGAAGATGCTGGATAAGAGTTTGTAGAGAAACTAATTCCGGCAACTGTATCCCTAGTTTTACTTTGAACAGTACATTTTGGGGAAAACTTTCATCTTCTAAACCCCGTAGGAGACTGCCATTATTTTATTTTTTTTAAAAAAATAACCGATCCCTCTCTGATTATGCAGACTTCACAGAGATAAGATGTACTACAAAGTAATTTGCAAGAAAATTAAATGCATTATTATTTCCATAATAATCACTTCTACAAACCACAGTATAAATAAGTGTAGCTTGAATGGCAGCTTAATTTATATACAATGCTAGATTTCAAATTTTGATTCGCTCCTGAAGTCTTCTCTGCCTCAGCTTTTGATTTTCCTATAATCTCAATACTCTCAGTCAGAGAAGGATGAACTTTAGCTGTTGTTAAAAATAAAGTATATAAAAAAACTGTTTCAGCTGACAATACTCAAGATTCCTTGTATTCCTAGAACAAAGAGTATGAGTGCACTAGGGACCACTTGAAGGTCATTTTTTTCAGTATCAGATAATGTTAGAACTAAGAAAATAAACAGAATGTTCTTGGCTGAAATGGGTCAGACCATTTTCAAGTACACAGTATAAGCCATTAAGATTTGGTTCTGGCACATGATCACTCAAAAGAATAATGACTTTCACTAAAAAGGAGATGCTTTAATTGCCTAACCTGCATTATCCTACATAATAACACTGTAAGGCTCCTTAGTGCACTCTTCCCTTAAAGTATTTTATCCATTGTGTCAAATTCTACTATTCTTTTCAGCTGCACCACAGTAGTTTAGGCAACAGGGCTTCACTAACCTCACTAAGAGTCCAATCTAACCTAATTTTGTGCCCTAATATAATAGGCTTAGAGGCTGATCCTGAAAAGACTAATTCTTTTCAGTTGTTTCCAATTGAAGTATGAACACTTTATACATAAATAAATATATTCTGGTTTAGAGCAAAATTTCTATAGCAGGTTTTATTGGATAGTTATTCATTGGCTGTTATTTCCAACTCAGGCTTTTGGCAAATCAAGACAAAATGGTGATCCTGAAAAGTTATTGCACATATCTTAAGTTCAGAAATCAACAGATATGTATATACCTTAGCTTAATCTTAAATTCTAAGGAACTGGAGATGGAACAAGTCTTAAGGTTTTTTCCACTGGACTCTCGTCACTAGTAAAGATTTGGAAGAAGTGGTGAATCTGTCATTTCTAACACACATTTTTCTCTGAGTAGATGCATCACAGAATTTTATTTTAACAGAAAGAGACAAACATAGTTGGTTCTAGTCTATTCCAGACTGAGACTAACATGTTTCATTTGTCTTCAGCTGGTGCTTCAAGACCTATTCCTTGCACAGAACTGTCTAACACAACTCCTTTTCCCCTAGATGCCATTAAAGCAGCTTTTCCAGCCGATGACTTAAGGCCGTTGTATCTGAGAAGATGCCTTTCTTGTTCTTGACACAATAGAGAATATATGGATTATAGCAGAAAGTAAAGTTAATTATATCAGAAGAGTACAAAGCAAAGGCTATTTCAAAGACAACCTGTTATTGAGCAAATGACTAGTGGGTTTTCTTGGTCTTTGGTTAACATATATCAAAGTAGAACAAGTGAAGATTTCATACTACTAGAACTTTATTTAAAGAAGAACAATAAGAGGATGAATTGATGAATTTAAGATAACATTAACATTCAATACTGAAACTACATATGCTCGTGCTTGACTTTTTGCTCTTAGCTTCCATGAGGCTGATAAAGTCTGTAGGGCTAAGCTGAGTTCATGTTTATTTTATGTACTCAGGGAACTAAAAGAAAGAAGCTAAACAAGAAGAAAATTGCATTTGTTTGTTGGTTTCCTAAGGAAGTGCTTTTGTAGGGCTGGGTTCAACAGAGGAAGTCTGAGAAAGAAAATTGTTATGAGCAGCCCTGCCCTGACAGGAGAGGTGAGTGTCTGGCTTATGCTATAAACAAGTGGCCATCTCAGAAGTATATTCCATCCTTGCTCTTCTCAAAGAGAGCACCCACCAGCACAGCAAGCTTCAGTTGCTGAAGAGAATTCTTAATGCAAGATTCTCCATAGGGTCCTTCTTTGCTTTGAATAGTCTGCACTGTAAGGAAAAGAGCAACACAAAAAAGTCATTTTTATGTGATTTGGACTGCTGATGCATATTTTCATCTTGTTTCAGTATCTTCTTGCCTTCATCAAGTGGAGTTCTAATAGAAAAGTCCAGAACACCACAGATGTTGAAATTAAATTAGAGAAATAATGTAGTTGCACTTCAACATTTATTAAAAAAGCTTATCCTTGCCTTTCATGCCATAGAATATTAGGGCTGAGCTGAAAAATGTTTTTAATAACAACTGAGGGGTCTAGCTCAATATGTTGCGTTCAGATTATGTAGAATGTCAGATACCTAACACTAGATACCTAACATTGGATACCTCTTCTGGGTACCTTCAGGTGCAAGAGACAGACAAAAGATTCAAGAGCATTGCATTCTTCTCATCTTCATTTTCTTTCCTCAGTACTCATTGTTCACACTAGATTTACACATTGGTTGTATTAAAAAATAAGTAAAACTTTTTATTTGTGCCCCAGAATATCATAAGCACTAATGTTTATAAAGATGTTAAAAAGTGTCTTGCATGAAGGAGTTGCCAGGTAAAGTATTACTGACTTTGAGAATATTTCTTATGAATGGGTAAACGGTAACTCATATAGTTAGCTATCTAACAGAACACTTATGTTTTAAAAACTGTGAAATCCCAAGAAAGGACCTCATGATGGTCTTCATGTTCAAACTTTTCAGCCTACTGTTCAAAGTACCAGTATTTCTTTAGCTGCCCTCTTTTAAAGAAATCTTATAATGCAAATCCACTCCACAAATGCCACTTCCAATGACTCCTCTAAAATTTTAAGTTAGCCCTCCATCATTTCCAATAAAAATGGTTCCAGTAATACACAAGTTTTCTGATAACCATGACGTACAAATTGCTTGCAGATAGGAATCGGAAGACTATATCTTGAATTCAACTCATCTGTCAAAAGCTTAAAGATAATTTCTGACCACAGTGTTGTAGGAATGGTTTTGAAAAACCTGCTTTGGACTGTTAGTAAACGACAGCTATTGGAGAGATAAAAGCACCAGCTTGGAAAATGAGAACTCCTTTAAATTTCACTTAATGGAGCTTATTTCTGAGTAGTTACACACCATGAAGTTTTGATTTTTTTATTTAAAAAACTTAAGATGAAAAGGACGGCAAGAAGAGAAGGGTTAGGATTGAGACAGCAAGATTATCTTTGAGATAATATAGAAACATGGCAGTAACACGGCAGACTGTTCCATGAAATGATGAACCTGGTGGGTACCCTCAAAAAAAAATATTCTGAAGGCAGACTAGAGAGCACAGAAGAATTTAATACATCTATAAATATTTAAGGAATTCTGAATAGAAGTTGCCATTTTATAAAGAGGAAAGAGCAGAAAATATCTGGATCACTAAAACAGAAGTGTACACATCTAGTTAAGACTTCCTAAAGATTAACTAGCTGCTGTTAGGAAGAGGCTGATTTCCACAAATAGGCAAAGCGCTTGCATACTGGCCCACTGGATAATGGTGAGTAAGACTTGACATTATTATTGTGTATAACAGTATGGAATGAAGTGTCCGGATGATGCAGTAAGAGCTTAGTGCATTTAGGCATGCTACTGTGTGGGCTGCTTTCACCTGTGCTTGTGGGACTGGACACAGTCATGGATGCACTGGGTTTTATATCTGATTAAGGTACAAATGTTTAATCAGAGCCTAATTAAGGAAGTCTGTATCCACCTACCATAAATTCCTTAGCTCCTCTGACCCTGTCCACTTGATATCACACTCCCTGTTAGGGCTTCTCAGAGGAAAGTTTCTGTTTAGCTGTTGAATATTCTGCAGCATCTTCTCTTCCTGACCCACCTCCATCTTCTCCAGGGACTTCCTTCAGAAGCTGAGGATTAAAAATACTGCTCTTCAAAGAGGAAATGTCCGTATGTAGGAGACTACTGGAGAGTGCCAACTCCAAAACCTGCACTCATGACCATAGACACATACACACATACTCATACACATTGATAATACTGCAAATGAAAGAGGAGAAAGCATAAAGCAATGAATTTGAAGACAATCAAGATTCATTGATTTAAAAGCTGAAAAGGGACTGTTGGGGCTTTCTATTATGACTTTCTATTTTGTTCCTCATAAAAAAGTTTCCTGAATTAATTTCTCTTTTAAATTGAACTACAGCCTATATTTAAAAAAAATAATATTCCTCTCAGCCTTCATATAAACATTTTCAGTGATGGTGATAATCAGTCTGAGGCCATAACAAGTTGTTGTAGTAGTTAATTAATTTTGTTGCAGAAAACGTTTGCCTTGCTTGTTACTAAACACATCCAGCTTCTGTTTCCAGCTCACTGGATCTCGTTACATTGTTGTTCTTCCTTATAGGTATGTATAAATTTATTCTTTGTTTATTCTTTGTTATTTTGCCAAAATTATACTTTGACATTTTTTTCTTGATAAAATAAATAATTTAAAAAAAAGAAATAGGTCTTCTGGCTTTCTACTTAGATACATTTCACGGTGCTTTTTCTAAATTCTATCCAATATTTCAATATGTTTCCCATATCAGCATAAGGCAGTAACACAGATTTCCAGAAGTATTTGTGCCATTATTAAGATTAGAAGGAATGTAGCCTCTGTCTTCTCCTACTGTCATCTTTATATACAGAAGGATTATATTAGTAGTTTTGGTCCCATTATGATACCATCACTTTTTCAGTTACTATTCCCCAGAAAAATAGTTCTTCTTCTTGAAGAAGTATGGACTTCATCTTTTGTTGCTACATATAGGACCTTATGTATTAATAAAATGTATGGTTTTTACCAGGGTAACAAACTGATCTAGATCACAAGTACTGACAGCTTCTCCCATGCCTGTATTGGTTGCACCTGTATTGGCAGTAATTTAATACCCTTTTCCTACTTTCTCCATACAAAAGTTAGAGCACAGGGTCATGAATCATTCCCTGTGGGAGCTATTAGAATGCAATCACTTGATTGTGGCTCTCTGTTTATAATTCTACTTTAAAAAGTTAGGTTTTAATGAATTTGTTCACTGACAGTCCCATTTTTTTAACTCTTAAATTATTTTTAATTAAATAATAATTAAATTATTAACGAATGTTAATTTTTAATAAATGTTTATGTTCTATTGAAAAAAATCATAAAGAAGACAGAACCAGAAGGTATCTATAAAGAAACTAAGATGCATTAGTTTCTCAAAGTGTCTTGTGATTTTTGTACCAAATTCATTATGTGTATGTAGCAGGGGGAGGGAAGAGTGCCAAGGCTCAGTTTCAGTTGGACAATGATACCATCATTGTGGTATTTGTTCAGTAAATAGAAATGAGTTGTATATTTTCAGTTTTTAAATGAAGAAGGTAAGGTTGATGCAAAAATGGAAATAAAATATGATCCACAGTTGAAGGTTCTGTGATTTCTTTTCTTTTCTTTTTAAGAGTTCTAAAAGAGATTTTAAAAATAGTTCAGAAATGAATTTCAGAAATTCTGAATAAACACTTCGAGAGTTCGAAAAGGGAGTTATTTCCCATTAGAACTATCCTTCTGTCTGTTTGTTACAGAAAGAATTAATATAGAGAAATGATTAAGAAATTCTTTGTTTAAATCATTCTCATTTACAGCATTATGACTAATCGATATGTTATTTTGGGTGCATTCAGGCATAGCTATCAATCTAGCACTGATTTACCATCCTACTGCTTTTAATATCAGCCTTCAGCTTTTACGAATGTCTAAAAGCCCAGGCCAGAAATCCAAAAATCCTTGAGAAATGTCAATTACACTTCTGCAGAGCAACTATATACTGCATGAATAATGCAACTGACAAATAGAGATCAATGGGCTTGATGAATCATGGACATTAATTTTTGGGTCATTAAATGCTGACAGGTGTAAATACTGCAAATACATATTTGAAGATTTCATGTGTTAGATAATCTTGAGTAGAGATAATAGGCATTTTAATAAAATATGTAACTCGGCATTGAATGTCAAGGTCAGTAGATTACTTCTGATTATGGTTCAAAATACACTTCCATGTAGAAGCACCATGGACCAAACCAGCTTTTCCACATAGTCACAGAGAACTTGTGCTACTGCTTTTTATGAAATGCTGGATAACTACCGTCCCCCAATTTACAACTACAACAATAGAACATATTGTTTCCATAGAAACCAAAGAATTTCAAATGAGGGGGAAAAGTAGTCTGTAGCACAATTCTCACCCTTCTTACAAGCAGAAAAAATAGTAAGCAGTCATGCAGGGTGAACAAAATACTTGATCCTCTTCTCCCACTTTTGGGAAGTCTTATAGAGTACATGGATGGCAGTCATAAGAGCATCCCACATGAAGAGAAAATAAAAAGTGATGACGCTGCGCTCTGTCATATACTTCCTATATATGGATTTGCAGTATGCTAGCAATCAGCAAAAAAGCAATTGAAACAAATAAATCAATACCTTTGTTTAAAAAACTAGTGAGAAGGTTTCCTTGCAGTGCCTGTTTCAGTTTGCAGTGTTTTGCAGTGTTGCAGTTTGCACTACATTTGATATGACAAATCCTCGGCAACATTCCTGAAGTCTGGAGCCTTTCAACATGCTTTTATTGCTGGTGTATATGCTTTCAGAGGTGTAACATCTGTATGATCAAACTTCAAAAAGAACTTGAAATTATTAACTTCAAATTAGTGTTATACTGCTATGTGGGAAACAAAAATGAAGAACAAGAATTTAACCACTTCTTTGAATACCAGTATATCCTATTCATTGGGCAAAACTCCCATTTTTTTGCTAAGATATTATTTGAAAAATGTTGCTTTTTTTTTTTTTTCCCCCAAGTCACCAGGGGATACTTTGAATAAAGCAACATCTATAATTTCATATCTGAATATATACCACAGAATTCATAGACCAACTCCAGCACTGCAATCCTAAAAAATTGAAAGGAGTAAGTTAGTTTGCAGAAAGAACTTTTTTTATAACTGTGAAGAACTTAAGGTAATAAGTAATTAAACATTTGCATTCTGTTACTGTTTTAAAAAGCCATATTTCTAGCCATCTTCTGCTAATTAGGATAGTAAAATCAGTGCCATTCTGCAGTTGTCATATCTGAAGTTCCAGAGCTCTCTAAGAGTTTTTAGTAACGTATGGAGCATTGCAGGTTCCTATAAATAATAGGACCTCTTTGGTAAGAAGCCTTAGGCATTTGTTTGTGTGTCTTTAAATTGGTCCAATTAGAATTTTGTATTTATCTGCAGTAAGTACAAAGCATTAGTGTTTTAACAGTTTCATGAAACTAATGCCATGCCATAAAACCTTAGCAGCATCTCAAGCCACCTACCAACTGGTCTATCAGACCACTGAACTGTTGAATTACTGTAATTACTAGTATGATTTGACTTGGTATCTGTATCTTCTGTCAACAGAAAGGAAGCTTAAAACAGAAACATGTATACAAATTTTCTGTACTTCATCTGAGTTCAGAGTAAAAGCCTCAGAAAGAGTGTTACTTCTTGTGTAGTGTAGGAAAAAGCATTGATGATTTTTCCTTACGATCATATTTTGAAGACTTATATTTCAGTAGAGGGTTTCTTAATGTCCCTCATTGTCCAACCAAGTAAAGATCAAGTCTGTGTCAAATTCCTAGGTACAGGTGCTTTGTAGCTTGGTGTGCTAAAGATATGAGGCTTACGTCCACACAATATGCTTGTGTTTATGCATGCAAAGGTCTCCAACTATCTGACTCAAAAAAAACCCCAAACCAACCCAAAGACCACCAACAAAAATACCTGCCAGCCATGTGGAGTTCTCAAAGCTATTCTGTTCCTAGGCTACCAAGGAAGATAAAGGCATGATTAATGCACCAACAGAGAGGGGAAAGCAGCAATTGCAAGCACAGCATCTTCAGAGATTCTACAAAGGAAAGAGATGCCATGAAACCCCCAACTGTACAGAAGCTTCACGGGCAGATTGCACCACAGATACAACAGGATGCAACCACAAGATGCAAGAGCATCTTCCTTTTTTGTTATAGTGCTCATGCTTTACCTGTCCAGTCAAGATTAGCAAGTGCCTTGAAGGCAGTTTGGGTCAAATTTCTGTTCTAGATATTGCTGCCCCACTGAAAGAACCTGTTAGCTGGGAGTCAACAAATGATATCTTGTCTCCAAACACATAAGGTATCCCAAAAGAAGTTGCTGACCACTTCTAAGACACCCTTCATAGGAATAGGGGAGTATTTTTGCTACAGAAATGGAACCCTGGGCTTGGAAGGAAAGGCTGACCAAAGGAAGAAGACATCTCTTAACATAAATACATAATATGGTTACCAGATATAATTCTGAAATAGAGACATAAACAGTTTTCCAACATAACTTCCAAATTAAAAAGCAAACAAAGAAAGAAACAAAAAGCAACCAACCAGCCACCCAAAACTTTATGTGCAAGACCATATTCAGTTTAGGGAAAACTGTTTTTATTTATAGTGCAAATTTTCCCATAAAATAGGATAAATATCACAAAAACTGGTTAAAGGGTGCTGAGGATTGCAGGAGGGTGATATTGTTTTAAAGACAGAAAGACCTACCAGGTTTTGAGTGTGCCTACAAGCCGAGTTGGGGAGATAACTGTGTTATTTGGGAGTGTTAGCAAAAGATGGTCAAGCTTCACATGTGAATGAGTTATTACATCTGAAAATATTGCTTTTTCTCTGTTGCACATCTTTGAGCATGGTTCAATTCACATTTAAGCACCAGGAGGTCATGTGAAAATGGAGGAAAGCTAGATATAAAATACTGATACACTTGTATCAGCAGAGTCACGGTCAGGATTTTTCTGCTGATTTCTGGATTCAAAGCCATCAAAGGGGCAAGCATCCTGACTGTCTTAAAGGTGTGATAATCCTTATTTATCTGCGGTGGTAAGGCTGCTGATTCCTTTGCTTTCCAAGATGCAGTCATTAACACCGTCTTTCAGTGCTAATGAGGGTAGTTTTCCTGCAATCTTTATATTTTGTGTTTGGCTGTTGGCTGCCTTATTGGTAGTTGTTCTGATCACCATTTTACTGAGAGAAATTCAGGCAGAATTCCTCTGGAAGGTTGTGATAGGAAGCAAGGAAAGGATACAACCATAGCCTGATGGAGACATCATTGGTTTGGGGCATGTCAGCACAACAAAATGGACCATTGTGCTGAAGTTGTACTCCAAGGGCTGTTCCCTTCCACATATTCTGCCCAGCATCAGGCAGAGTGCATTTGGGGTGGGACAGAGCCATGACAAGATACTTACTTGGTCCACAAGGCAGGAATGCCCTTTTGGCACTGAGTATAATGAGCACACATATCAGCACATTAACATGCTTCTATGGCTTCCAGGTCCAGTGTTAGTGAATATCAGCTGTCTCTGCACTTTTCTTGAGGTGAACATGTATGATGTTAGCCAGTTCATTACTCTTGTATTTCTGGGCTAATATGACTTTGTATTCTGTGAGAAAATATGTAAACTCCCTGAGGTGTATACAGAATCTGAGACTATGCTACCACAGTAAGAAACTTATTTATACACCAATACTAAGCAATAAAGAAGGAATGTTGTTTAAACTAACACTTTGGTTAATGAAAATTGAAAACAAATTTTATATGAAAAAAATTTATAGATACTATACACTTGCAGTAGACACTCACTTCTTGTATTGGAACTTACTGAATCATCTGCACATCTCTATTAAGAAAATTCATGTAAATCACTCTAATATCTACCCTAAAAGTACTGCAGCTGGACAATCTGCTTGCTTGAGTGCAGGTCAGTGCTTCCAGCTGCTCAGGTTACCTCAGAGATAGCCAGCTAGTGCCAGACCCTTCATTCCCTACCCTGAGGTCCAGAGTGGATTTATTCCCTACAGAAATAAGAGAAGACCTCAGCAAATGTGTGTCTTGCCTCAAGAACAGCGTTCCGTATCAAGTGATGCAAGTGATACAAAACCTGACACAATTACAGCTTATTGAATATGCATTTACCAGTCCTCATATTGGTAGGTCAAAGAGATCTTACTGTGGCTATGTCAGAGTAGTCAGCCAAACTAAGGCAATTGGGATGGTATTTGTAGATCCCAGGTAGGTATATAGGTAGAGTAGATAAATAGTGTAGCTCAATACCATAGGTTTCTAAAATGTCTAGCAGCTGTGGGGAAGAGAGATGGTTTTCTTCTGGGGATTCAGTTAAAGGAACTTCATAAGATCTTTAGGAGATGCTAAGCTTTCTCCCAGTGAAAAGCAAGCTCAAACTACATGTCTGAAACCACTAGTCACTTCTTAAAATCTTAGTCAATCTTTTTTTCCTTTCTATACATATTAGCACGTTATATGTCTTTGCTGAGATATTTGAACATAGTCACTGAATTTATAAGAAGACATGTGCTTTAAACAGAGCAATGTAATCAGCAACCAGAGTAACCACCTGCCATATCATGTCTAGATTTGGAAATACTACACAATGCTTGAAATTTCTTTTATATATGTATATATATATACATACATTATGTAATTTTGTTGTACACTCAACAGAACAACCATTGCATAAAAACTGAAGAGAACACATTATGGGACAGACACTTTAAAGCTAAAGCTGAGCCCAGAAGTGGGAATTATAAATGTCTAAGTTTTGTTCTCTTTTGCTGATCCTAAGGGAAGGTGCCCCAAATCAGCTTTTCCAACTGACTCACATCCATCACTTCAGAGTCACAGAACACGGAAGACCTTGTATGTATGGAGAGCTTCCATTTGGGGATGAACATATGGTTTGACACCCCTTAAAGACACTCAGGTTTTATGAAACAAGCCCAAATTGAGGCAGCCAAAATGAAAAGCTTAGCCTGAAGATCTCTTTCTATTTTTACCTCAAAGGTAGGGATAATGATTGGTCCATCTGGCAAGGTTGTTTTTTCATAGAGTAATTAGTGTTTGAAAGGAAGGCTGAATATGAAGAAAACCAATGTAAAAATAGTATGTGTCATTATTAAAAGAAAGTCAGTTACAGCTCTAGAGCTCTCTGAAATCTTTAATAGTTATTGTTGAACTCAAGTACATATCCACAGTCAGTCATTATCTTTAAGAGAATGCCAGCTTTAAAGGGAGAAGTACAGGTTTTAAACACCAATTTACACATCAGTGTTTCAATAAAAGTTAAGAGGCCTCACTACATAATAAATCCTGGACACGAGAAAGAGTAACAATTCTAATATTAATACTACTAATGATCACTGATGACAAATGGTATGCTGGCTTATTATTCCAAGTAATTGTCCATGACTACTTAACCAAATTTTTAGACAAATATGTTTGGCTCCACTTGTATCTCTTTCCACTCCTGTTGATCTGGCATAAACATTGATGGAGAGTAAATGTTAAACTCTGTACAAAGAGTCACAGAAACTGAATGCAAAGGTCTTAATTCTCTGGTGGTGCAACCGTGGAATTTTGCCAGCACAGAAATTTGGCTCTACATACACACACACAAGCAGTTGGCTGCCAGTTTTTGTGCGTACAGCCAAATGCAGAACAGAAACAATAACACATAACTTAGCTAGGCTCTCACAAGTAACCAACATGTTCTGATCACAAATAGCAAATAGTCACATAGGCACATGATTAATACAGAGTAAAATTCAGTCACATTCCAAAAATACTTTTTATGAAACAAAGGCATTAACGGAAATCTATCTGAAGAGGCTAAATTTGTCAGATTAATTATTCATTGTGCAGTAGTCCTTTATGTGTAGTGCTGGGGCTAGCAATAAAGCAAGGAAGAGTTACAGTATGCAACAGCAATGCAGTGCAGTTCTTCAGCAAAACAAGCCAATATAACATTAAGGTAAACAAGAGAACAATGAAAAAGCAGGGTGCTGCTGAAGGTGTAAGCAGTGTTCAGTCCAAATTCAGCAGGACTGAGAAAGCAAGGGGATCTTGGGTAACCAAAATGTAGCTGAGAATATGATGCAGTTGTGGAACTCTGTACTCATGGAGAACTTTATTAGCTTTTTTAAAGCAGGAATAAAAGGCATTTCAAGCATACTCTGGACCTGTGCAAGATTCAGTTAGTAGTCTCTGTCGCAGCTGGAGAACTATTGGGAAACAAACCATTAAAAATCCCACAGGGCAACATTGCTAGACATCCAAATAAATTTGAGTTATGTTACTTACAGTGAAAGAGTGAAACAGCTGTACAATAGACAGCTGGTCATTCCTCTTGTGTCACAGCTGGAAAGCCACAGATGCATTGGGCTGCCTTGCTGAGAGGATTAATGTGTCTTTGCAGGACTACTTCTGGTCCTGGGTGTTCTGCCTTTTCTGTTTCCAACTAATGGACTGGTGTTGGATGAGCCACTGAGCCTACACTGGCGGTATTAATACTTCAGAGGCACAAAGCTGAAAACCTCTGCAGCAATTTGGGGTTCAGATCTGGCTTCGTTACTATTCAGTCACCTAAATTTGTCTCCTCCTGGTGACCTCCTCTGTTTCCACAGGCAACCGCCTCACAGTACTACCATCAGCAAGGTGAATTAACGTGTCTGTCTGGAGATCCCATCTATCTTTAAAAGCCACAGAGAAAGGAATGCTTTAAAACTATTTTCCTTGTGGAAGACCACTTATCTGGCCCCTGTTTTCCAAGCACACTCCTCTTCCACATACAGTTTGCAGACCTTTCAAGATGCAACAGATTCAAGAAGGACTTCCAGGCTGAGGTCTCTGAGATCATAGAATAGAATAGCTTGGATATCTCTGCAGACTACATTTTCTACTCCTAATTTTTTTAAAATATTTGTCATCTCCTTCTCTTCTTTCTTCCTCTTTGTATTTTCTGGAACAGGATGCTCTCTTGTTTTTACATGTGTATTATTTCATCGATATAAAAGCAGAATGCCACAGTTGAGATTAGTCTGTTTTACTGTATTTTACAGTTTAGTCATTTCTGAGCAGAAAAGCTAATAAATTAACAAGTTTACACTGTACCGGCTAGAGCTGTCTGAGACTGAGTTGAGACACAGAAACATTTCCTGGAGCAACTCAGTCATACAGAGCCGAGCAGCCTTTGTTCACTGCCGATTATTCTGTTTTTCCCAAAGACATTTATTAATACATAATGCAATGGAGCCAAGGCTCACTGTATTCTTTGCTTCCTACATGTTGCCTCTGTTCCTCCAGGAGCAAAGAGAACAATCTCGTATGACCTCCTTGCATTGTACTCATTTAAGAAGAAACACAATCCATCTTTCTGCATTTAAGCTACACTTTCTGATTACCCGATCATCTGATCATCTGCCAAAGATATTTATATTCTACGAGATCAGTAGGAAGTTTTGGAAACATCGTTTTCTGAAGTGACTTTTCAGCTACCCTTCTGTTGTCAAATTGCACGTTACTCTCTAGTGATGAATAATAGGATATATTGTTGCTCAACATGTATGACAGAAGGGAGAGATAAGTAACGATGAATTTGGATCATTTTGATAGACCAAACTGAATTGCTTAGGCTTTGTGAGCAATAGGCTCTTGTGCAGCCAATGTCATATATCTGAAAGCAGAAAAGGAAATCCTACTTTAAAGCATATCCATTGCTTATAGACAAGAGACTTTAAAACCAAAGCTTTTGTTACAAAGCAAATGTGACCTTCCATAGTTAGGCAGTGTACTTACTTCTTTCATTTACTTCTGTAAATGAAATTAGTGAGACTTTTGTTAGAAACATTTATGCAGCTGCTGTAGGTTTGAACAATTTGGAGATTCGTTTCAAAACAGAGAAATTAGAACAAAAAGCAGAAATCATGAATAAATTCAGAGCAAATATGACATAAAACTCAACAGAACTTGGCAAAAAATATAGATCTCAAATAAAACATGTCTTCAAGGGTAAAAATTAAACAAATCAATTTATTCTATTTGTCCCCCCCCCAAAAAAAGTGGCTTACCTCAAAAGAGGTTTTATGGTAAGAGAGGGTTCTCCCATGTGAAATAAAAAGGCACAATGAGATTGGATTTTTATACCTGTGCATAATCGGACTGGGTGGAAAGAGATGTATTTTTCCACCTGGAAGATAATTTAATTCTGGCATAATCTATCAAAAGATGTGATGGAGTCCCTATCATTTTAAATCAGAACTGTGTAACCTGATAAAAATATTCTATACTCAAATTTATTCAGTAAAGTTCTCCACCTTATACTGTACTAAAAATGAGACTCATTTCTTTAATGGACTTCTCAGGCCTTTGTATCTATAAATGTAAGTATAAATTACTATGCATTTCATTCTATACCAAATGATAAGCTATACCAGCTTCTGACGATATCTGTGTAGCAAAATATTCATTGATAAATTTAGTATTATCAGTCTATATTTAAAAATGTACAAGCTATTTCATATGTGGTAACACAATTGTTTATCTACTTTCTGTATAAGCTAGAGGTCATGCTATAGAATTTACTGTTTTTAAGATTGGCTATTTGAATTACCTTACACACACACATATATCTAGTGTTCCTTAAAATACATCCTTCTTATGCATTTTAAAACATGTTTTCTGAAGTCTTCAGTGAATGAGACTAAGAAATCTTCTGATCTTTCAAGACTATGTAAGTCTAAGAAATTAATTATTCTTGCAGTCATGAAGGGTCTTTTAGTCCTGTATTTCCAAAATTTCTCTGTCTAGCTTTCATAACTCTTCATAAGATATTGAAATGATTAATTTATCTTCATTTTACAAGATTAATATAGTACAGCTGTTTACAGCTGTGACAGACTAAGGATACAGGCAAGGAGGAGTTTGTCCAGAGAGTCAATATGTCCATTAGATCACTGACATTATGGAAAAAACAAGATAAATTTGGAGAAAAATATTATTACTTGGAATTTTTAACACTCACAGTTTTCATCCTTCTCTTCTATCTGGAAGCTTGAATTATTTCATATCCTTTTAAAGCTGTGTTTTGAGAATATATGTTTTTGTGGGTCAATCCATTCTTGCTTACCATATTCTCCTCTTTCAATGTTCTTTTTTTTTACTTTTCATTCCATTGTTTAGGTATGCCTCTTCCCTACTAAAAAATTATGTAAAATTCTAAGATCATTTTATACTGCGTATCTAAAACCTTATGTGAAAATTTTGTTCACTGCTCACTGTCAAGCAATGAACAGTGAGTTATATTTTAGAGAAAATAAAGAAATATAATCAAATAAATATAGAATAAAATAACTTTTAAAAAATGTAGCTTGGACATTCGTGGTGGAAAAATAAATATATAAGGATTTAGTTTGATCCCCCAAACTGTAGAATATATATATATTTACCATATAATTCCATACTAAAGAAAAATAGGCTTACTAACTCCATAAGCTGATACATATATACCTGCATTGGGTTTAAATTAACATTGCAGTTAGACTGAATTAGAGCTTTGTGTAATATCTATACTTCATAGCTCTGAGCTTCATTAGTGGCTTAGTTGGCACACTGCCTGGGTTCTTTCCTCTTTTGTGGCAGCGGGACACCAAGACCCAGGTACCTTGATGTTCTGAGTCAGAGCCAAAATTTAAACATGAGTTTCCACTGCAATTCATTCCTTTGACAAACACTGTTGTAGAGGTAATCTCCTCAAGGAGGTAGAACAGGGTTGGTACAGTAGCAGAAGCAGATAGATTCACAAGTTTTGTGCAGCTAAAGCTTATCAGATTTTACTTGAACTAGACCATGAAATATAAGACAGGATTCAATTGCCTAAATAAGTATTTAGGGCCATTTGAAACATCCTTGCACATCCTGTGAGATGTCCAGTTGCTGTTCCAGAAAAAGGGGAGCATGACAGTGCCCTTTAGGTCCTGTGTCATACATGCCAGTCCCATGTAGATGTCTCTCATAAACCAGCATGCCTCAGATGGCACTAATTATCTATATTGAGGCAGGTGAATTTGAGCTGATAGAGAGTGAAGAAAAACAAGAAATGCACTCAATATCTCAGTTTCTTCCGAGTCTTCAAGAATTATAACTACAGGGCATAGGTCAGACTCCTCCAGGGATTCATGGTCCTACACTTGAGCTTCTTTTGAAAAGTGGGGTCTATCTACAGTGTGTCCAAACAGTTTGTTTCTTCCTTACCTGGTCATACAATTGAAAAGGTTACCTTTAACATAAAATAAAACCAAAACCAATCAAACAAAAAAAAATCAATGAAACAAACAAACAAAAAATATGCCAAACACAAAAAAACCCCAAACCAAACCCAAATGCAAACACCCTCACAAAAACTTCCCTCCCCTTGTCTCTTCTGGCAGACATTATTTTAAGATTTCAGATGTTCGATTCTTCCTTCTAGACTCACCAGCCCCCAGAGAATTCCCTGTCAGAAGGTTCCTAAATAAGCATCATTAGGAGATCAAAGTTTTCCAACAGTTGATCTGTTGCTTGGTTACCAACTCCCTAGAGTTATGACTTGACAAACTGCTTTGTCCTGAACAGAAGTCAACATTTTGTCCAAAGGGGCTTCGACCTGAAAAGAGGATGATCAAGATTTAACAACCCTCTGGTGTCACCTTGGATCACCCTCCTTTAAAATTGCAGCATGAAAAACGCTCCAAAAAAAGGAGGTGAAAAGATGACAGAGACACTGGTCCCACATATGAAATGCATTTTAGTCTTAACATACAGAATCACGGAGCATCTCCAGTATCGAACAGAAATCAAAAGTTCTGCACAGACAGATTCATTGCGTTATATCACTTTTGGATATGGAAATTCAAATTCAGCCTCCTGAAGCTCCAAATGTGAAGGACATCCAAGTTAAAAATTCTGGTACAGGCTTATCTTAATAGAGAGCTGCTTAATTTAAGATGTTAACATTAAAAAATATCTGGATGGCACCCAAGATATTATAAAGCTATGATTTCCTAAATATTCATCACTTTGTACATTCTCTAAAACCATCTTTCCCAGGCAAATAATTAAGCATTTCATTTTTAAAAAAATGTATCCTGGGAATTAGCAGAAAGTCAATTCTTTGTTCCAAATTCCAAATACAAATATGGAAAAGAAAACACCTAGTACAAAGGAGTCGTGTAATTTTTTCTACAGAAAGGTCAGAGTGGACAAAAGGATTTTCGTGTCAATATCACCCTTTATGTCCTGCTCAACCTTCACCCTGCAAGAAAGTGATGCATTTTATTACTTTTCAAAATGAAAGCCTATTATTTCTGCAAGTGATTGTTGATCAATAGCAAATTCTCCACATAGTTTTATTTGAGGACATTTGATATCTAGGCATTTGTCATCCTTTTAAGACTGAAATAAATGAAATTTAAAATAAAATTAAATGTCTCCTTCCAGCTTTTTTGTTTTTATGCATTCATGTTATGCATCCATATTTGGACTACAAATAAAAAAGCATACTAAGTATTGTACACTGACACAGATGTACATATACGTACATATACACATGCAGAAATACATACATATACATAATATATTCTAGCACTACAGATTTGTCTATGTCCTAAAAGAGTAATTCTCAAAGAACCCCATACTTAAAAAAACCCCCATCAGTTTCTCCCTTTCCTCCTCTTATTCTCACCACCTGGTGATGCCTGAATAATTGCTCCATGTTGCTTTTTAATCCTTTACTCAGTACCAGAGTTATTTAACAAATATGCTCCTTCTGTATAATTTACCAGAATTTCCAAAGTCTTAGGTAACTGTTAAAAACCCAAGCAAATAAACAAAAAAACACCCCACCAGAAACATTTATTTGACTTCAGAATTCATAAAGGCCTTTTCTGCAGTTTCTGTAGGATGCATAGGGCTCATGTTTTCCTACTTATGAAACAGACTCCCTTTGCAGAAACAATGACCTCTTTTGCAGGACTAAA
The DNA here is from genome assembly GCA_035590195.1 of Aviceda cuculoides. Taxonomy (NCBI): domain Eukaryota; kingdom Metazoa; phylum Chordata; class Aves; order Accipitriformes; family Accipitridae; genus Aviceda; species Aviceda cuculoides. The sequence goes on along the minus strand of JAVJGG010000082.1, from coordinate 27,215,720 downwards.
TACAGTTCTATCTCTGAACTACAAATCAGAGGCTTAGAGTGAAACTAACAACAGAACTGGCATAAAAGAGTGAAATAATACTCTCAGTTTTATTCATATGAAATCTGACACATGCCTGTCTCTCTTTATGTTCATATCTGCCAAGAGTTCAACAGGCTGCAGTTGTAGGGCCTCAGACTTGCACTGCAAGCAACAAACATTTACTTGACTAAAACCCAAGTTTTGTTATCATAGAGGAGAAGATGATGCATTGCACAGCTCCACATTCAGCAGTCAGTGTCTCCTGAAAGCCTCTCTAGTCTATGGCACGCCAGTGGAGAAACGTGAAACGTTAATAGAATCCCATTTGCAGTTTGACTCATAGCCAAATTGGTATTTGAGAGTAGATAATTCAGGTACGGGGCCACTCGGAGCTGGCTGGTCTTGCCAAGAGTCACACAGCCGCAGGCAGTTGCTACGTGTAGGCAGCTGCACGTCTTGGGGATCGTGGACCTTCAGAGAGCACAGTCACGCAGGATGTCATTTGCAGAGGGAGCTTGGCTGGTGGAACGATATTCATGGGCTGCTGTGGAGCCGCTCCTCAGCAGGAGGGAGGGATTTTCCAGCCCAGAACAATGCCCCGGTTGCAGAGCCGAGATGATGCCAGGGCGACATAACCCTGATGGGCTGGGGCAAGCCGCCAAGGCCACATTCTCATGCAGATTTGGGCCTGTCAGTGTGCAGTGAACCTGAAATTGGTACAAGGAGAGCAAATGGGGGCCCCTTTCAGAACAACTAGCCTCACCCATTCAACTGTTTGGAGAAATTAACTCTGAACTTTGATCATATTTCTTAAGGAAGAAAAACTGATTAACAGTCCCCCCCTGCTGGGGTCAAAAACCAAAAATGTCTGATACAGGCTCAGAGAACAGCACAATCCACACCATATTGTCTTGCATATGTTACCTGCATAAAGGCTTTCTGTGGAAGCACAGCTGTAAGTTTCAAGACTGTTTTATCGGCTTTGTAGAGAAGGGAAGTTTTAAAAAGTGCCTACTGTGGAAGCAGAGTACTGCAAGTTCCATATCTTTACAACAAAAGTGTTCAGCGAAAGGCGATCTAGGGACGAGCCAGTGGCTCCCATATTCCCACTGTGGTTTTGATAAATTGGAGGTGCCATACCCTGGGGGGGAGCGGGAAGCGGAAACACAGCATTTCAGAAAAAGACCTCCACAAGAGTAGCAGTGCGTGTCATAGTGTATCCCCACACTCAAAGCTGGCAATCTTTACGCAGTTTGTTGGAGTAATTCAGCAAGGTTTGGGCTGGCAGGGATTCTCGAAATAAAAAAGGAATATTACGGTGAGAAAATCTTATCTTGTACATATCTTTGTGGCAGACTCTTCTGCACAGGATTTTCAAAACCCGCAGTATTGGATATGGTTCATGGAGCTGGACATGGTTCATTAGACAAGTGTTCATAATGGCCTCCTGTTACATCTGCTGAAAGTAAAATGCTTTGATCTTGCATACAGGAGCAGATTTGGAGACTGCCTACAATATCATGCATGCTGGTGGTAATTTACCCTTAATTTTCCCATTCAGTTTGCATTGCAAAGCAGCAGGGAGGTTGGCTTAACTCTAAATGCTGTAGTGTCAAAAGAATCAGCAGGAGCCACTGCCAGCATTCATGTGAATTTCTTCTCTTCAGATTTGAAACAGAAAGATCCTATGTTTGTTTATTAATATGCCATAGACAAGCAGATAGTCAGGCTCTACCAGCTTCCTGAACTTTTATGAAACTCCTGGGCATGTATTAAAATGAATTAATTGGTTTACTGCTCTTCAGCACTCATCTATATAGGCTTCTATCTGCTAACGCAAATTCCATATTAATTAAATACCACATTAATTCATTATGACTCCCATCAGTATATTGCTAATATTATTGACAAGCAACTTCATTTTCAGTTCTTAATGAAGCTTCTGATATATGGCCAATGTTCCATTGTTTAGGAGTGGCTTGATTTTTTTTTCCCTATTTTTTAAGGGTATCAATTCAGTTTGCTGGAAAAAAACATGGGTTTTTTTTCTTTTATTTGTTTCCAAATTCCCACACTAGTCTGGAATGAGAAAAAACAGAAGAGTTTTTGTTGTTGCTGTTATAAAGCAGGTTGCTGCATGCACCTGGTGTATTTTATGTTCAAAATGGGAAACAAACTACGCATTGGTCTGAAAGGTCTCAAGACACAGTGAATCTGATTCAATAAATTCCTTCAGTAAACACATGCAGTCAAAAAAACATTAACTGAGCGAGAAGATTTTTCTGCTTGGGAGCAGATATTCCCAAGGAGTAATTTTAACCCCAAATAAATGGCACTTTTATTGCTTTTTTTCATCAGAAAGAGGATTTAATTCTCTTGGCATGGCATCCAAACTCTCCCCATCATACAAACCCTCAAACTTCATCTCAGACACAGGCTGATGCTTCTACTCCACAGCAACAGGTTCCCTCAGCAGCACCTTGTGGTGGGCTGATCCTGGCTGGATGCCAGGTGCCCCCCAAAGCCACTCTGTCATTCCCCCTCCTCAGCTGGACAGG
>JAVJGG010000082.1:27195395-27206426 GCA_035590195.1 Aviceda cuculoides | reverse complement strand
TCTGCTCCGGCGCCTGGAGCATCTCCTCCCCTCCTTCTTCACTGACCTGGGGGTCTGCAGGGTTGTTTCTCTCACATATTCTCACTCCTCTCTTCAGCTGCAGTTGCTGTTGCACAGGTTCTTTTTCCCCTTTTTAAATACATTATCCCAGAGGCTCTAACGCTGTCACTAATGGGCTTGGCCTTGGCCAGCAGTGGGTTCATCTTGGAGCCAGATGCTCCTGTGGGACATCTGTGGGGGAAGCTTCTAGCAGCTTCTCACAGAAGCCACCTCTGTAACCACCCCCCTCCACTGACAAAACCTTGCCACGCAAACTCAACACGCCCCCTCTCAACAGCAGTTTTATGCCTGGTTGGCAGCTGAAAAGTCATGTCCTACAAACCAGCATAGTGATTTTATTGTCAAAAAGCAAGTTATTTTAGAGAGCTTAAAAGAGAAGGAGAAAGGATAGTGGGAATGGGAAAGAACAACTCTACTAGAATGACCATTTTGCATAGATCTCCAAAACCACAAATAAGGTTAAAAATTTTAGAAAAAGCGCATGAAGTGATAACAGTATCATCTTTGCTATGAATAAATCGAGCACGCTTTCTCTGTTTATCCCTAAGTGTTCTCAGCAATCCCCAGTCCTTCAGCCAGGGGATCAAGCAGAGAATGCTGTAGTTCTCTGTATAATGAGAGAACCTGGGTAGCAGAGGAAATTACATGGGGAGTGAAAAAGGAAAAATAGTTTGGGACATTATATAACTAGGCACATCATTCTGACATACAATCAACATGTATCTGGGATGTGAACCCAGATCAGAAAGTGATTTCCAAATCTTGTCCAATTTCTGAAAGACATTTCCAAGTTCTACAGTTTAGACTTAGCCTTGAAAAGTACACAGAAATGCAGAATTTCCAAGACGTGCAAACATATCTGTAAAATGAATACTCCTAAAGAACAGGGGATTGATTCATTTTTCTAGACTCTTGAAAACATTGTGATAGTAAGCAAATATAGAACTAGGAAAAAATGTGATAATTAAAAACAGTCACAGTAATGTAAACTCCAGAGATTTCTTTTCTTCCTTCCTTCCTTCCTTTCTTTTTGAATGGAAAAAAAAAAAAAAAAAAAAAAAACCAAACAGGAACAAAGGAGTAATTGTAATCTAGCTACTCCAAGTGAAGGGAGAAAGGAAGAATTATGATAGTCATATTTGGTCTAAAAACTAAAATGAAGTTTCTATTAAAAGGAAAAGAGAGAGAGAGATGGGGATAGGAGGTCTGATGAGAAAACAGGAAACATGAGGCAAACCGGGAGATATTTCAATTGCACCTTGGTCCAGGGGAAAGAAAGGACCCCAAGAGGGTGCAGCTTTGATATAAACAGATGGAGTGTTAGAATACTCCTCAGTTCAAATAACGCTTCAGTTGGACATGTGTGGGCAATAGAAGAGATAAGAGATAAGAAAGAAAATATTAATCATAGGCAAAGAAATAGAATTTAAATTAACTCACTCAAGTTAACCTACCCTTGGAAAAAATGAAGGGACAGCCCTTACAGGAGATACATATGATCTCCCATGGAAGCATTATCCAAGGTTATGGGGCATTTTAAGTTTAGCTTTGTTTTTTTCAAACAAAGTTTACCATTTTGTAATCAAGAACATTATCTTTTATTTTTCTAGAATAACTGTACATAATTTTCATTGTTACCTTTACCTGGTAATGAGCACTTCAAGGGACGTCTGACAGGAACTGAGTATTTTGCTCCTGAGAGGCAAATGCATGGAGCTGTGTTCAGGCATAGTCTTCCCAGCAGCCCCTCTACCCAAAATGTCATTTGATAGTCTCAGGATTCAGGTCATGTTTTCCTAGTATGTTTCACAGTGAATGAGTCTGAGGACCAGTAATGCCTCGGGTAATGCCTAACACTTGTAATGCTAGGCTGCTAGAAAGAAATTCTCCTGACAAACTTAACTGGTACCTCTACTGCAGACTGCAGCTACCAAACAAATAGCTTTTGTGTTCAGGAATGCCTACTAGCATCTGTGTAGTGCAAAAGGTAAAAGGAAGGAAAAAGTAAAAAGCATAATAAGAAGAGAAGCAGCAGCACAGAAAGAATGAAACCTATAACACAGGGCACAGAAAAATATCCATACTTAAACGTTTGGAACCAAATAAGTTACGATGAAGAAAATAATATTGGGAAGGCAAAGGAATCCAGGAGGTCTTGACTTTCTCCATCTATCCTTGATTGCCTTTTTAGGATAAAGGAAAGAGCTGAGACAGTCTGGGATTTATTAAAATCCTCATTCAATTTTCCTTTGTTAATTAAGAAAAATCAAGGAAGAGATACACGGACTCTATTTGATTAGAAGTATTTATGCAACTTTGTGTCCTAACAGATTGCATTTCAAAGTTGTCCACAAAGTCATGAGTGCTTTAAAGTAGCTCTCTTCTGATCTTTTAGATTCAATTATTCAGACTTTTTTCTGGAGATGCTAACATCACATCACATGCAGAGCCTGTCTTGTATTTGTCCAACACAGTTTATAAGACAAGGCTTTAACCTGGGACATTTGAGCAGTTGTTCTCTGCTTTAATGCAGCAGCCAAACACGCAAGTTATCATCTTCATTAGCACCAATTCTCTTGTGTTCCTGAATCCCAACATGTTTCTCAGCAGTACCTGCACCTCCCAGTGCTCTCCACAGATGAGCAATTTTTCATTAGATAAACAGGTAGATTAGTGCTTTCAGGACTAGATCCTAGCCAATATCCTCTGATCCCTTCAGCCCCTTCTTCATATTAAAAAATAAGTTGGTAACTCTTCCTCTGCGTATAATGGGTAACCAAACTATCATACAGAGAGACATACATGTCCTTTCAGTAAAGTAGATGAGCCTGCATAAAAGGTAAAATATCTGCTTTTTATAGCCTAAATTTTAAAATCGTGCCTAGCACTTAACGCCCGCTCCTTCATCCTCTTGCAACACCTTCTGTATCAGTATTCTTAATTTTTCCATTACACGATTTTCTCCACATTTCATTGCTAATTTGTGTCATATTCTTCAGTGTCATTTATACCACTGTTGTGATTTTAGGAGGTCCAGTAGATTAGGCTTGAGTAGATACTTTTCTCCCTCTAATCAGAAATACTAATTGGCAATAAACTGCATTGACACAGTGACAGTAATTTATTTCTATTTCTGTACAACTATAGATTCAAAGCAGTAGGTTCAAACTTTGCCTTAGGTATAACTGAAGGCAGAATTTATCATACAGGTATGTTGGTTTTAACATTCAAATTCCTCTCTGATAGGTACGTCACATTTTTTAAGTATGAGGCACCTGTCTTGGGTATCTGTGGGATTTTTAATACTGAGTAATTACTTTAGAATTGCAAAAGCCACAGTGCCGCCTTCTTTTTCAATTTTACTATATGAGTACCAGCCATGGGCTAACTTGGGTAGTATTAACCTTGTTCCTTTACTGTATAAAATGAAAACAAGAGGTAACAAAACCTTGCAACACCTTCCTGAGCCTGGCAACAAACACTGTGCTGAGCTCTTTCTAGTGTAAATTAGCATAACTCTCTCTTTGTTTACTTAAACTTGCTGACATTTGTGCCTCCAGCTTTTTAATGTTCCAGAGGTGATCCTCAGAGCTGCAGTGTATCTCAGCTTTTACTAGTGCACCTGGCTTAAAGTCAATTAGAGAGGAGATATTCAGCAGCTCTTCAAATCAGACCTATGTATTAGAGCCATTCAGGAGATGTATCTTTTTATCTGAAGGCTAGATTGAAATATAAATATTTCATTTTGGGTCATTTTTCTGATTCTGGCAGGTATAGTTCTTTTTCCTTTTTTGTGGAAAAGAAAACCCAGTCACTTGGGGTTCATGCAAAACATTTTGTTCAGTCTGAAACAGAATATTTTATTTTGGCATCCTTGAAATAAAAGGCAAGAGAAGCCACATTTTAGATAAGCAAAATGTATCCTGATTTTACATTTTTATCTAATAACCTAGTGCTCAGGGGAATCATGTAGAGTTATGAAATGCACAGGGTCAAGACCTTTCTTGCTGTAGGGATCTGACCAGTTACAGCATATAGAGGTTACTAAAGCAGTCTCAAATATTTTGGTAGAGGTAGCTCTCCCTCAGTCTTTTCAGTCAGACCCATGATATTCTGCACAGACTATTTAAATATTCATCGGGCAAGAGGAAAGCATAAAAATGACTACATGGCCTGCTTTTTCAGGTGTTCTTCTGGGCAGGATACATTAATTCAAATCCCTGCTCTGAGTCAACCAAAAATAGAACTGCGATTTCACAGGGTTGCAGCACCTCACTTATGGGAAAAAGTGACTTTGACTAACTGGATTTTATGGCAAATGCTTTAAGCTGTCTTCACATTTCAGAATGCTCTGTCACTCTTATTTGGGACAATAACCATTTGGTAGATTTGTCTCTGAGCTGTGTTTCCAAGTGAATGAATGATTTGTTGACAATGTAATACCCAGCTATACTGGATATCTATTATAAAACACACATACTGAAAAGGAGATCAGCCAATGAAGAAGCTACCTCCACTTACCAGGCAACATCAGAACTTGAGAACACCAAAATGTTTCTCATTTTAGTCAATTAGTACTCTAGTTTTCTTTTTCTTTTTTCCCTTACACAATATTTTAAAGAAATATCAGGAAGAAAACGTTCTGATGATCGCATCCAACACTGATTCCATTTCAAAGGAAGAGATTATTCCAAGACTATCTGCAGAGAAGGTCTGAAGTGGTGTTTGAAGAACACAGCTCTAAGTAAACTCCCAAGGCATGTATTTTTTGGCAGTTTGACTAATGTTTCTACACAATTCAAGGAAATTGTCTGCATTTGTGTTTGTGCTGAACCTAGCCCAACAGAGATATGTTGCTACAGTGGATCTCATTCTGTAATCTCTGGGACAACGGAAATATGCTATGGGAGCTGACGGAAAAAGCAACTTCGAAACATCCAAACTAAAAGCATCAGAAAGTAAGGAAAGACAACAATACCTGGAAGATATCCTGCTTTACCAGACCTTAGTGGTCTTCATCAGTAGGACTTTTACAGAGCCTTGCAGCCTCCTGAAGTCAAGCTTTCCTGGTAACCACAAGGAAGAATGAGTATCTCTTTTGGAGCAATTAACTCTTTGGCTGTGCAGTTGTGAGGAAGACCAAAGCCTCTGACAAGAAATGGTTTAAATATTTTAGTAAGATTGGCAAAGCAATGTTGGACAGGTCCTTAGATACCCTACTTCCTTAGCCATCATCACTTGTTGTGTGGGAGAGGACACCCAGATGAGGATGCTATGCCAGAGGATCCCATCACTGCTCTTCCTGACTCGCTACTAGAGAGAATTTTCTTTTCTTTTCTCTTCTCTTCTTTCTTTTTTTTTACTTTTCTTTTCCTTCTCCCTTTTGCCCTCTTTTCCTCCATTTTGCCCTCTTTTCCTCCCCCACTCCCTCCATCTTTAGCTCTCTCTTCCCTGCCCCCCCCTTTCCACTTTGTAACTTTCACCATTAACAACCCATGTGTACCATTAGCTATGAGCCCTGCTAATATATCTCTGTGCAGGTGAATCTGTCCCAACATCTTTTTTGCAATAGGACCTATGATTAGGATGGTAAAAGTGGCAAAGAGATAGAAAATGGTAGATGAGAGATACTAAAAAGAATTTTGAACATTAATGGAGAAAAAGCTGGAGACACAGTATCAGACAATGGAAGAATAATAATGAAATTTCAGAAGAGAAGATTCAGAAGCCAGAAACAAAGAAACTAAAGTCTGAAAACATTTTCCAGAGGTAAAAGCAGTATTAGAAATCCTGATATTGTGAAGACAACTGCAAAAGGTATAAAATATTAATGTTCAACTCTTTCTCTTAACAATGTAATTGATTATTTTCTTTACCAACCATGTGCACTGCTCCTTTTTGACAAATTTATTAAATGAAGCCTAAAGAAAGGGTCTGGTACTTATCTATTTGATCACCTGTATAAATATGCCTATAGGTGATCTCCCTTTTTCCAACTAAATTTCATTTCTTTCACCATCCATCTGAATGATTATAAATAAAGAAGAAATAAAGCAAGCTTGATATTTTATGTTTCATTTTCTATTTCTAGGTTTCAGATTTCAGACTAAGGCTCAAAGTCTGAAAGAAGGATAGCACAGATTTTCTATTTTCCTATTCATAAGCAGAAGAATTGGGTATTTCTGAAGCACATGAAGCAAATAAAAGTCTCTTTTATTATTATTCATCACTAAAATTCTGGTCTATTTTTATTCTTACTGTAGCTTTTATGGAAAGCTATGCATCTGAGTCAGCACCTCAAAGCAAAACTCATTTCCAATTCATGACATCTCTTTTTCCTCCAATTACTTAGCTTCATTTCCTTCTCGTTTCATTTTTTCCCTTTTGACTCTCACTCACTCAGATGAAATTGCTACACAGTGCAATTCTCCATTTGAGAGAGATATATCATATACTTGAGTAGGCTTTAGTTTAACTAGGCTTTCTTCTTTGTTTTTTTAAACTACCATAATTACATGGCCTTGACATATAGAGCTAAAGTGTAGGCAGGAGAAAGACTGTATGGGAAGAATGCCCATTTGTGCATTTTATTATGGCTGTTGCAGTCATATCTTCAAAGTGTCATTTTTCACTCTTCCTTTCCATACTGTTGTGTTGATGGCCTGTCAAGTTTCTAAATTTATCTCTTTCACGTTTTTTGCACTCTTCGGCTTTCCTCAAAGCTTGATTCTATTTATTCTAGCTCCTTTCTTTCTCTTTCTTTTCCATACCGTATATCATTTTTTTCTGCTCTACTGTATCATCAGCTGTGATTGCCAAAACTTGAGTTATTTTCAGTAATATTAGGGTGCAAGGAGATGTCAGGCATATGATTTTGTGTGCACTTCCTCTTTAAAACTCAAGGTACTCAGTGTTCTTGAATAGTAAGAATTTCCAGAGAGGATCCTATAAAGCATCTGACAGAAGTGCTAAGATATTAATTAAAAATTCATCCCAATCTGTAAATATATTTCTAATCACTGCCTTTGCAGTGGATTTTCTTGGCACACATCCTGCACTTGCTTAGAAACATGTTGGCACTTTTAAGGACTCCAGTGCAGCAAGGTTTTTAGTATGTGCCTTGAGAGGTAGTCTGTGAATCATCCACCCACAGCAGTACAGAGGAAAAAGATCCTCATCCAGGTCTATGGGGAGGGAGATATTTTTTTCATTGTTTTCCCAAACAAGTGTCTTTGTCTTAATGATGGCAGAGCAAAAGGAGTCTCACTTACAGGTACAGGAAATCACTAACTGAGCTTGCTCGTGGCCCTCCACCGTATTTGATGCCTGGGGATTGCTGCAGCTTCCATGACCTATGATACTACAGAGCTCCACCAGATTAGGAAAAACTGAAATGTATTTTGCTTACTCACAAAGCAAGGACAGAAAAAAAGACTGTCCTGACTGTTATATATACTATTTTCTACGATAACTGTGGCTGTTTTTTTAAAGATGACTTTGCAGAAAGAGAAATGGCAGGTATAGCACTAAGTCTGCTATCAAAAATCATGTGCTCGATGCACTACAGCGTTATTCAAAAATAGCTCATACACAGAAAAATATACCCCTCATAGCATTGCCAAGGTCAGTGAGAGTTAAGATGATCTGAACAAATGTGGACTCTGCAACTGAAAGCTTAATGTTAAACATCAAGTACTTCTGAAGTTTCCCTTGAATTCGAGCAAGTCAGATTGTTGCAACTTACTTCTCGTAGCAGGTTGATTCTCTCCAGTAATATCCAGACGTTATTTAATATTACCTGAGTGACATGATGACAACTGTATAAAAGTGTAGTGTCTCTGGGTCAGATTCTTCAGTGAAATCAAGACAGCATTCTCAATTTACCTTAATTGATGACATCAATTGATGACCAAGGATCCTAACATGCAATTCTTATGCAAAACAGATATGCCAAACAGAGAGTGTCCAGCTGCTCAGAGGGGAACACTTTCCAAATAGAGGTTGCCCAAAAGACTGACAAAGGCTTTCATTTGTAACTTAGACAGGATTAACTAGCAGATGTGGAAGACTCTTTTTTGTGGGTCTTTTGATTTGCAGACAGCAAAAGCAAGGATCTAACCCCAAAGAATAATATACCCAATAATAAACCCAAAGGTAATAAAAAATTATCTGAGCCATCAAGCTCAGATGTAAATAACCATGCAGTAGGGAGCAAGGAGAAGCTAAGTGCATATTTAGCATTGGTACAGTATATTAATGTATTCTCATTCAGTGTAGCTCCATACTCCATTCTTGATCAAGTAAGACTTCCTTTTTTTTGTTTTCAGTTGTGATGGAAATGCCTTAAGTGAAAAATATCTAAAAGTGTTTCAGTGGATCTATGGAATAAATACATTCTCTCAGACCACAGTCATACCTGTGTTGATTCTGCAGGGCTAAAAGGAGTAAATCTAAAAATACCTTTATGTTGGTCAGCAGCTCCAAATACCTAGAGGGAGTAGAGCTGAGTTAGGCAGTGCTATTTTTACATAGCCACTTTTCACAGAGGTACAGCAGTTCAAATATAAAGATGATGCAGTCATAGCAACATGAAGAGTGAACAATTAAAATCACCAGAATTCTGTGAGCGGGGCTTTGCTTGGGTTAGAAGCGAGCACATATCCAGAAACAAGCCGAGAATCTGCATCCAAAGGAATGGTGCTTCCAGCAGGAGGAGTGAGTGCCCGAAGACAGGCGAACTGACACTCTCCCTGTACTCTGGGTGCAGGACTTCCATTAATAGTTAACGGCAACAATACACAGGGAACAAGGTGAGAACAACTCCTTATACAAGAGTTCAAGAAAGCAATTAAATCTGAATTCCCAAAGATCATTTTTGGCAAGCTTACAATTAGTTCAGATGTGAATATCCTCCTTCCCCAGTGTGTTTATACTTACAAACAGACACATAGCAGAGGCAATAACTGTGGCCCTGATTCTGTAAGAGTTCATCTATCAAGGCTGAGCTATTTATATCTTCCTTGCACACCTGTACACATTGCTCTGTAAATGGTTCTGCAAATATCATATTCCATATGTTTTATTATACATATGTTATGGTATTTAATACAGAGATCCATTACCCTGGGGATAAAGTGGCTTCTGTCATCTGGATGTGTTTATTTTTTAAAGCTTTTAGCACTTTCATGGCTACATGACAAGTTTAGACTATTACAGTATATCCTAAGTGTAAACCGAGATTTGGAATCAAAGTACAGCTTCATTTATTCAGTATTTGCTGCTCATTAATCTCTTTTTTTTCTTCTTGAAAATGCCCACCAACAATTTAACAACCCACAGTGCATTGTAATGTCATATATAAACTTGTCTTGTGGTTATAATAAATAACATTTCTCAAGATTATATGGAGTCTCAAAGTATTCTTTGACTGTGTGGTCAAAATGGAGCTGTAAAAGTTTCAGTAGTCCATGTCGAACAAAGTGCTCTGATTATTTATACCATTTTGTGGGTCAGCTCAGAGATGACTACAGATGTATGTATGTATGTATGTTTATATATGAATATATATACATAAATAAAGGCAGGCAAAGACAACATATGTTGGTACGTGCCAAACCCCCCACACCGTAAAGGACCACGCATAAAACTTAGAGTATAATTTAACTGCCTGACTTTGATTTGGATTTCTATTTTCCTTAATACTGTTTTCATGAGTTTGTAACCTCTGTTACAAAGCCTCTGAACAAGTCACGAGTCACTGATATTTCAGTATCTTCCCTGTATAGAGAACATCAAGAAGAGATAGTTACATGAACTGATTTCACCAAAAGTAAGACAAAAGTATTTCATCCCATTTTCCACTCACAATGTTGACCTTCCCTTCTGAGAGATTTTGGACAAAAACTGTCCTGCTTTCAAAACTTAAGAGGCCTCTAGTTCTGTGACCTGGAGAGCCAGGAGACAAGTACGTATCTTTTTAGGGTAGTATCATGACTGGAAAGTCCACATCTACACAGAGTAAACGACTATTTTCTATAGTAGCTGCAGGATCTGCATGCAGTAATGGCAACTGGATGGCAGAAATGAATGATCTCTTTCTTCCCAGCTCATGTGGCTTTCTCCACAGGTGGTATAACCACATAGTCTGTAAGATTACATATAAAAGCTTGGTGCAATGGATACAAATAAGGATAACAGGACCTAAACCCAGGATTGAATTGCATTAGAAATTAATGTGATAAAAATCATGCTTCATAGCTATCAAGAGAATAACTATGACACTTTGACTTGATATAGAGCACAAAAGCAAATACTAGATTATATTCATGCATAAAATGAAAATGATGCTTTCATTAATTCATTCTCTACATGCTTAAATTAGGTTATACAAAGCAGTTTAAAGTTCAAAATTGCCGTTTCTTAAGAACTACACTGGAGAAGAAAAATGTAGATTACACTAGATTTAGGTACACTACAATTAGAAATGTGTGAATATAATTTTTACTATTGGTAAAAACAGTGCAAATATATTAAAATGTAGTACATGCATTATGCATTTTGCTGGCTCTCTGTCATACAAGAAACAATTTACCATAAAATAACATAATATGCTACAAATTCAAAAATACTGTACTTTTGGTACAAAATAGCAATAGCAAGCCCTTCTGACAATAGCAGCCCTTTCTGACATTTTACTAAGTTTCAAAAACCCCTCAAATTTCAGAACAAAAATTAATATCCAGAAATTCAATCTGTGTTCTGTAAGCTTTGAAAGCTTAAAAATAAATATTCAGTTTTCTCCAGTGGTTCACTAAGCCTTGCCCAGAAAAGCTTCTATAGGTGTGTTGATAACAAAAGGAAGACTAGGGAAAATGTGGGCCCCCTCCGGAAGGAAACAGGTGTCCTGGTTTCAGCTGGGATAGAGTTAATTGTCTTCCTAGTAGCTGGTACAGTGCTGTGTTTTGAGTTCAG
>JAVJGG010000082.1:27148620-27188063 GCA_035590195.1 Aviceda cuculoides | reverse complement strand
AAACATTCCTGTGTTATCAACACTTTTTTCGTCACGAATCCAAAATACAGCTCCATACCAGCTACTGTGAAGAAAATTAACTCTATCCTAGCCAAAACCAGCACAGCAACTTGATATGGAATTTTGGTTTGTTCTCTTGAAAATAAGAGAAAGGAGAAGGATGAAGGCTCTCTAATAGGGGCTGCCAAGAGAATCAGCTGTCCTACTCCACTAAGTAGGAAAGTTAAATTCCTCTTTAACTCTCTGCTTTTCAGTTTGCTTCTGTGCATATCTGCCTTTGTACACTTGGAGTAACCATCTGACTTCTCCAGGGCTAATAATAATGTTGTCAGATAGCTATGTTGTTCCTGGAGCAGGCTGTCACAGACCAACAGGCTGTAAGGACAGGCTGAGGCGATTATGGTGAGTAACAGCAAAAGTGGTGAGTTACTTCCTAACTGAGGCAGGGAGTTGCTCTGTTTGCCGTGGGGATTTTCTGAGAGATGTTAGCTCTGACCATTAGATGCCCAATTACAGCAGCTAAAAGAGAGTGGAGCATGTCTGTCTTCAGTGGGGCACAGTTGAGACTGTGAAGTGAAGTGAAGTGAAGTGAAGTGAAGTGAAGTGAAGTGAAGTGAAGTAAAATAAAGCAGCCTCTGCTTCACAGCACATAAAGTTCTTGGAATCCGGATTACAAAGGCCAACAGAGAGAGGGAATGGGCTTGAGGGTGGGTCAGGTATTAGGGAAGAGCTGTACTGCAGAGAGGTTAGTAAAGGAGGTTCAGCCAAGACTACTGTAACTCTCAGCCAACAGGGCTTGAAAGAAGGCAACAAAGATGTATTTTGCCTTCTCATGCATAGCTGAAGCTGCACCTGCAAGTTGGCTATTGTCAATCACAACTTAGGCTGGCAAGACTCAGTAGTACAATAGGCTGCCAAAAATTGGTTCCTAGCTACAACCAGTTTGAATTTGCTTAGATCCAGAGAAAAAACTGTTCTCCCTGATCACAGGAATCATGATTAATTTAGGGGTATTAATTTCCTGCACCAACCTAGGTAGAAATTGCTCTATCGTAGAAACAGACTTCCATACTGCAGCGGTCAAGAACTTCAGCCAAATGTCTTGTGACAACTCTTTACAGATAACATTAAATCACTTTTTACATAATTCCATTACATATTTCAACTTTCAAGAAGCTGAATACTTCAGGCTTTTTTCCCCAGAGACTCTACCGAATGGGAAAAACTGAACAGAAAAACATCCAGGTAAAGATATAGCTTAGATAAAAATGAGTTGGAGAGGGCCATAATAGTTAAGGCACCTTATGCTGTTCCATACATCTGTGCAGGAGTTTGGTACAAAGACAGGGACATGAAAAATCAGGAAGTAATTATTGGCTTTATCAATGATTCCTTGTACACAGACACCAGAAATCCTATGAGGTCCTGATGGAACTGGTAGTGACTCCTTATTTCTATCATCTCCCTTATCTGAGAAGCAAAGTCCAAATGAAACTCCCACTCCAAAGGCAGAACTTGGGCAAGCACAGATACTTGTTTTCAACATAGCTGTCTTGCTGTTGACCTGAAGTTTTTATGGTTTATTATGGACTTTCCAACAGCTGGTTTAATTGCCTGCTTCCACCTACTCCTCTCCTTACAGAACCTTAGTTATCTCAGATAAGAGATGCAAAAGAATTAACCATGCATTGTTTTAAATAGCACACGAATGGAACATAATCCACAAATATGGAACAAGATCTGCCTTCATTTGCTCCAGCTGCACATCATGCTCACCTTCAGGGTATACCTCTCAACATGATTTTTCTTTTCTGACAAAACAAATTTAACAAAATATATTAGCAGTGGCAAAACAGCTTGAGAGGCTCCAAAGCTCTGGAGTTCTGTGGGCATCATAGATAGGAACATGTATATTCTTGTTTTCCTGAAATGCTGAGGCAAGTTGAAGCCCGTCCTTAAAATCCTTAAAATGCATTGTTCATACAGCACTTGCTTCTGGTTTCACCACTCACAGTATTTCAAAAATTTTGTTTGTGTTCCTGTAGTCATTCATCGTAATTAAAAAAAAAAGAAGAAATAAAAAAGAAAGGAAAAAATAAATAAAAAAAAAAAAACGAGAGAAAATCTTTCTTTAGTTGTAGGAACATACACTTCATAATAAGAAAAAATTAAGATTCTTGAATCACACTGGTTGTTGTGGTTTCTGCTGCAGCTGCTTGTCCCATTCCTGTCTCAGATATGTCTGTTCTTTATTTATATATGCTTAATTCACTTAACCTCAGGGGTCTACAGCCTAGCATGGCAAGAAAAGATGAAATTGGTGCCAGTTTTGCCTCCATAAACCTGACTATAAACTACTGGTCTCCAGTAACTCCTGCACAAACACAGCAGCTGAGCCGTGCCTGTGCTGGGATGGGGAACCTCCAAAGTTTGAATGGGTTCCCTAGAGAGGGGCAAGAGCCACTGCTGCTGTGCCAAGACCAGCCATGCCCTCTCATGAACCAGACTGCTGCATGATACCAAACATTACACCAGGCGTTTCTTATCAGGCATCACACATCCATCTGGATTTCAGGGAGAACTGAGGAAGAGAATTACAGGCTTACACACACACACCCCCCTAGCAGTGTACTGTGACATATTTTCTCAGCCTTCACAAACACAAACATTGACGAATGCAAATCTCTATCTAGAATAATGAACTTTCTGATTAAAACAACCCTGAACTATTCGTTCACCTTATTATGATATTAATTGCATCTAAGAAGAAGGAAGATCTGGAGTGGTTAAAACATGAAGAGTCACATTCAGAATCCATCTGTACTATTTAAAATTTTCTCCCAGATCCATAAATCAAATCTTTATATTTCATTCTTTGTATCAATCTTCAATCTTTTTAATGTATTTTCAAAACCTATAGGAAGAAAAAACATGCTAAATAATACTCTTGCTCAAATAAGCTCTTTGACTGGAAAGCATCATTTTTAGCCACTGTTTGAGTGGTAAAAGAATGCGAGAAGTAAAAGAAAAGTAGTTGCTCTGAAAGAGTAAAGCAATGAAAGGAAAGAATGTGAAGAAGTTAAGGTATGGAGATAGGGAGCTAAATTCTGTACAAGCAGTGGAATATTTTTTTTCCAGTAATTTTGTCAAAACAGAACTAGATTTATGAAGATTAAAATCTTACAGTTTCAATTTTTTTTTCTAAACTGAGTTTCTACTTCCTGAGATAAGAGCCAGTCAGCTTGTATGTTCCCAGCTATAAGTTCCCAGGCTACATTTGGAAACATTGCCCTTTGTAGATGCAGGACTAAATCCTGTATCCTTTGCAGATCAAGAAAATAATCCCACCTATTTTTATGAGTTATAGATATGACCATAATTCTATCTTTTTTCCAAATTTGCTAGCCCTTATTGCTCGTGACATTTTGCTTTGCATTACACTTTCTTTCACAGACTGTACCCAACAATATGCAAAGGAATCCCAGACTCGTCAGGATGGAAAAGGAGATTCATACTGCACTAATCCTTTAATTCCTCCTTCTTCCAGGCTCAGTGTTTGGGATTCATCATCGTTTTTATTCATGTCTGAAACTAAACACCTTTTTATTATTGAATCATGGTTCCTCACCCGAACTGTTCTTTCCCACTGAATTCTAAGAGCTTGTATGGAGCTATGTTTTGGATTTGTGATGAAAAAAGTGTTGATAATTCAAGGATGGTTTAGTTACTGCTGAGCAGTGCTTACACAGAGCCAAGGGCTTTTCTGCTTCTAACTGCCTCACCAGCGAGGAGGCTGGAGTGTGCAGAAGTTGGGAGGGGGCACAGCTGGGACAGCTGACCCCAACTGACCAAAGGGATATTCCATGTCATATGACGTCATGCTCAGCTATAAAAGTTGGAGGAAGAAAAAGGAAGGGGGGGACATTCATAGTTACGGTGTTTGTCTTCCCAAGTCACCGTTAGGCGTGCTGGAGCCCTGCTTTCCTGGAGATGGCTGAACACCTGCCTGCCCACGGGAAGTGCTGGATGAATCCCGTGTTTTGCTTTGCTTGTGCGCATGCCTTTTTCTTTACCTGTTAAACTGTCTTTGTCTGAATGCACAATTTTTCTCACTTTTACCCTTCTGATTCTCCTCCCCATCCCACTGAGGGGGAGTGAGTGAACGGCTGGGTGAGGCTTAGATGCCTACCAGAGTCAAATCATGACAGAGACACTTTCCACAGTTGAATTCAGCAGTTACTTATGGAGCCATCTCCAAAGCCACATTTTTCACAAGAACATGCAGTCCTACTCTACAGCTGACAAAACAGATATTCTTTGGATCGAGTACTGTGCAGGTATGTATATTAGAAACACATCAAGATGTGGAAAACTATTCTGATGTTCATTTTTAAAATCTGAGAAACAGAACATAAGAAAAAACATTCACTCTAAACATTTTGGAATAACAATAGTAAATTAATATTCATCATGAGAATGGATTTATTTCTAGCCAATGTTTTACCCAGCATAATGCTGCTTCCTAAATATACTATTTTCTTGAGAAAATTCTTTTTTACGTTCTCCTGCTTTGCTCATGTATGAAAGATAATGTAGTTATGGGATAAATTCTGCCTTCTCTTCTTTTTTTCCTTTCTCAATTCTTTACATTTTTTCCTAATCTGTCCCGAAGTCTGGAACATGACACTATATCTGGCATGTACTTCCATCTCTTCTTTCGGATTCTACCTTTAAACAAACACTCCTCACTTTTCTGAAAGTGTTTAAAATGTTGATCCACCCAAGTAAATATGCTGTCTCCAGCCAGCAGTGCTTTTCATTAAAATATTTACATTTAAATTAGAACCATCCTTTGGTTGCTATCTGTAAAGCCTGTCTACCAGTCTACACAATCCTGTCTACAACATCATGGAATTAAGAAGAAGAGTCTATGTGTTTTCATCTTTTATACCGCATAGTCACTCTAGTATGAAAATAAGAAATGTCAATAAGCTTAAATCAAATTAATTCTATTCAAATGGATCTGTGCAATGCTGGAAATGGATAAACTTTGCAGGAAGAGTGGAAGTCCACAGGGTAGATGACAGAGGAGGAATCTGTATTTAATTAGATTTTGGACCAAACAATAGGTGAAGAGGACGCACAGCCTCTAGGAGCTCTTTCCCTCTTGAGCAAACGGAGCAATGACCCTGGCAGCCTCGTTCTGCCAAGTGCCCCAGCATCTGCTCCAGCAATTCCTGAAACAGTAAATCTATTTTGGAAGATGTTTGAAAGGGATCTAAGAAAGTTTGGTGAATTAGTAAAGCAGTAAACACTTCCATATTTAATTAAATCTCTTGGTACAGAAACACAATAGTCAACCAAAGATCACTTATACCTTTAATCTATCAATGTCTGAAGCTGCATACTAAGACCCTCTTCCCTGATACATGTCCATGCTAAACCTGTCTAGAGGAAAACAGAAGAATATAAACAGAAGAACACAACTGAAAACAAAAATAGACATACACTTCTGCAAACTATTCTGCATGCTTAACTCTAGTTTTAAGCAAAGGTGTCAGTTCTCATTTTTTATAAATCAGTTCACCAGTTCCTACTTGGGAGGTAACTGCTCATGGTTGCTCTCCTAGGGGAATCTAATTTCTCAGTTTCAACATGCCCAAGGCATCTTCTTTCCTTACCAACAAGACACAATCTTTCTGTCACTGACATCAGAGGAATTATCAGTACATTTGACAACAGTGATGTTCAGCACTGAATATAGCTATCATATCAGCAAAAATAACATGGCAGCTTACTAGAAAAGTTGTGAAAAGGAGGACTTGAAAAGATTTAGTTTATGTAAGAAAAATGTAATTAAAAATCAATATTATTTTAATTTGATTGTTAACATTTTAAGCAGTGGCTTTTTAAGACAGAGAAAGTCCTCTTGGTCACAGCAAACTCTGCCTGGGGATACCAAGAAGACACTGAAGAAATGATTGCTTGACAGTGTTTTACATCAATTATAGATAAACTAGTAAATAATTTGAAACTGTTGCTCAGAGAAAAGTTGATCTTCACAGCAAGAAATTACATCTGGAATTTTCTTTTTTTTCTATTCAGAGAAAACTTTCAGATACTTCTGTACTTGGCTTCTTTTTAATGATATTTCACTCTTTGAAGACTGTGCTGCAAGCTTCAACAAGCCTTAGGAACTAGACTGTAAATCATTTCAAGCTATATAAAAAGTGACATAATCAAATTCAAGCATTAGCAAATATCTGCACATAAGGGTTTTGGTGTTAGGGCTCTTGATTGTTTACTAGAAACGCAAATACCCTGTCAATATTACAAAACACAAACCACATGTTTTATACACATATATGTATTTTAATAAAAGAACTGGTTTGGAAAGTGGAGGCCAGTTTGTGTTAAAGAATTGTGCTAAAGTATATCTAAATCCACGTCTTGGCTCTGCAATAGACTTCCAGTTTGCATTCATATAATAAACCACTTAATTTCTTCTTTTTGAGTGCGTCTAATATACAATTAAAATATGGCTATCTTCAACAGTTTGAGAACTAGGAATAAGGTTTTCAAATGTTGCTTTTTTTTTTTTTTTTTTCCTTTAGAAGCCAAAATTCCAAATGTTTGAAAATGGTATGCAAACTTTAGCAAAATATCTCCTGAGGTGTTTTGTTGTTTACGTGAACCTGGTACCACCGAGCTATCTTCATAATCAGGAAATAGTGATGGCCTGATTAGAGTCTGCTGAAGACACCTGTCTTCTCATTTTTTACAGTAAGCACCAGAGCTTTGTTCTCCTAAAGGCTGATTTAGACCTTTCTTGGTAAGCTAACTCAGGAGACTTCTTTTGTCATTTATTATTGACACTCATAAAACTCAGTAACATTATATAACTCATAACATGATTCCGCTCAGCATAAGGCAGTCAGGTGATTGATATCTTTGGTAAGTCATCAGAAATCACTGAAGCTGACAAAATTTCTAGTTTGGAAATTCAAGTTAACTTGGAGGAACCAGACAACCATTTCAATTTTTGAGGGCTAAAATTTTATAATACAAAAAAAATTACCATAGCAATGGAACCAAAGATTTTTTTTCTTCCTTAAAATCAGAGTCTTACATGCTGCTTTACTGGCTGAGTGCCAGAGCTTACAGTTTAAGTAGGCATGGCAGGAGGAGCCTGGATTTATAGTATCATTTCCACTAAGTCTTAGAGGAAGGAAGACCAAATCCTTGGGGTTGGTTAAGTGCCTGACTTTCTTTGACATTGCTACTCAAATCTTTCTTCCTGATAGTCCCTAATTTGAAACTGGTCATTAAATTTCAACAGAAGTACCCTCTCCCTTGCACCTCTTTTCAGCACAATATCAATAACTTCAGCTCAGTGGGTCAGAGGATGAGATACTGTATGCAAAGCAGGTTGGAAAATGCAGTCTGTTTGACTTCAGCCAGACTACAAAGACAGAGAACAATTTCACATTTCTCTTCTGACCTATGGATTTTGTACAGTACCTATTAAAAAAACAAACCAAAACAAAACAGTGTAAGATTTAGGGTGCACCAAATGCTTTTCTAAGTTCCCCTACTGCAGTGAATGCACATGTAAGCTTACTGTCTTTTAAAATACTGTGACTTGAAAACAATGTCACTGAAAAATACCATAAAATAAATACCTTTTGGGGTTTTTTGTCTTTTCCTTAAACAGAAGGCAGCGTATAGTCCATCTGCTTTATAAGAAGTTTTTACGGTTTGTATACTGTGTAAGACTTGTACAGAAGGTCAGCATTATGCAGACTAGCAGTAGGAAAGTGATAAGCATGTATTCACACCTGAAATAATACAATCATACTTTTTTTGTCTCCAGAATCATTGAATTATGGTCCTGAAGGAATGAAAGGTTAAATTCACAATCTAATCATTCTCTCATCAAAGATGCTGAGGGCAAATTTTTGGTATAGGCATTTAAAATCATGAACATGAATCAACATTTATACAAGCAAAAAAAAAAATTATTGTTGGCCACTAGTTAATTGTCTTCTATGGTCATTGGAATTATAAGTACTTAGGATTTTACTGCTTGTAAATATGATGTTAAGTTTTCATGGCTTTGATCAGTTGACATAATCTAATATAAATGTAAATCAGAGGAATGGGCTAAACTTCCCTAGAATCCTTTCCATGCCTATGCTTTTCCTTACTTTTTGTAGATGTTTATCTGATGGGATTTGCATACAGTTACAGAATTGAAGGTTGGAATGCCAAAGGTTTGACTGTAATGCCTTTATAACAACCATAAAATTTTAGATATCACAGCATGGAGACTGCAGAGGCAGCTTAAGACTAAATGAATTCTAAAAGTGCCTGTGACATACTTTCTTCTTCTGTTTTTTGGGGGGGTTTTGTTTTGTTTTGTTTTGTTTTGTTTTGTTTTGTTTTGTTTTGTTTTGTTTCGTTTTGGGGGGGTGGTGGTGGTGGTGTAAAAATGTTGACTAGCAATAGCAGAATATGACTTATTTTGTTGGCTGGCCAAGGGAAAAACCCACTGTCCTCCTAACATTCCTGCAAGAGAAATAAAACAGTCTGTCAAAGGGATGAATGGCCTATCACTCCTCACAAGGATTAAAGCTTTTAAGCACTCTGATAAAAAGAAAGTGAGCACAAAGGAGTGAAATCAATCCAATTTTTACCTTTGGGCCACATGGAAATTCCCGAGTAACACACCTGCCATCTTTGAACACACAGACAGTTGAAAACTTGCCAGCGTTTACTTTTTTTTCCTGCATTCCTCCAAATTTCCACTTCCCCAGCTACTCTTTCTCCCTGTGACACACACACACAAAAGAATCAGAAATCCCATCTCATGCCTTTCTTCGACAAGCCAGAGTCGCCCAAACTTTTGATTCTACTTAGATGCTGGTGTGACTCAGAAATCTACCTGCTAGGAATAGTAGGGATGCTTTGATAGAATAGCCAGATTAAGGCCCCAACATTTTAATTTATTGATCTGATTAGAAACAGCAAAGAAGGAAATTATGAGTTACTAGCCCTAAACTTACTGTATTCTACAAGTAGGTCAGGTCAAGTCAACAGGAAGGTTGAAGGAATGAAATGTTCTTCAGCTGGTCAAAGCAAGTCAAATATTGAAAGTAATTATTAACCCATTTGGTGTCGTATTGACATGAATATCAAACAACTTTCCTTATGGAGTCCATCCTAGACCATCCAATACTTTGATTAGTCCCTGTGTGGGATATGGCAAAGAACACACTAAACAAATTCACAGCTGATTTGAAGCTGGAAGACAATAAATTCTTTGGAGGGTAAATACAGAGGTATCTTAATAGTAGTAACTAGTAATGATAAAATCTTAATTACTTAATAAATAGAATTAACAAAAAAATCCTCTCCAATAGGGACAATGTGTAACTGAGGTGTAACTGAGATGTAAAGGTGAAAGAATAATCA
Source organism: Aviceda cuculoides (assembly GCA_035590195.1). Taxonomy (NCBI): domain Eukaryota; kingdom Metazoa; phylum Chordata; class Aves; order Accipitriformes; family Accipitridae; genus Aviceda; species Aviceda cuculoides. The sequence continues at coordinate 27,178,589 of JAVJGG010000082.1, read as the reverse complement.
TATGTTCAAACAAAGAAGGCAAGGTGAATAGAGATAGATGCACCAGAAGGACAGGAGTTTGTCCTGAGTGGCAAAGTACTTATGAATCAATCAAACAGCACCTTCACAACAAAAAAATGTAGAAAACCAGCAAATGCTACAGCATATTAAGCTGTATTAAGAGTAATAAATCTAAACTCAAATGAGTTAATTACCTTGTTCTATTTGGTGCTTATTAAGCATCAGTTGGAGTCCTAACTTCACTTTTAAGCATCACCATTGAAAAATGACAAGCAAATTATAGAGTTCAGAGAAAAAAAAAAAAAAGGTTAAGCATGTAGAAAACAGATCCCACAAAACACCATCTAGGAGAAAAAAAAGGCTGAGGGAAGACATAACTGACAAAATATGCTAGGAGTTGTAACAAAAGGGACAGTGAGCAATTATTCTTGCTTAGTCTTCATTGACTGACAATGAGTAGGTTTACTGGGAAGCTGCAGTGAGGAAAATATACTTTAGATAAACACAAAATCTTTATACAAAAAAGTCTAGGCTTTAGGGAATAAGTCACAGGAGGAGGTTATTTGATCACCTTCACTGGAGGTCTTCAAGGTTAAATAGATAACATCAGTCAGCAAGGTTTAGGGATAGTGTACAGTCTTGCTACATTGTAGGGAATGGACTTGTTGGCTTGAGTAGTCCCTTGTGAGCCAAGCCTTTCATCTGTCTTTATATGGATGTGGATATACAAATACACACCTAAATACTTCACAACTATATATGGAAGAGGATATGTGATGGATAATCCTTCTGTTATGACATACATGCACTATTCAATATCTCCTCATAAGTGAAGACACGATAAATGTCATAACACGAACCGGTCATTTATTATACAGAATGGATTTTCTCCTTTCACTGTTCTGCAGGCTGAAATGCTTGACAGCTGTGCAGTGCTGAAATTGCTTAAATGGTGGAGAGTGGAGAAATACAAAAGACTGTTTAACTTTCACTATCTTTCAAGCTCTGCTAACAAATGGCATAACTAGACATGGGCCCTGAACTAGAGTTTTGAATTTGAACAACCTTTGCAGATCTCAGTCTTTATTTTACAGACTATGTCTGCATTAAAATTCATTGCAGAGCTGCACTTAAAGGCTGTTAACTCTTAGAGAGTTGGGACTAGCACAGGGGTGGGTGAGGCTTCCAGCACAGGCTTAGCTGATGCATGGCTGAAAAGGCAGGAATGCCACAGCCACCCCCTCTATGGCTGCTTTGATCTAGTTACTCTGTCTTTCCTTCTACATAATCTGGGCAAGGTCCACTCTACAGCTAAGGAAGTTCTTTTTTTTGAGATCATTGCTGCCAAATGAATTGGTTCGCTGCCTTATTCTCAGTCTAGGCAAGTGGTATCTCAATGTATGCAATTGTTCTGATAATGAGGACTCTTGCTGGCAGAAAGAAGGATAAGATTGAGAGGTGACTGTTAAACACAGTTGTATTTTTCCTCCAAAACCTCTGTCTCCAAAAGCCAGGGAACTATTGACTACCACATGCTTGGAGAACACAAGAAGTGAAGGGTCATTCTACAAATACCAGATATCCTACTCTTTTTCATAAATGTCTGTTATTAGTTGAAGTCAGAGACAAACAGGATATTTAAGGTGACCCAGTATGGTAGTTCTCTACACCACTTAGACACACACAAGTCTATGGGACCAGATGGGATCCACCTAAGGGTACTGAGAGCTGGTAGAAGTGCTCACCAAGCCACTTTCAATCACTTATCAGGCAGTCCTGACTAATGAGGGAAGTCCCAGTTGACTGGAGGTTAGCAAAAGTGATGCCTATCTACAAGAAGGGATGGAAGGAAGAACCAGGGAACTACAGGCCTGTCAATCTGACCTTAGTGCTGGGGAAGGTTATGAGGCAGCTCATCTTGAGCACCATCACACAGCACATACAGGACAACCAGGTAATCAGGCCCAGTCAGCATGGGTTTATGAAAGGCAGGCCCTGCTTGACTAACCTGGTCTCCTTCTATGACAAGGTGACACACTTAGTGGATGAGGGAAAGGCTGTGGATGTTGTCTACCTGGACTTTAGTAAAGCCTTTGACACCATTTCCCACAACATTCTCCTGGAGAAACTGGCTGCTCATGGCTTGGATGTGTGTGCTCTTCACTGGGTAAAAAACTGGCTGGATGGCTGAGCCCAAAGAGCTATAGTGAATGGAGTTAAATCCAGTTGCTGGCTGGTCACAAGTGGTGTTCCCCAGGGCTCAGTATTGGGGCCAGTTCTGTTTTATACCTTTATCAATGATCTGGATGAGGGGATTGAGTGCACCCTTAGTAAGTTTGCAGATGACACCAAGCTGGGCAGGAGTGTTGATGTGCTGGAGGGTAAGAAGGCTCTACAGAGGGATCTGGACAGGCTGGATCGATGGGCCGAGGACAACTATACGAGGTTGAACAAGGCTAAGTGCTGCATCCTGCAACTTGAGTCACAACAACCCCATGCATTGCTATAGGCTTGAGGAAGAGGAGCTAGAAAGCTGCCCAGCAGAAAAAGATCTGGGGTGTTGGCCAACAGCCAGCTGAATATGAGCTGGCAGTGTGCCCAAGTGACCAAGAAGGCCTGTATCAGAAAAAAAGTGGCCAGCAGGACTAGGGAAGGGATGACACCCCTGTACTTGTGACTGTGTTCAGTTTTTTGGGACCCTCACTACAAGAAAGATGTTGAGACGTTGGAGCACATCCGAAGAAGAGCAACAAAGCTGGTGAAGTGTCTAGAGCAGAAGTCTTATGAGGAGCAGCTGAGGGAACTGAGGTTGTTTAGTTTGGAGAAAAGGAGGCTCAGGGGAGACCTTATCGCCTTACAACTATATGAAAGGAGGCTGTAGCAAGGTGGGTGTCTCTTCTCCCAAGTAAGAAGAGGTAGGACAAGAGGACGCAGCCTCAAGTTGTGCCAGTGGAGGTTTAGACTGGATATTAGGAAAAATTTCTTCACTGAAAGGATTGTCAAGCATTGGAACAGGCTGCCCAGGGAATCCATGGAAGTATTTAAAAGATGCATAGATGTGGCATTTAGGGACATGGTGTATTGGTGGACTTGGCAGTGTTAGGTTAATGGTTGGACTTGATGATTTTAAGGGTCTTTTCCAACCTAAATGATTCTATGATTCCTGTCGATCAGAGAAACAAAATTTGGTTCATTTTAGCTATTTATACTGCTTGCTAAGTAGATATAAAAAGTTGCTGCTTAAACCAGTAAATGGGTGTTGAAAAACTAAGAATTACAGCAGTGCCATTTTTATTCATAAAAATGAACTGGGAAGAAGAAATGGGCAGGAAATAGAACCAACAGGATTTTTAAGTGTTTGCCTGTTCCTTACCCAATATTTTCTTTTGCAGATGTGGCTTTTTTCTATTCCATAAGAATCTTGGATTCAAAAGAGGGGGGAAAGAAAAATGTTAAGCAGATACAGTAAATGTCTAAGTTAAGATACTCAGTTGTCTTTTCGGTTTTTTTATGCCAACAAAACTGTCTTTCTTTTTCTCTAGTGCTGAAGACTGCATGTAGTTTCTGGTCTGAATAATTTCATCACTTTCATCCTGTAGCCACTGTGGCAAATCTAATTAGGTATTTCCTCATTTTGTATAGGACAGTACAACTCCCTTTGTAAGTATAGAGAGATGTGAACAGCTACAACACATACTGTAAAATATTGCCTTCAGAAATTTTCATTTTACTGGTAACTCTCAGTACTGTTTCATGTGTGAAACACCGCAAGTCTGTTTTAATTCAATAAGACTGTAAAGTACTATCATTTGATAAAGAACCTGACATAAAACTGTCAGTTAGCAAAACACTGCAAAAGAGCTAGAAAAGTTATTCTAATGTGCAATGCTTGCTGGTGTCAGATGACTAAGGTGGGAATGGAGGCAAACTATAAGTTAAATTCCCCATTCGCAACTGAAATCATGTTAGAAGCAGTCCTTTTGCCAGAAGACCCCAAGCCACCTCTAGCAGAGCTATGATCCCTTTGCTCCACGCATTGTAAAGACTAGTGCATGGGCCAGAAAGTATAGAAGTGGAATAGTATGCTGATCCAACACATGAGCTAATAAAGTGGTAGGGGTTTTTTTCAGTTTACCGATTTTTAAACAAACTGCTTAATTCTTAGATTTCCCCCTTTTCAAATCATTCAGTATGAATCCTAAAATCCGTTTTCTTTTTTTGCTGTCTGCAGTGATGTTGGCTGCGCTGAGCTCTGCTAACTTTAAGTCTCCCTAGATGTCAAGGGTAGCCTCTGCAACTAGTCTTACCTACAAGAAAAATGCCCCTCTACCCCATTCCTGTCATCGACAACCCTCCTGGTAACTCACCTTCATGTACAAAAGTAGCAAACAGATCCCTATAGGGCTGTCAGTGCTGCTTCACCAGCTGAAAGACAGGCCCTTCTGCCTAGTGATGCAGTCAGTTTCCTTCTCCTCTTTCCTTCTGGACATTGTGTCACCCTGGGGTACAGCGAGGCCCTCCATCAGTCCACACGAAGGGTCCCAAATCCATTGGTACAAAACAGGAGTCTGACAGGACTTGCTGTAGCTACAGTTGTCTTTGACTTCCGATCAGGCAGTTAAATTTTGTTGCATGTTATTTTATAGCGCAGATGTTTAGAAAATGCTCTGCTCATAGTGAGATTTAATGCCCACAGGAAAAAAAAAAAAAAATAGCCCTTCCTTCTATGCCCCTGTCACTACTGAGAAAGATGGCTTTAAATTTTCCCTTTCCCTGCAGATATCTTTACATGGACTTGAAGATAATAAAGGTGTAGCCTTTAAATGAAGTGTGCAAAGTCTAAATACATTGTTGAGAATTAAGTCACAGTAAATTAATCACTGATTATACAAATGAAGATAAAAAGTAGAGCTCGCGCATGGCATTCACAATGCAGTGTAAACAGTACAGGGCAGGGACTGCCTCTTGCCACGGCAACCTCATCCGAGGGTTTCTCCTCAGCCTCCCACATGAAAGAGCTGCACCACTGCCCTAGTGCATTGTGTCAGTGATCTGGGATGGCTCCCACCCCAGCTGGAGAGGAAAGCAGAGCTGGGGACTGCAAGAAGGAAAATTATACTTATCCCAGAAACAGGAAAACTGTCCACTTTTCTATGCCTCGCCCAACGTAACACCATAAACTTCCTGCAGAGCTTGGAAGGATCTTCTTGTTTTTCACATAATCCTTTCAAAGCACTGCAAGAAGTGCACTAGTAATCTATGGTGAAGAGATGATACAGAATGTTAGCTCCAGATCTGTCTCAAATTTTACTTAATATAACATATTTCTCAATGCTAAAAAGTAACAAAATGCTTAACGATTTTTTCTAGTACACTATGATATACTGACTACTGGCAATAAATATAAGTTCTCAATAAAGATTAAAAAGATCTAATTGAATGAAAAGCAGTCCCAAACATATCTATATATGTTTTTATATATATAAACATACACTAAATATATATATAAAATATATAAATGTTTGTATATTTAATGTGTGTATATATAGTGTGTGTAAAGTGTGTACATGTATTTAATGTATAAATATATATATAGGCAGCTTACACTTAAACTTTAAAAATAACAAACTTGACCATGCAGAAAAGCAAACATATTGAATTAATGAGACTTACATTTCCAAATATATTAATTCTGTTGATGCCATGTGTTATGACTACACTACAAACCATGCATTCTCTTTCTTCCTAACTGGGCTACCATTAAAACGTATAGAATGGGAGCGAGTTTGTTGCAGAATTCAAAACTGGGGCAAATAAGCCTTTATTCCCCAGTTTCATTAGAGAAGTTAAAGCATTGTATTCCTAATATCACAGGGTTCCAACTTCAAAATCCGTGAGTAATTCCATTGTGCCTACAGAGAAACAAAAATTTAGTGACACTGGATTAGTTGGAAATGAGGAAAGACTGTATATTGTGATGGTTATGAAGTTCTGCCACATGTAATGGAATATTTAGCTCCTGAGATGACAAGCAGAGTTTTTAGGGCAATAAAGTAATAAAGACTCTGAGTGAGCAAATCAGTAGAATGGAACTACCATGGAGATTAAGCCATGCATGTACTTAGTGTTTTGCCTAACTGAGATCATAGAACAAAAATTACTTACTATCACACATCCCAAGACAGTTACAGTTTCTTTAATATTAAAGAAACACCAGAGATGTAATATTACAAAAAGTGCAGATGAATAAGTTAACAATTTTGCATAAAATTCTCTGGAGTATTTTTTTATTTAAAATCAGAGTCCTAAATTCATTTGGCAGTACGCCAGCTGCAGCTGATAATTATGTTTCTGTTTGCTGTAGAAGGGTAGGATCACAGAAACAAGGCTATGGTCAGTTAAAAAAAAAGGATCAAGACAAAGACTGTACATATATGTTAAAGGGCCAGTCTGTTTTTCATAAATAGTCCAATGTATGTGGCTTACAAAGAAAAGGTAAGAAGTTTTTGTCATAATCTTGAAATCTTACTGTTCTGAGTGCTTTTCCTGAGACTAATTTCCACCACATTCCAGCAGTTATCACATCTCCAGAATTCTTCCTAGTTTAGTGATAAGCTCATTCCTCTGTAGAGGAGCCAAAGACAGAACAGTCATGTTTCTTGGTTTCTCTAGAAAGTATCATCTCTCCTTGAAAACTGAAGTTCCTTTAGTTGCTTCTTAATCAAGATGGATTCTTTCCATTCACTGGGGAACAGTCTTTACAAAATTAAATTTTATTTTTTAAAATTAGTAAAACTTATTAATGCATCTGACAAGCACACACAACCTTGATTGTTGCTTCATCTCTCTAGCACTGTGTGAAATTAAGAACAGAATTCCTGCAGGAGATGTCCATTTTAAAAAAGTAAAGAATGCAGACAGAAGAGAAGTTCTTTCAGGATATCGACAGCATTATTCAGAGCAAAAGCATTATATTAGGTTTCTTTTCCTCACTCCAGTTTATTCAAATGCACTATATTTATAACGGAACAAAAGACCAGCAGTGAGGAGTCTGCTAACTGTGCATATGTACATGACAACTGAATTGTGGACCATTTTTTTAGCAAAGAGTGTCATTTGGAGGAGAAATCAATGACAGCAACAAAAAAGTGGTTCTAAAAATAAGCCAAATACAAGGTAATCTATATCCTCATCTGCTTCACTGTTTGGTAAATAATCTGATATAACTGGAAAATAAATGCATCAAGACATGTTTGTTTATGTTGCTATGGCTAGTAATCTCCTACTTCAGGATGTGAGCTTTTTTCCTCTTGTCTATTAGTGTCTGAATTAATTCTTTCATTGTACAGCTCCATTTCATCTTTGATTGACTGCTCTGGTTACATCAGTATCTTACATGGTAGGCTTAATGGATGTATCTTCCATGTAAACATATCTAACCAGTGTTCTATGTCTGTGTTTTTTGCCAGCTAACCAAAGACGAAGCCAAATGGTTAAAAATGTTCTTTTAACACTATATATTATGGTTTTTTCCTGTACTATTAGCCTTCTGCTATCCACTAACAATAAATAAAATCAGATTGTACAATATATTGCACAAGAGCCTTTTTTTTACATGTTGTGCAATGATTCTCCCTTCTTTACAATTAGCTCATTTCTATAATTTTACAACACTGTAGTTAGTTGCTTCAGTCTCAAGGAAACATAAGTAGCACTTCAAGCTGGATGTGTACAAAAGTGAGTCCAGCTGATTTGAGAAGTCAAGAAAAGTGGAAAACAGTTCATAAAGAGTAATTTGCTCACTTAAGAATATATTAAATTAGGATACAGACACAAGAGCACACAAATGCCTCTGTCTGTACTGCTCCTTTTTGGCCAAGCTTTCTTCTTTGAGTAGTCTCAAGCTAATCAGTGTTTGAATGATGACCTTGCTACTCAATATTTTTATTTAGCCAACTCTTTTTGGAGTTAATAAATGTATGAAATAATGATTCCACTGTCAAAAGTAATGAAAGCAAGCAGTATGTGCTGACAGAAAAACCTATTATTATACAAGAAAAGGGATATCCGACCTTTTCTCAGATCTGAAATTTTCTGCCTTGCAGTTTTCTGATTAAGAAATATTGAGGTTCAAATGCGGGATACTACACTTAGACAGGAATAATGAGCTGCAAATACTGTGTGTGTAACAACTAGCTGGATAAAAGTCCTTTAAAAGACTCTGGGCCTTAGGGTCAATTACAAGCTGAATATGAGTCAATCATGTCATCCCAAGCAATCACACCAAGGATATATATGTGAGAAGATAGGAGGTAAGACTGTGTACATGAAGCAGTCGTATTGCTTTACCTTGTACAATAAAAGCTCTACTAAAATTTCACCTCCAATTTTGGAGACTTCAAGAAAGATGCTGAGCAGCTGGATAGACTCCAATGGAGAGCAATCAGAATGATTAGAGGCCCTAAGAAGATAGTCCACAATGGAAAAGGGAAGAAACAAGGGCTGGATTGCCTAGAAGAAGGCTGAGGAAGAGCAAAGAAGAAAAACCTTTTTTTTTTTTCAGCAATGAATATTCAGATTTAAGAATAAGATTCTACTGGGAAGGCTAGATAATCATGGCAGTAGATTTGTTGGAGAGTTTGTAGCATCTATAACAATAAACTGGGCAAATATTTGTCTTGGACATGGGAAAAGCAGATTGTTTCATCACCTCAGAGGTAAGCTAGGTGCCTTCCTGGCATCCAGTTCTATTTTTTTGTCATGAATAAGACACCATTTCAAGGAGGAAGGGGAAAACTGAATCCTTATGAATGTCAATTGCCGACGCATAGATAACACCACCAGGTACTTGCATACCTCTTTAATTAAAGAATGTCACAGCTTTTAAAAAATATTAATAAAAAAAGCATCACAATGTTATGTGGTAGATATAAATCCACCCATTGCACAGATGAATGAACTTAATGCAAAGTGGTTACATGATGTTTCTCTAGGGACCCTTTTCCTCATTTTCGTTTGTGTTTGCCCTTCTCATACATCAACTCAAGATTTATTTTGTTGATTTTATTTAAATGGAAAGCCCTATTAGTGTATATGTTGTATAAATACATATGATTCTAAGTATGCTGTATACAGTACATATGGTTCCTACGTACAGTATCAATGATTAGATCATACCCAGACTAAACAAAATGTTCTTTACCCAGTCTCTGCTAAGAGAAAAAAAGGCAGATGTGCATCCCCCAAACTTCTTTCCATAATCCATATAAGAGTTTAAATATTTATGAATGCATTAAGCTAAACAAATTTCTTCTGTATATTTTGATCTATCTTTCCAAATACTCTATTTGTCTCACTTAAATCACAACTCTATGATCTAAAGTTTGGTTTACACTTAGATTTCTGAGGTTAGATACTAAGATAAACCTTTACTGGCATTTTCTATGGTTTTCACAATAGGCCTTCATGGCCCATATGAGATTTCTGGCTGTGAAGTGTTTCTATTGACTTTATTTTAGCTAACATACTTTTTACTCAGCAAAACCAAAACTAAGCAAGATACCATTTTTAGTCCCAGATGAGTATGTTTCCTGAAAATCAGAAACTGTTAACTTTGAAACATCAACAGAAATCTTTCAACAGATATCTTCAAAGTAATGGTGCAGTTCAATGCATTACATCTTTTATCATTTCAGTGATGCTCAGCTGGAAAGATTTTATCTGTGACCTTTTTTCACTCTGAAATTTACAGCATTTGATATTCAGTACTGTAGATTAATTCTGTTGTTCTCTTGCAGTAATAACAAATCCTCTTAAAACTACTTGCCTGTTATTAGCATGTCCATTGTTTACAAACATACAGCATGATTACCTCTTACTATGGCTCCCGAATGACAAAATCATTTTGTAACATTGTTATAAATTATCTATTTTATTAGAACAATTCCCAGGAAACAAAGACTTAATCTACACAGCAAATTCAACAATTTACAGTAATACTGGGGCAGGGGGGTGGAGGGCAATATTTTCCCGCTACAAGAACTTACACATCAAGAAAAATTGTACAATTATCAGCTTATTACTGTGTTACGACTCTATGAAGAATTCCTAGTTCCAATTACATCTGTACAATGCTACCCTTGGAAAAACCAAACATCTGAACTCTGCTAACCTATCACACTTTAGACTGTTCACCTTCATAAGATCTGAAAGTAGAAATCAGTCCCAAACCTCAGGTTTTCTAATAAACTGGATTTCACAAAACTTCTTCGCTTTTTAATGAGGCATCTCAGAATTCTGCCAGGTTTTCCACTCTGTGCTATTTTCCATGCTGCATTTGGAAGGCATGCCTTCCAAAACACAGCAGACTTGGGGAGCAATTGATTCTCACAGCAGCAAGGTGTAGCCCATCAGCACTATTTTCTTTCTCTGGAAGGCCCAGCTCCTAGCTCTAAGCTTCCACTAAATACCGGGTTGGGAAACACTGGAACTCAAGTGACGATATCTTTCTTTTGCTGGGGCAGAGGGTACTTGATCAGTGTCATGTTCCTCTGAACACTGAGCTCGGGGTAGACCAACCACCAGCCATCCTGGCATGGGATGGCCCCCACGATGCTCAGGGAGCAGGACCAGCTGCCAGGCTCTGCAGCAAGATGCTGCCCCTTGCAGGGTGTCTGGCTCCAGCTCCTGCTGATCTCAGCAGCTCCTTGGCACCTGAGACCAACTCCTTTGGGGAGAGGACTGCAGCTTCCCCCACTGCCTGCTGTGGGCATTTGTGTGTTTGTGCCGTGGCAAGGGATGTGGGGATGGGGATGAGATATTGCAGCTGACTAGCTGCAAGGTGCTCCACAATCCCTTTGCTTCTTGATTTTGTTCTCAGCAATGGCTGATTATTCTCTGGAAAACTTCCCTTTGAGCTGCTTTATCTTCAACATGTTAATTCTAATGTCAGAATTTCAGTTGTGCTACCAGCCTGCAGAATAGTCCTGCCTGCTTCCCACACATCTCCCTTTAATGACACAAGGCATTTCACTGATGTTTGGAGGGCAGTGGCACTGATTCTATCTCCTCCTCAATTCATTGCAAAATGGTCCACCCACTTTTCATCTTACACCATACTACTTCCAAGAAGAAAAAGGTCTATGCCACTTTCAGCATGTTTACGCTTATTTTCAAAGCCATTGCAGGCTTCTTTGCTGCAGGTCTCTGGTGCATACAGAGTTTGCTGGACATATGAAAAATGGTTGTAAAGAAGACAGTTTCAATCTGTGCAACGCATGTGAGAGCATCACAGTCAGTTAAAACAAAAAACCTTACTCAGATTAGCTGGGAAAGAAAAGAGTGGCGAGAAACCCAAATAAAAGGACAGAAAATATTCATTTATTCAGTAAATCAGAAGTGCAATTGTGCCAGACATATGCAGCCATATAGTTTGCTCCAGAAAGAGTATCTTTAAGATGTGCTTAGCTTTCTAATCACCAATTTTATTGTTCAGGAGAAAAAGGCGATCACATCTTACTGTAAATTTCAGGGTCACAGGAGAAAGACATATCTTAATTTGCAAGACCCTTGGCATGGAAGTAGCAGACGGCAATTCATACCATCTCCAAAAATATTAGGCATTTTCAATAGCTTGGGGAAGAAGGGGTTATCAGAAATTTATAAAATAAATTCTGTTACTGAATAATACTGTGGCAACACAGGAGATGGAGAACGATGACTGCAGCCTCAAGAACAATCTGCAGTCAGCATTAATTGCAAAAATGATCATAATGTTGCCATCTGTTTCAGTGGAAACCATTAACAGTTTGTGGTACTTTGAATACGTAAGCCTCTGTGCTCCTGGAAAGTTACGGCACCAAAACTCAGTGGTTTCACAAGAGTGAGTCCAACGTTAGCAACTACAGCTCAAGGGTTATTTCTCCCCCCTTTATTTAAACCTTTTAAAATTCATTGCAGTTGTATAATGTATTAGGACATTAACTCTTCCAATTGTTTCTCACTATTAAGGAGTCATTTACGGTCTCCATTATGACATAACAGACCTTTTTATTCCTTCCTTATGAAGTCACTGATAGTATTTACCTTTAAGATGTCTAACTTAAGTGCTCTGAAATACTCTGTGGAAGATTGACTCTCCCTCTTGCTGTGACTAAGAGGGAATAATGTGGAGAGATCAACTTTCTTACTTAGATGCCTTATATAAGTGTTCAAAGTTAGGCCAAGTCACTAGCTACATAATAACAGTATAAGAATAAAAGATTACATAGATACGAGATTTATATATTAGTGCTGCCATGCCAATAGTGGGAAATTTAGAAATCCAATTATATACTTTACAATTCTGACAAGCAACAATGCAGAGAAACAACATTCCACTGGCTGAATCTCTGAAGTTAATATTCTGTTTTCAAATTTGCATTGGGGTATTATCAACACTGGACTATAGATACACTTCATCCAAATTGCTTACCCAAAACATGACCGTGCCTTTTCAAAATGAAGAAGAAATGCAAACTAGGATGATGGAACTATTGACATTGTTTTCTCATAAATGTAAGATGTCTTGTCTTCCCCTTCAACACTCTTTCTGAAGACGGGGGAAAAGAGGTCTATAATTAGATACTTAGCATCACTCCTTTCATGATACGTTGATGCTGAGATATATATTTCAAGTGGCTACAGAATGCATTTTTATCAGTTTAGTTCTGTGAAATACAAAATTTACCTTTTCAGGGTTTCATTTTGCTTGTGCTTTGGCTTAGTAGAAATGCTATTTAATCTTTTCCAAATCAGTCGCTTCCTACTCTTTCCTCCAGACAAGGTGAAACTGATGTATGAACCACACTACTATAAGTTCTTCATCTGCAAAGGCTCCTTTGAGAAAACTCTTTGGAAAGGAGGGCTGTAGGAACTGAGGAAAGAAGAAGATGGCATTTAAGAACTCAGGCTAGCACAGATTTCTTGTTCTCTTAAGCTGCGCATTTAAACATTACTGTTTCCATTTGAAAGAAAACCCTTTTGTTCTGCCACTGCCTCAGAACTTTCCTGACTAGACAGGAATTAGTTAACCACCTCCAAAAAAACTTAAAATTCAAAGACGTGTAATAATTATGCTTGCGGGAAAAAAACAAAAAAAACCCCCCAAACCCCCCAAAAAACCCCAAACGAACACAAAACACCACACCAAACCCTAAGAATGATAATTAAGAGTCTGAAGTACAAAAGGGTAATGCACTGTCCTCTTCCTCAGTAGGGAAGTTCATTAGCAGTGGAATCGTGTCATTTGCCCATCTGTTCATAATTGCATTCACCGCAGGAACTAAGCGACGGAAGTGACATCACCCGGCCTCGGCACAGGCGGCTCAGTGAATCACAAGTGCCTTTGGCTCTGCATGGGCGCTCGCTCCAGCTCCAGCCCAGCCTCTCCTCTAGCCTTCTCCATGGCCCGGGGAGCCCATCCGATTTACACCCATTGCCTGAGCAGGGCTGGCCTGGATCAGCTCTCTGAGAGGGGGGGTGGAAATTAAAAAAAAAGAAAAGGTGACACAGCTTTTGGATAGGAGTAAAGCCATATTGAGGAGGTAATTACCCTTCAACTGGTTGGAGGCATACCTCTTGTTTGTATGTCCTAAACATCGGGTGCTTAGCAGCTGCTGTAATATCAATGGGCGATTGAAACAGGCCCTCATTAGATTAGCGCTGAGCTTATTGCTTGTGCCAGTCTCATTATTATTGGTGACTAAACTGGCAGATTGTCAGGATGCCTCATGGCGAGATGAGCTTTTGCAGCTCTTTGTTTGTAGTTATTATAAACAATGAAGTGAAAGCAATCCCCTGGGCATAGTCATGTCTCAGATGTTTTTTGCAAGCAGTAATCAGCTTGCAGAAGCAGCAATGGTAAACAACTTCTTATTTTAAGAAGCGATATTAATTAAAGCATGAGGCATGGTTCTGAAAGAGAACTTGTTAATTATTTAATGTCACCTGCACTATCAAGCCCACCAGTTGGAAATTGTTTCATTTTCCCTCAGAAGGGCTCTGCCTGTCATCTGAACCAGTGGAAAATAATGTGTGGTGCCAAGTGCCAAAAAAATAGGCAGCGTACAGCTGGGAGTCATATCACATTTTAATGTACAATCCAGGTTTATTACTTCTAAAGACTTCTGGATGTGAATAGTAGGCCATATTACACAGTGTGTATAAATGCTAAACTTAATTGGGAACATTACATTCCTCATAAGAATACAGACAATATTAAGTGGGCTGCAATTGTAGATATTCATGGTTATTGAAATTCCTGGCCATCTACTGATATCACTGCACACCAGTAGATGGTTTGGAAACTCTGCCCAGCTGTTAAATTAAACAGTGTGAATCAAGGGTTTGGCATCTGCTAAAATACACACACGTTAAGAAGAGAGAAGTTTTTCAAGCTTTTAGCAAAGCTTCTGCTGCCGTTCCCCTAGCAGAAGAAAAGGCTTCCTACTTTTCTTGAAAGACCTACAGGTACGACCAGAGAAAGCAGGATATGTGCTGGAATTACTGGGTCTGAAACAGTGCTCGGAGGTGGGCGTAGATCATCTGACTTTGCTTCAGTGGAAATGCTAGCCCCACTGGGAACCACTAGGACTTATTCGGTCACCAGGTTCAGCCCAGGCAGAAGGTCACTGGTATCACTCAAAGGTATTTCTAGTTTCAATTGAGCTAGAAAGTTCCAACACGTGAGTTTTTGTCATAAGATGACAACTTTCTTGTTAAAAGCTGAAAAAGTGAACACAAGTTACAAATATGGAAAAAGTGAAAAAGCACCATCTTTTTCACATCAATAAAAATTTAGACTTCTTTCAAGTGAGTAGCAACCAGTGACTTATTTTTCCAAATTGGTAGACACTGTGCTCTTGCCTCTCAGAAAATAGCATCTGATATTTATGTCTGTTCCTACCATTATGTAAACAGAAATTCAGGTGAGAAAGGACCTGGCAGAACAGGCTGGCAAGACTAAGAATCATCCCCAAACTGACTTCAAACCATTAAACTGCAATGGCAAAGCTAGTGGTTTAAGGGTCATTAATCTCTGTGGGAAAATTTGTCTGAATTGTCACCTCAGTCTTCTCAGTACACATACCTAAATTCCAGCCTGCAACAAGCATCAATCCAAAAGACCACAGCAGTTCAGGCTTTCAACTCCTATGCAGAGGATACAAAACTCTGATAAAAAGTTAACAAAATTATATAAAAATAACCAATTTCTGAGGACATTTTCTACAGGAGAGTTAAACTAAACAGAACAGTAGGAGAAAAACAGGCAAGCATAACAAAGTTATAGGCATCAATAGCTGCAGTAGAGAGAAAAGGAAGTTAGGGAGTAAGCATGCAAGAAAGGACAAGGACATTGATTCACTACTTGCCGATTTGAAAAGCAGGATCATATTTCTTTTTCTGCATACACTGTGCAAGAAAAACCTTGGAGCCCTGAGGACAGAGTCTTAACTAAAGGGTCTGCAATATTAATGAATTGCAATTCTGATAAACTATAAGATCCATCAAAGACTGAGAAGAATACAAAGCTTACCAGAGAGGTTAATTAATTACCTGATAGGTAGAGATAAGACAAAAGGAGATCCATATCCCAAGATGATCTAACCCAAAAGTTGACAGGGCGTATCAGGAAGGATGTTAGCCCCAGGAAGGAGTATATACCGAGGACAAGCAATCAACGTAGTTAGATCTGGCAGTCACTCAGAGCTAACAGTGAAGTAAACATGCTTAAAATGAAGCACCAAGGAATTTAAAAGTAGTATTTCAAATCATGAAACCGTCTGTGGGCTGTTTGTTCCTTTAAGAAACATTTATGATTTGTGAGAACAAAATGCTGCTGTAAGTTACAATTCTATTATCACCTTGCAACACACTAAATTGATTACACAATAATGTTTCTATTTTTTCCCCACTCTCTCAACCATACTCAAAGGTGTCTTAACAGTCAATAAAGTAGCAGCAGCAGCAGCCACAGATTGCTGCTGCTAGACAACATTTTTGAATGGGATTAATTTCACCTTCAGTGGGAAAGAAAAGGGTGATGCATCCACTACTGAGAGCATTTTTCTGCCAGGGTTAAGCGTATGGAAAGGCTGGCAACCTTAGTTTAGGTACATTCTCTTTTTTTCAAGGGAAAAGAGCTGGGGGCAGTAGAAAGTGGGTTGTACAAGACCTTTTTTCTGTGTGTCTACTTCAATATTAACAAGAATTCCACTTTGAGCGTTGGCCAGCAGGAGCTAAAAAAAAAACAAACAAGAAAAAAAACCAAGTTGGATCTTATACAAGACAGCCATTTGATAGCTGCTTACTTTTCTAATCAGTCGTAAACCAACCCATACTCTGTGACAAAATCTAAATTTGCTCAAAGACAGTCAGTGGGTCATGAAACCAATTTTTACTTCAGAAGTAGTAGTTATTTTCCCTGCAGTTTAAAACCAGAGGAGATTCAACCATTGAAAAAAAATCTGTCAAAAGGGAAGCCCATTCTTTATTTGCACAAACACCCCACATCTCAAACTCCATTTGGTTAAATCGTGTATGTTAACAGTTTAAGTTTTTATTTAGGAAAGCATTTTTTTATCATTCACAGTGGAAAGTCCTACAATAAAAAAAAAGCAAAAAATGATTGGAACCATAAACTGAGTACAGTGCTTTCAGCAACTGAGAAAAATAGATTTTTTTTCTACTTCAGTAACCATAATTTTAGCAAATAGGGATAAACAGAGTGATTCATGGGATGTGCAATGCAGGCAGAATACCCTACCTATAGAAGAGAGTAGGTTTAAGAGGGATTTGATTTATAAGTTGGGGTGAGCAGAGCGGGGAGAAAGATTCTGAAATGAATATTTTGATTTTCAATGAACATTTTTTTTACAAAAAAAAAAAAATCTTGGAGATGTCTGTGTGTGTGGAATGTTTTCCACCTGTGAAACATACCATACTTCTGCTGAAGTTCTATTTGAGGAATATGTGAATTGCACTATGCATCTCAAAGGACGCCTCAAATTCTTGGACTTTTGCTGGCATTTACCCTCTGGACTTCTGCTGGCATCTACCCAAAACGGACCTTCCTTTGCATTGCAAAGACGGACAGTTGGCATGCACTACCCAGCCATGCACACACATGCCAGCTGCTGAGGTATTTCTGAGATAAACTGATGGCTCCCTTAGGTGAAAAAAAAAAAAAAAGGAAATGCAGTTCTCCAGACATGGAACCAGTAGGGATACTTACATAATATTCTGCTTACAGCTCCAAATTGCCTTAGCACAACCCTAAAATGCAGAACAGCTCTTTTACTAACTTGCTGCTTCCACAATATTCAAGAAACTAAGCACTTCTACTGTAAGAGAGCATAGACTTTCTTCCTTTGTATTACTGTATAATGGCAATAACACTTCAAATGTTTCCCATTTAGAAGGAAAAGGAGTTCTAACAATATTTGTGTTATTGCAATTGGTCAATTAGTCAGTAACATAGGAATGCATCTGTTACTTTGTTACTTACAGATCTTTAAAGCGGAAAACAATTTTATGAACAAATACTTGGCAACTTGGGCAATAATCACATCAACTTTCCTTTTGTACTGAGAAAAAATAATCTGTAAATGTCACCGTATTGAACAGGAAACAAAAGCAATAAAAACAGTAATGTTGTAAAAGGTTCATAAGATTGCTAAAGAAAGTATGAAATACAGTATTAACCATCCACTGCCTACACTATCATGCTTTTCCACAATACTGAATTCAGTATCTCCATTGTTCTTCCAAAGGACTTGACATTTTCAAAAGAACAATAATTATTAGCTGTATTTAAGACCATTAATTAAAAAAGTGATTAAAAAATGGCAAAAGTTTCACCACCGAGATGTCACAAATTAGGCTTTCTACTCTATTTTTTGCAATGAAAACTTTCTGCCATCATATACAAAAGTAGAAAAAAAAATTTTTGCATTGAATCTCTGCTTTTCTGTGACCTTTCATCTGTCATCTCACTACGGAGACAGACCTGAAGTTGGAAGCAAGATTTAGAGACATTTTGTTGATACTGCTTTGTACTGAGTTGCCTTGATCATCAATAATCAGGATCATGCTTGTGTTCTCAGTTTGGTTTTGTGGTTTTTCTCTTTCCAGCTGTGGCTCTAGATGGTTGCAGATCACCCATGAGTTTTGTGCCACGTCTGCTAGTAGATGCCCTGAAGATCCTCCAGGTAAGTTTTTTCCACTTTTCACTTGGAGGTATTTTTGCTCCTGTTACATCTTTTATATAAATGTTTTCCGACTTCAGTGGCACCATGGTTACTTCAGGGGAAAGGTTCCAGATTTTTAAATGGGATTTAGAGATTTCAGTACATAGCTGACCTAAGAACTAAGGTCTGGTAACCCAGGCACTGAGGTTTTCAGTTCTTCTTGCTTCCAAGCAAGAATGTGAGAGTGAAATTCACTGGAAATTCACATGAAATTTCACTAGATGTGAAACAGTCACTCTGTCAATTGAACACTACTGTAGCAGCTAAAACAATATCTAAACCTAAGCTGCAATGTCTATCATAAGTCCTTTGAAGTCTGCTGGGATTCATACCCTTCCAACTTCATAGTAGTCAGACCAGAATGCCACTTTTTGTTTATGCCATTGGTAAGGGACTTTCTTCTACTTTTGTGGCATTCCTGCCTTGCATAACAGCTGGCCTGTTTTTCACATAGTTCCTGACTTCCTTATCTTGGACGAGGTAGCGATACCTGAGACAGCATGTATATGCCCTTTAGGTCATAGGTTGTTTTCCTGTTGATGTGGGCATGTTGTATATCTCCAGCTTCTGTATGACTGTCCAGAACATCTTTGAGAACTGATCTGAGCTCTGATGGCCAACAGAGATCTTCTGTGGTCAGTGGTTCATGTGGTATGGAGTCTTGCCTTTTGAAATTGCTTTTGCAATTGTTTTTAACTGCGCTGAGGCCTGTTTTCTTGTAAGTCCTAGACATGGATAGCTAGCTTTTCTACAGCATTGAGTAGTCCGTTTACAAGTAATTCTTCAGCTGCTTTGCTGTTCATTATTATTTTGCTGAACAGAAGCAAGTATGTATGAGACAGCCTGTATGAGAAGCATAATTTAGTCCTCCACCTCATCAATCTTTGCTCTAAATTTCCACATTCAGAAAGAGCATGGAAAATAGAGTTGCAACGGTTAAACATTGCCAGGTAATATCATCTCCACTTGTTTCACCTTTTCCATCAGTCTGTTTCTTCAATGCCAGCTCTGCTCTCCTGTTATTTTTTAGAAACTAAATCCTAACATGCATCCACTTGCACTGCTTCTACCCCCAGTCACACTTCCCTCTTAACTGTTCTCTTGTTTTCTGATGTTAGTCTCATCAGACTGCCCATTATCACCATATTTTATTTAATATGCTAAGTAAATAATATGGATAGACTTCAGGAAGCAGAATAATAGTAGAAAGGAGAGTGTAAACTCACCAACACAAGCATTGCAGCTGTCACTGCCTTTCCAATTTTGAGCATACAGACTGATTCATTGGTTCTTCTTCCAAATATTTCATCTATAACTTTTTTGCAAGTTCTTTCAGGTATAAAGACCTTCCTTAGGAAGCTAGTTTAACAAACAAACAAACAGACAAACAAACAAACAAACAGGCGGGGGGGAACACTGGAAAAATGCATTCTATATGAAATCTCAGAATCTCCTGAATAAACACATGCCAGTTCCCTTAGAAGAAGGTGTACAGTACATGGGAGTGAGGGGAAAGTGGAAGAAAAAGAAGGATTCTGGAAATAAATGCTTCATTGAAATAGGCACCTGCTATTAGTTCCAGGAGACAGTACCAATCTTAAAGTGTCTTCAAATTTCCAGTATTATTTGGTTCATTTTTTGCTTAATGGATCATTCTGTGAAACATCGCATTTTTTTGATCACTTAGGGAACAATTAAAGCTAAGTTTCAATGGAATGAAATGCTAGGTCATGAGACTAATGAATACAACTTATTTACTGAGGGTTCATGACATACTACACTGCTAATATATAACAATAATGCCTTCATTAGCAAACATCAATTCTATACAGTACTTCACAATTTTAACACTTCCATCCTGTGAGAGAACAAACAATTTGCATTATATTGCAAATACAGGTTTATCAACTGTAATTTACAGCATTTAGTCTTCCCTCTTTCACAGTATTATACGCGATGGCTCCTATCTCTGGCTGAGGAGCATGATTAAGATAAGGAACAAGCAAATAAAAAGCTACATCCGCTCTTTCCAGTGCTGACTTTGGCATTAGATATTTAATTTAAAAGCCTTTAAGTCATGAAAATTCTACACTAGTGCTATCTGTAATATAATTTTAAAAAAAATCCCTACAATTTTCCAAGATGAGCTGTGTAGTGTTTCAGAGGTGCTTTATTTTATAGTGTTATTGGATGTATTTGCTTTCTAATAATTAGATGTTGTCAATAAGAAAAAAAATATATTCAGTGTATTCACAGACATAGTTTCAGGACATAAAGTGATCACCAGCTGGAATCAGAAAGAAATTTATCCCTATAGTATATTATTGCAAAATTAGGTACATAACATAGGCTTTATTACCTCCTCCAAAGCGTTTGACATTGACCTCTGGTAGACACAGGGTCAACTGGATGGACCTACTGGCCTCTTCTTCTGTAGCAGTTGCTGTGTGCATCTACTTACAGAATGAGTTATGGAATGCAAAAGTATCATCTCTAGCAAAATGTCCATCAATCACTTTGTCTTCTAATACAGGTTTGCTAATGGTGAAGGACCCATTGACCAAGTTTTCCTCTTGTGCATTCCCAATGTTATTTCCATGAGTTTAGAGAAAATGCAACAATATTCATCTGGTCTCCCACTGTGCTTCCAGACCTACAATTGCTATCAGATAAGCTTGGAGGGTGCAGCCCTCCAACATTATGTTTTCCATTTTGGCATATTTTTTACATTTTAAGATATTAGTAGACGAAGCATAAAAATGAATGGGGAAGGAAGGGTGGGGTTAATAGGACACAGGTATCTTACGTAAATGCGCCAGTTTATAGAATAGATCCCAAAATACAGTATTGCATTCAGATTAAGATCAATATCTGGAGCATGGAACTCCTCTTACAAGAAAGAGCCAGACATTTTGCAGCTTGCCTGTATTCACATTCACAAAAGATTTTCTAACACCTAAGCTGTTGTTCAGAGTCTCTACCCATTAATTGAACTTCTAATACAGAGGATTCAGAAACAGTTTACAAAGTTTGGCCATTTCTGTGTAAGGTCAAAAAACAACGCTGTTTAGATCAGTATGGAACTCCCAGAAGCTTTCCTAGGTAATAAGTAACTATCATCTATATGTTAGAGGTATGTCTGAATGGTGCAATACACTGCCATGTAAAAACCTCTGAGCCAGATAAGATTCTAGGAGAAATAAAGGACTACTACAGAGCAGCTCTGCAAGGGCTAATTAACCTAGGCTATGTTATATTGATATCCAAACTAGTATATTCATATCTTGCCTGTCATATAGAAACATGAGGCCTAGAACTGTAATAAAAATGTGTTTTGAAACAAGGTAAGGTGGCATTCCTTATGTCAGAAGATAAGATATTGCCATTTGAAAGATAACTTTGTTCTGTACACGGAACTAATATTTCAATACTTTTTTTGCCTACAAGTTTAAAGAGGTTTAAATATTTGTTGAGGAAGATTTGCTGTGATTGTTTTGGGGTTTTTTTTTGTCTTTTGTTTTTTGTTTTTTGTTTTTATGTGGAATAGGTTATAAAGCAAAGTGAGAAAAGGCTATTGCTCTGCTCTGAGGGTTTTAGAAATTCCATTCTGATGTGCTGTATCTGGGAGAAGCTCTAATTACCTCTAATCTTGAAGGTCCTATGTATTGTATTATTCAGACTTCCCTTGAAACCATAGCACTTGCTGCCCCAGGTAGTTTATACTTCAGAATAAGGGATACATTAGTTTTTACTGCTGCAGAGGAGCACAATGTGAATTTTTAATGGGACCTACTCACTGTCTCCCTTTTCTCACTTGGGCATAGCACTGGTTTTAGGGAAAGAAGAGAAGGTGACAGGAGTAAAAACAAGTTCAGAAGGAAAATAGAGTAGCCATCAGTCAAGTCATATCTGCAGCTATCTCCTAAGGGTAAAACTGGTGTGGTTCTGTTATATCTCATTTCAGTAAAGGCTGGCATAAAAAGGGGCTAAAAGGAGCCTAGAAGACATGAGAAAGAGACAGGGAGAGAGAGATTTAATCAGACTGACTGACAAAGTTAATATATATTCTCTATGAAAGAGGAGTCTCTAGGGTCATGGTTTCAGTGTTGAACAAGAACTCCAGAAAGTTTAGAGAGCGGGATTGAGTCAGAATTGATTTTTCTCTGTTTACTACATTCCCCAAGTGAAAAGTTAATGAACCAAGGCTAAAGCATAAAAAAGGGATACGTTACTTGGAGGGCTGTGATAAAAATATCATCCAGGTAGATCAGGGATGAACTTTCATGCTCCAGAGCAGGCATCTCACTAACCACAAAAAGAAGGAAGGAAAAATGTACTGACAAAGCAGAGCATGCTCTGTGATGATATGCTGTTTCAACCAGAAAATACATAGTAATCTCAACAGCGTAAGTGCATACGGATACCTCTTTACCTACAGATAAGCAGGTATTTGACTGCATCCTTTTGACAGGTCCATGAAGCCTGAGGTAAAGGATTTAGAATCAGAACTATAATTTCTAGGGAGAAATGCCAGAAGTGAGAACGCTGGGCTGTTAATTAGGACTGAAAGTGAGAGATTTGGGGCTCTGAGGCTCACTAGCCCTGTGAAATCTACCTCACTAGTATGATATACTTTCCTCCCATCACTGCCTCTTCCAACCTGCCCCTGACAGAGGCTTTGCATGAAAAGACATGCATTCATTGGTCCCAGCATTTCACAATTGCTCTTTCAAGTACCAAGCAGGGAGTAAGGCTTGGACCCTGCTTTGCATCCTGTATATGGAGCCCTTCCTTGTTCCTTTTCCAGCAAAGAAATGGAACACAACCAGCTGACTCCTTTTACTGTCTTACTCTTTCATTACAAGAAGTCCAGAGCAGCATTTTATCTAAGACTTGTTTTGGATTCAGGAAGAGTGAAGAAATCAGTGCTCTTTGATCAAACCTGGAAGGGGTCATTCTGGATGCTGGAGATAAGTTGCTGATGAAGGATGGCAAAGATTTTTCCAAGTTTCATTTTTCTTCTAAAGCATTGAACTAGGTATTGATGAACACTTTGTTGGAAAAGTTTTTCATAAGCAGAGTCAAAACTAGAGAATATGAATAGCATAAGCTCTGCCACAGCTCATGTTGATTTATACTGGTGGATTTAGTGATTAAAAAGAGACACAGGCTCTGTATCCTGGTGGTTAAGACATTCAGGCATGATATTAAACTCAATATACTTACCCTCAGAGTATTGAGCTTTTAGTGCAGACTATCAAGATTTTAGTGTAGTTTTCACCATGGTCTGTCTGTCTCTCACATTTTTCTGAAAAACTTCATCAGATTCACTTCCATACTTGGGCTAAACTAAAAACTATTTCATCTCTTCAAAATCATGCTTTAGATTAAAAAAGGTTGTTTCCCTTTGAATTTTAGATTCCCTTTCAATTTAGAAAAAAGTGCAGTGCTAACATTTTTACCTCAAACAAGGACAGGAGAGAGAGGGTAACTAAAATAAATCTTAGGTATTTCTTCTGTTGCCCATGGTATTCATATTCCTTTGACTTGACCCTGGCTAGTGCAGCCCACTTTTTTTCACCACCCATTTCCTAAATGGCTTTAGGATACCTATAAAAATTTCAAGGATTGATTACAGGAAAAATGATGAAACATCTCAGAATAGACTAGAAGAACAAGAAGAAACAACAGGGCTCTAATGCTGATATCTAAGTCCATAAGAAATACATCAGGTCAACAATGTGAATCTATTAACAGTATTTTCTTAAAACAAGAAGACAGGCAGGCAAGAGACTGAAGTGTCAAGTAGAAGTTCTACATTGAAGACAGACAGAGGAGTTAAGAGATAGCTGTGTCTTCCTTTATTCTAACATATTTCTTTTTTTCTTTTTTTCATTTGTGAAAAAAATAAACTCTTCTTTATAATGTCACAGGACATATTCAGGGAACAGTCAACACTTCAAAGCTGGTGAAGCATGAAGCAGCTAATGCTACTTGGCACCTTCAGACTCAGTCAACAGGAGGGTAGGAATTTTGAGCACCATAGTTTGGCAACTAGAAGTCTAATGATGGAATTCAAAAGTCCATTGGAAGATGCCATCAAATATTAAATCTGCCTCTGCAGCTCTCAGATTACAGAGCAATGTCAAAAGCAGTCAGCTAAAGCCAGCCACATACTTCAGGCTTTCATGGCCTTTGATGGAAAGCAGATAAAAGCTAGACCCACAGAAAACATTCTGCCCTCAGAGAAGACCGCACAGGTCTCCTATCCATTGATTTTTTTTTCATTTAATTTTATTTTATTTTTTCACTTCAGTAAAAGTGATTTCAGCAAAATGACCCACAAAGGCTTACAATGGAAACCGCACCTGCCAATAGATATGTCTAACAAGGCAAAAGACATGCAACACACGGGATACTCACAGGATACTGGCCTTTTTTAAACTAACCAACCATAATTTTTAAAAATAATTTTTAAGCCTTTATTGTGACAGTTTGCTTCATGATGTCATGCCTGGGCAATTACAGAGCCATAATTGCATAGCTCTGACTCATTGCAAACCAATCAGTGCAGTCAGTTTCCTAATGCTATTTTCTACTATAACATTGTTATTGTAAAGACAGGAATTCTTTAATCATCAAATTGAATGACTGCCAAGAGCTCATTTTATTGACCATTAAACATGCTTCTGTTTAGAAGAAATGCTACAACATCACTGTTTCCAATAGCGGATTTTTTTCTGCAGTGGTTTTTCATAGGACAATCTGCAACCAAACGATAGGTCAAAAAAAAATGTTTATAATCTGCAAATGTACAGGAAATTCACAAATTAAGGTCCTAATTCAGACTGTATTAAAGTCTGCAGTAAAGCTTAATTTTTTTAAAAAGTATTGTATCACAGCCAATACAAGGAAACAACAAAATGCATGTTTTCATTGACAAACACTAAAATTTCTCAAAGATGACTGTTCCAAAAAGTAAAACTAATATCTGCACCTGAACACCACCACTGCATGTCTTTTGATGTTTGGCACCTCTTGGTAATTGAAATGTAATTTTCAGTAAGGTCACAGTTTTAGAAAATTTAATGAAGACTGGTAAATCCACTGCTGAATATTACAGTTTCCTCTCACTGTCAGAGGATTCCATGGGAGGCACAGCATGATGTTGCTTTATTCAGAGAGTAATTTTCCACCTGCTGGAAAGAGGTATCTTGTTGGAAGATACTTCAATGATCTGAAAATTGAGATGAAATAAAAATATATAGATAGCCATACTCACTTTAGTGGCAGAACAGTGGGTTGGTTCCCAGTTTCTGGAAAACCTGTACAAAACCTTATGCCAGTACCTAAATATTTCTACAGCTGCAATTTCTGAGAACACTTGCAGCCCCATTCAGCAAAAAATTACCCAGTTTACAAAAATACATTCTCCTTCAACAGTCAGACCATGAAAAAACATGCAATTATGTTACCTTTTATCTTTGAACACACAGCAAGTCTAGAGTCTATAGGAATAATCTCACTGCATTGACCTGAAAGTATCAACTAATGATTTCCTACTGGTTTCTCTTTTTCTTGTTCAGTTTACCAAAAAAAGTGTACAGAGAATAAAACTAAAATAAAGCCTTTTTCTAAGGCAGTAAAAAATGGAATACTCCTTTGTAGCTCCATAAATATCAGTAGAATCATTATGATATTTGTCACTAATAACCAATTCAATCAATGATAAAGAAAGGGGAAACAGTGCAGTCTAGTAATGTACTTAAAAAAGGATGTGCTTGTACAACAAAACAAATCTGATTATGTGAGTCTGTAAACAAGCAGAGGTTTTGTTCTCTGCCAGTTAGCAAGTGGAGATATCCTTTTTACTGTCATGAAAAATAAAATACGTATTATTAGCAATAAGGAAGCACAAGAGGTACCAAGAAAAAAAAGAAAACAGCATTTACATGCTGGAAAAGAAGGGCAAGAAGGGAGTAAGACATGGCAAAAGAAGAGTGTTTCTGCGGCATAGGTGTACTCACAAATTCATTCACATTTTAGTGCGGGCATGTCACACAATGACAAACTGAGAAACAAGTTCAGAATTTTCCAGTGAGTAAACCAGTCTTTCAGAATACAAATATCAAAAGGCAAACTGACTTGGGCAGTTCATGTTGCAGGTTAGGCGCTACCTGGTAAAAGAACTAGTATTTATGGACCAACAATTCACTGCTGATGTCATTAGATGATGCTGCAAGTGATTTTTTGTCCGGTTGCTCTTCAGTGAAGGCAGCAGGACACAGGCACCTCCATGGAACAGTCTCTGGTGCTGTAGACCATTTTTTCTTTCTTATTTCCCCTGTCCAGGAAGCCATAAAGGGCATAATGCTTTGGATCTCAGTGGATAAGCCAGTACTGTCTTCTAAAACATCTTGAGGTTGTCCTCAAAGCCAAAATCAATGTCTGTTTAGGAATGAACCCAAAAGGATTCAGCTCTCCTATCTGAGCATACCCAGTGCGTTAGTATCCCAGTGCTTTGTATCCTAGCAGACAACCATCAGTAGACTGCCTGAATGCAGATGAAGAGCTTGGTCTTTGCTATTAGTCACAGGCCATGCTAGGTTACCCAGAGAATTTAAAGAATCCATTCATGCCAGTTCAATTGGATTTTGATATATGATATCAAATTTCCCGTGATTTCACCCATTGGAATTTGGGAAAACACACTTCCAGATAAATAGTGTCACATCAGAGGCTGTACCACAGGTATCCAGGGTGCATCACTGAGCATAGGACTAATAAAACTTTCTCTCTATCCCTTTTGCAATGTTGATGTGATCATGTTCTCTCTTTGACTTGTAAGCCCACAGACAACTCTCAAGTGCACACAAAGAAAACTGCAGATATTCACTGAAACATCCAAAGCAAAATTTTCTCAATTGCAGAAAGAATATTGTCACACTAGTGAGTGGAGCAGAAGCTGAATGAGCAGCATGGACAATCATTACACGTCTCTACTTCTTGCAGTATTTGTCAATGCTAACCTTTCATGAAAGACACCAATAAAGAAACTGGGCATTGCCAATATTCCTGTGAAGAAAGTTTCTTTGTCAGCACACAAACAACCTTACAAATGAAATATGGCAGTGAGACAAGAGTTTGTGAGAGACCTGTCTTAAAGAAGGAACCAATCCTTGCTCTGCTGAAAGGATTGAATATAGATGTTGTTTAGTGCTTTGCTAGCTGCTCTTGTAGTTGCAGCAGTTTGTCTGAAGGTATTACAAGTGATAATTGAGCAGAATGAAAGAGAATGACAGCCTGGTGATGGACAGTCAACTACTGAGGCTAAATTAAATGGATGAGGGACAACAAGTCAAGAATCTCAGCATCTAAGCAACCCTAGCCACAGAAACCAGAGCACAGGTTAACTTTTTCCTCCCCCTTTAAAAGATAGTCCTCAGAAAAGAAAACAGCTGTGACTACTGTCAGGAGCCTGAGTGCACCCATGGGCACCACCCTTGCCTTTACCAGCCCCACTGGGACTCTCAGCCAGGCCCCCTCAGGCCTTGACTTGAGGGGCTCCATTCAGGCTTGGATCAGACCATCCACACCTGCCCTGAGACGTGTTCCCTGCCATTCCTGACTTGCTCCTTGGGCTTCTGGCCTGATCTTGGACCAGACTTCTCACCTATCATTTGCCTGATGATCGCAGGATTGTAGATGGACCCTGTCCCTGCCTGCACCTTGGTTTGGGTCCTGTAGGCGAGGGCTCTGCCTATCTTGGGCAGTCCTCCTCATGGGGCTGCCCCACTGTCACTTCTCCTGGTAACTGCTGAGGCAGGAGAGGATGCAAGGAGAGTGAGTCCCATCTTCTCTCTTCCCCTCCCGCTGAAAAATCCCTTGCTGCAGCAGCTGTATGTACATGTACACTAGAGCAGGTACATGGTGGAACATGTTTGTATATAAAGTACTGTCTGGTAGAGTTTGTGGTGGAGGACAAAAGAAACAAGAACTACATCTGGAAACAATGTTGGAGTATGCGTGGGGACCATAGGACATCATGAAGGCAGCACAGAAAACTTCAGATCTTGAAAGCAGTGCCTGACACAAAGGAAGGAAGAAACAAGTTAGTAGGTGCTTTTAAAAGAAGGAAAAGGCAATGGGATATAGTAGAAACTGCCCTAAAATCAGAACAAATCTGATTTTATAAATAAGCACTTTCAAGAAAACAAAAAAAACCACAATTAATGGGGCCAGAAGGAAGACTGGAGTAACACTCCAGACTGACTCCAACAGCAAGAAAAAGCTGTGGTTGAAGACTGAGTGTTTAACACTAACAGGTCCATCCACAGAGCAAATCCATGAAGGAAAGTTATGAAAAATATGTGCGTACATGCAAATAGAGGTCTGAAATAGATGTAGAAATACACTAGTCAAACATCAAAACTGTTAAATATTGTCACCCTGTTCCCATCAGGACTAATTAAAGCTGGCAATGTCAAACAAGATGAAATGCTCCCTACAACATTCAAGTCCCTTGGAAAGACAGTTTCCAACACCTGTTGTTCTCCCAGGGTGGTTGGTTACATTTTCAACTAATGTCATCCAGCCATCACATGATATCCCTAAGTAAATGAGGTGTGGTTGTCTTTATTTACTTCATCTAGATATTTTATAAATATTTCTATTTTACTTTAAGGTCTTGTACAAACTTAAATTATGCACTGTATTTTGGACATTCAGATAAATATTTTGGGAAGTTGTTATAGAATCATAGCATGATTTGGGTTGGAAGGGACCTTAAAGATCATCTAGTTCCATCTCCCCTGCCACGGGTAAGGACGCCTTCCACTGGACCAGGTTGCTTAAAGCCCCATCCTGGCCTCAAACACTTCCAAGGATGAGGCATCCACAACTTCTCTGAGTAACCTGTTCCAGTGCCTCACTACCCTCACAGTGGAGAATTTCTTCCTCATATCTAATCTGAATCTACCTTCTTTCAGTTTAAAGCCATTACCCCTTGTCCTACCACTACATGCCCTGTTAAAGATTCCCTTCCAGTCTTTCCCGTAGGCCCCCTTTAAGTACTGGAAGGTCCCTATAAGGTCTCCCTGGAGCTTTCTCTCCTCCAGGCTGAACAACCCCAACTCTCTCAGCCTATCCTCGTAGGGGAGGTGCTCCAGCCATCTGATCATCTTCATAGCCCTCCTCTGGACTCGCTCAAGCAGGTCCACTGTACACAGCACTCCAGGTGGGGTCTCATGAGAGCGCAGCAGAGGGGGAGAATCACCTCCCTCAACCTGCTGGTCATGCTTCTTTTGATACAGCCCAGGATACAGCTGGCTTTCTCAGCTGTGAGCGCACGTTGCTGGCTCATATTCAGTTTTTCATCCACTAATACCCCCAAGTCATTCTCAGAAGGGCTGCTCTCAATCCACTCATCACCCAGCCTGTATCTGTGCTTGGGATTGCCCTGACCCATGTGCAGGACCTTACACTTAGCCTTGTTGAACTTAATAACATTCTCATGGACCCCCCTCTCAAGCCTCTGGGTGGCAGATGGCATCTGTTCTCTCCAGCATGTTGACTGCACCACACAGCTTGGTGTCACCGGCAAACTTGCTGAGGGTGCACTCAATCCTGATGTCTACATCACCGACAAAGATGTTAAATGGCAATGATCCCAATACTGACCCC
>JAVJGG010000082.1:27114138-27148520 GCA_035590195.1 Aviceda cuculoides | reverse complement strand
GAAGAATGTTGATAACACACTGATGTTTTCAGTTGTTGCTAAGTAGTGTTTAGACTAAGTCAAGGATTTTTCAGCTTTTCACACTCAGCCAGCAAGAAGTCTGGAGGGACACAAGAAGCTGGGAGGGGACACAGCCAGGGCAGCTGACCCAAACTGGGCAAAAGGGGTATTCCATACCATGTGATGTCATGTCTAGTATATAAACTGGGGTGAGTTGGCTGGGGGGGGCAGATCGCTGCTCAAGGACTAACTGGGCATTGGTAGGCGAGCAGTGAACAATTGCATTGTGCATCACTTGTTTTGTCTATTCCAATTCTTTTATTATTATTGTTGTCATTTATTATTATTATCATCATTATCATTATTATTACTATTGTTATTATTATTATTTTCCTTTCTGTCCTATTAAACCGTCTTTATCTCAACCCACAAGGTTTTGGGGTTGTTTATCTTCAGTTCTCTCCCCCATCCCACTGTGGGCGGTGGGGGTGAGAGACCAGCTGTGTGGTGCTTAGCTGCTGGCTAGGGTTAAACCATGACAAGTCCACATGGCAGCTAGGGCAGCTAAGAGGCTTTGTCTTTTCAGGCATGAGGGCAAAGAGGTCTTTGGAAATATTGCTGGGAGTTTTCTTCATTTCATCAAATAGTCTTTTAAATTTTCACCTTCCCCACTCCTCCACTTTTTCTGCCTTTCTAAAACTTTCTTCGACACTGCTGCACTGAGGTGCATTATGAAGTGTTTATTGCTACAGTGCTGTACTAGCCCCTCCACCTTATTCGGCTTATGCTCTCAACCTACATCTTTCAGTCATTTGGTTATAAGCAGCATTTAAAGTACCTCCAAAGACTGCTTTTCTGTTGTTTATGTGGACGTTAGAAGCCTAAGGTATTTCAAATACTGGGGCATTATGAACTTTTTCCATCTATTGCAAGCAGATCCATAGTACCAACTTCACCTCACCCTGCTGATTGTTCCCTGCTTGTAGGATATGAGGCACAACCTGAAAGAGGCAGAGCAGAGTACGATACCAAAGGCTGCACAAGAGCCTTACTGAATCCTGCAGACAGCAGTCGGGAATGCAGCCCAGGGACCAGTAAGTAAAGGTGATGAGCAAATGCTGGAAAAGGAAGTGAAAGAGATGAACCATGTGAATGACAGCAAATGGAGAGAAGTCCTCTTTTCCAAAAACTCTTAAAATTTCTGTCAGTATGAATGACTAACTTGGTAAAGAAATAGATTGACTTTTTAGCTGCCATAAATATTTACAAATAACATACTCTTGCTATTCCTTTATCCAGCCTGCAAAAGACATAATCGGCATTTGCGCACCTACAGTTGTAATGCTATGGTTCTCAGAAGTAACTGGCAACATGATGTATACATTTTTACTTTTGTCTCCTACAAAGAGATGTAAACCAGTTGCAAGGGAATTTAACAGCTGAATTTATAGGTGTTTATGTTTTATAGAACAATCTACTTCCTTCATGTAAGTGACTATTAACTTTATTCAGTATGCCTGAAAGTGAATCATGCCATACAAGCAAAGGATTAGGTTATGCCAGTCTTCTATGTTTATATAAAGTGCTGGCAGCTATTTCAGAAGGGTGCCTGCTCTGAACTTTCTTACCCTGGGGTTATAGATTGTCACCATGAGCCCATCAGGGTAAAGGGAGACTCCTATGGTGAAAGTATCCACCCAGACAAACCTGTTTCTAGAACCTCATTCTGGTTTTGCTCATTTTTTATTCTTATTAATTCACCAATTAATTCCCAGCAGTGTCTCAGCATCTCATGCGTAAGACTCAGCGCATCAGTGGTCTGCAGCTAAACACCTGCAGATGGCAGCTTGAGAAAAATATTGATTTTCAATGACTAGAATTTGTTGTTTAATTCAGCATTAGCTTCATAACCATTCCTTCTTCACCAGCATATGACCACAAGGAGCTTGTCTGTTCTAGGTTGTCAGGAACAAGCCAGTGAGTCAATTCATAGGAGCAGCTTGCTCCCTAAGTAGGCAGGAAGAGAAGATGAAAGGAGTAGACACACAGCTGTGGGGAACGGTACAGCCCCATTCTTCCACACACCACTCTCACGAGTGAAAAACAGAAAGGGTGGACCAGCTACATGATGCAACCCAACACGGGAATTCTAGGAGTGGTGTCCTCTAGCAGTAGTTCTTCACAGCATTTCCCTGGCATAATTCAGCTCACCTGTGCCTATAGTGATAACAATCATCAGGGACAACATGCTAACATTTATTTTTCTGTGTGATTTCATAATAAGTGTATGGATATTATATAGGGAGGAGTTTCTGTTGTGGGAATGAAAGAAAAAAGAAAACATTGAAAAAAACCCTCACTGGCAAATAAGTAAATGCTGCACACATTAAATAAAGAAACAAGATGGAGATGTGTTTCTCAAAGAGAAAAAGTACAGCTGGGAACTGACTTCTCTAGAGGAAGTTTGTGCCATCAAATAAAGGAATAATAGCAATCATTTGATTGTACACCCAACTGCATGGAGGAAAGCAGCAGATCATACAGCCTATAAAGAAAACCCTGTCAACAGAAAAAAAAAAAAAAAAAAAAGAGGAAAAAAAAAAGATTGGTTTACTTCTACACTGACAAGAGACCTTTCCTTTTCAAGTCATTGTTGGTGTATGTACTACCATGTTCCATAAAGTTCAGCCATCTACATTATTTTTCTCTGAATAAGCTTTTACAGAGGATGAATAATCTGAGTTCAAATGTGATGCCTTACCTCCCACATGTAAATCCTCATCTATACAAACTAAGTGGAAGGCAAAATCAGGTCCAAAAAAGTGGGGAATCTTGGATTTTTCCACTGGATCTCCATACTGAGTATTGGACAAAATTCTTACCTGATGCCATGATATATGTACGCCCTGATATTTTTTTATGGAGTACTATAGTATAACCTGTAAAAGATTAGTGTGAATGATTCAACTCTAAAAATGAGCATAGTCTGGAGTATTGAGTTTGGAGTTACAGTACTGCATTGATAGGATTAAGATTCAATAGTACCAGCAGGAGCAAAGACAAAACAAAGAAATCCAAACTAATCTCCAAAAAAGAGTATGCACAGTAATATGATAGCATTACCAGAATTTTCATAGCCATATCACACTGGCAATATATCAAATCCAGTATTTAATCTGTCATCTTTCAAAGAAAAATGTGATAAATCAAGAGAAGGATTATTCTCCCCACAGGAAAAATCTTTTCACAATGCAAACCAGGTCTCTGCTCTGAAGCTTAGGGGTCACGCTTCATCTTTTAAGGAAAAGAAAGTGTGATCATACGATCATTCTAATGAGGTAGTGAAACTACAGAAGTTCTCATTATCCACTTAAATGGATAATCACTCTTTGAATCCCACTGAGCCTGGTGGCATCTTGTGGCAGTGAATTCTACAGATTCATTCTATGTTGATTTACTCTACTTTTTAATAAAATCAGACAATAAATAAGGAAATCAATACTTCTCCTCATGTAAGAGCATTATGAAAATCTGAGGGTTAGCCCTGAAAACTCATTAACTTGGCTGCTATTCAGAACAGCACAATTAAAGACAGGACAGATGAAAAAAAGAAGGGAAAAAACCATTGCTAAATGTTGATAATTATCTTTAGCTATTGGCTCCCTTTAAATAGTACTTAACATATATTAAAATATTTAGCATACTTTTCTATGTCTTTTAGACTGAAAGGGATTTCTGCTTCCAGTTTATATCTCTATAGCCATTAGGTCTTCCCTTTCTAATAAATTCTCATTCACACAATGTTAATGTATCAAATCAATCATATACATTTCCAAGTAAATTCGCCTTGGAGTTTCCATTGAACAGGGCATCTCAGACTTTCTCACTGGGTGTTTTAACTTCTTTAAGCAGCCCTGCCCGTGACACCCTCCCCCACCCCCACATTTTTTTTTGCTCCTTGTCCCACTGAATAATTGATCTCTGCATAAAGGGTTGGTACCAAACCACTAAGTTCAAAACAGAATGAACAACAGATCAATAAAACATGAACTTTTCTCCCACTTCCAGGTTTAACAAAACAGTTATTTCAATAACCAAGCTTGCAGCCAATATTGTTACATTGGTGTTTCTAAGGTCAGAATGGTTTCTAGCTTGAGAGAGCTCCAACCGTTCATTTTTGGTTATAAATGAGAAGATTTAAGTGCCAGAAGATTGACACTTCTACTGAGTAACGAACTTCTCCCACAAAGTCTGATTTCCTCTCGCACTGCACAAAAAAAATGACGAAAAGCACTGGCTAAATTGGCACACTCCCTAATTTAAACTACAGGTACAAACGTGATGTATGAAGCAGTTCTTCCATAGCATTAATTTCACACAACGGATACATATGTCTCAGCAGATATTCCTGCATCTTCTCACTTCGAACCGGAGCTATTTATCATCGGCAGCAGTGCCTCAAACCTTGGCATAGACAAATAAAACTCAGAGAGAAAATGTGTCCCCAGAGGGATGGTCTCTGGTCCCTCCAAAAGTTCAGCAGAAAGAAGGGCATAAATTTATGTAGCAAGGGCAGACTACTGGGAGTTAGGAGATGGGGAGATTTAAGACTCAGTCCCAATACTACAAAACTGTGTTTTCACTGATAAACAGTGAGCTCAAGCTCATACCCGAGCATGGTGAAACTGGGATCCTTGTTCTTCCCACCCACATTGTTGGGGTGTGTGGAGTCAAGCCAAAAACTCCCACAAAACAATATGCTTAGGAAAAGTTGACCTCAGGCTACCTTCAGGTAGAAAAGGGAGGCTATTCCTAACTCCAAAATATGAACCTAGAGATGGGCTAAAAGCATGTTAAGGCTCTGTTCCTCCAGGGTGCTGCTGACCATAAGGAAGATCAGTGCCAATCAGCCCGCACAAGCAGATGCAGTGGTCAGCGGTATGGATAGTTACCAGGTTTGATCTTCAGAACAAGCTTATGCCAACATAAGCATGCCCATACCTGTAGTTTATGTAGTTACTGATCACAAATGCAAGTGTTAACATCTGTAAGCAGTTCACTAACTGCGCAAGAGGTTTGCGCGGAAGCTGAACACATTCATCAGTGACTGTAAGATCATGAATGGTAAACTTTGCCTCAATTTCCCACTGTAGTAAAACTCCAAATGCAATGTTTATCTGCTTCATAGGGTGTCATGAAGCTAAATCTATGAGTATTTGCTAGCTGTAAATGGAAATAGCTGGATCAGTGCATGGTATCATTACTACATTCCCCCAGTGGTGTGGGAAGCATTACTATAATAATTTGCATTCCAAAGGAAAAATCCCCTTTTGAAGATTTACTTGCATTCCAGAAGATGAATTCCCTCCCAGAAAAATCAAAGAAAAAACAACAGAGCTGCTGAGCACACCTTTGCAGAAGGCTGTGTTTCTTCTCTCCAGAGGCTTTACTTTTTTCTTTCTTTTTTTTGTCTTTTTATTATTATTTTAGTCAGCAGGGAGGGCTGAGTCTGTGGGATGGGACCTCTTTTCATTCTCATTTATAGAGTCTTACCAATAACAAGAGATTTAACAATTCATTAAACCAGAAGGTGAAAACAACAGTCCTCTTCACATGAATAACTTTGTCCTTTGGATTACTTTTTCTCTTCAGATATTTCCCCATTCCAATTAATTTTGAAGCCCACCTTCTCATCATGTTGTATCATAAGGCCATTCTCAGTTTCCTCAGTCAAACAACAGTAATTACTTCCTTTAAAAAAATAATTTCTGTAAAGCAGTGATTTAAGTTTGTTAAACACAAATAGTATCCTGCTTCTTCAGCCCAGGCAAAGCCTGGTGTAGACTAGCTATACATAAAAGCTTTGGACTGGTGGCTGCACAACTGCTGTATGCACAAAATGCCATGGTCGCCTTAAGCCTTTTCACCTAGTTGTATTACACAGAATTTCTATATTTGGAGCAAGACTGTTGGCCTTCTTAGCATCCTGCATACTCCAGGGGCACTCCCTGGCCACCTTTCACTGTCTGTACCACCTGCAAACAGGGCATGGGGATAGCTTCAAATGGCAGTGCAAACGTAACCTCTTCTCTGCCCCAAACCAGACAAAGCCACTGTTCCACACTTCAGAATAAAACCTGGACACAGCAGAACCTCCTCTTTAGACCACCATTAGTTGCTTCTACATTTTTCAGCATCTGCTAAAAAAATTCTTACCCAGCTGTGCTCTTACTTCTCTGCTGAAATCATCTGAATGATTTCAGTAGAGGGTGATAATTGAACAGGGATTTCCCTTACAAAGATAGACCACAGCTGCAGGTATAGCATCACAGCATCAGAGAATTGACATGATAATAATTTAAGCACTGAGACTAACACACATCATTCACTAAAGATGGGCAAACAAGGGTTTCTCTGATTTCTTTCCTTTGTGTATGAGAGACTGGTATAACCTCATGGCCTGGGCAAAAGATTGTACCACGCTCAAAGAAAGGTAAGAGGTGAAATGCATACATTGCTCCAACCACAAGGAGTACAGGCCACTTAGATGACCCAGTCTCAAACAAAGACTGTGATTTCCCCAGAGCTGCCGCTCACAGTCCTGGGGCTTTCTGCACTCAGCAGAGCTCCCAGGGAATTAGTTCCACAACAAATTGTGTTTGCACAGATTACTTCTGTCTCTCTATCTTCTAGCTTTTTATTGTGTGACTTCGCTAATTTAATGCTATTTTAAAGGAGGTTTTATACAGCTTGTGTATTCCTCTCAGCAGATAAGCCCATCTGCCTCACACCTTCCAACCCTGGCCTCCTGTTCTCCAGGACTCCCTGCTCCACTCATTTTCCTTTCTCTCTCATTTTCCAGTCTCATTTTCCCAATGTCAAAGCTTGTCCAGCAAGTGCCACCTGGTACCAGCTGTTGCCCAAGCTTCATCACCTTTTTTGTCTCCCCTTATCTAACAATGTTGTCTCCAAATTTAATACTTACCATAGCTATTTTCATTCTCCTGCTAAGTCCCACCCTCTCCCCTGTCCTGTCTCACAGCTTTGGTTTTGAAGCATTTGATTCTTACTACAAAAGCAATGCATGTGTTAATTACAGCTTGGCCTTAAATACAGTACATCTTCAAAAGGTGAATGAGATTTTTTTCCTAGTTAAAAAATATACATTGTAAAAGACTGTCAAAAGCTCTCAAAAATCTTGGCTAATAACCTATGTTCATCTTTTGGTAGAAACTAGCTGTTAAATTCCCTGCTGTGTATGTCTGTTTCTAGCTTCCTATGCACTGTCTGTTGATGCTTATATCATGTTCATCAGTGTGCTTGTATCGACTCATTGCTACGCCACTTTGTAATTATAGGTGGCATAGATATCACCATCTTCCCACTATATGATATTTTCTTCAATTGCTTAAAACTTGGATATTAGGAAAAATTTCTTTTGGATATTAGGAAAAATTTCTTTACTGAAAGGGTTGTCAGACATTGGAATAGACTGCCAGGAAAGTGGTTGAGTCACCATCCCTGGAGGTATTCAAAAAGCGCATAGATGAGGTACTTCATAACATGGTTTAGTGGGCATGGATGATGGTTGGACTCAATGATCTTGGAGGTCTTTTCCAGCCTAAATGATTCTATGATTCTAACTTTGTTAAATTTTAGCAATTGCATGTGCCTTTAAGAGGCTATATTTTTTCTCAGATTATTACTTCAACCACTTTCTAGAACTATGTGCACACACACATACACACACACAAGCTCTAATATATGGGCTTTGGAGCAGGGAAGTGAAAATCTGTAGGGAGTGATCTTTCTATTGGTGATGTGTCGTTTTCCACACTTTTACTTTTTTTCTCAAATCCACCAAATAATGTACTTAAATCTTAGTTAACTCAGAGAGTCAACAGAGATTGCTTCAATTCTGGCAGATAAATTATTTGACAATTCCACCCAAACTATGTACCTTGCAATCTAGAGTGTAGGGATAAAGCAGGGCTTCCCTTCCAACTCCAGCTGCCCCAAACTTGAAAGCTGCCATATCCTTGAATGGAAGAGTTGAGAACATGGCTCTCTTGTGCTGGTTGTACAACACTGTACCTGCGGTTCCTGGGCAATGAGTGGGAAGAAAGTGGGAAGTCCTCTGCTATGATTTGGAAAAATAGGGATCTGAGTAAGGCAGAAAAGCAAGTGAACTGAGAGAATGAAATGAGTATGATTATGGAAAACTTGAGGCAAAAGAAGGTTGGAAGATAAGAAGAAGGACTGGGATCCCTGCTAGCAGCCTGAGACAGAGAGGTGAAGGATGTGGGAAGGAAAGTTGTCACTGAAATCAGCTCTGAACCTTCATAAGTCATTCTTGCACTATGCACACCTTGGTCTGTGCAGAGCAGACATCAATTACTGAAGGAAGACTAAAGAGCGGGGTGGAAAGTTCACAACTCAGAAACTGTAGCTCTTTAAGGCTGCGTATTTCCACACATATTTCATATTAAATGATTTGTCTAGTTAGATGTTTCCCCTTCCATCTTCTGCCTTTTGTCCCACCAGTTCCCAACCCCTAGCCTGCCTGTGCAGCCATTTTTCCCTTCACAGTTCCTCATCCATCATTTTCAAGGACTGCACTTAGCAGAAGAACTGGGGAGGCTAGAGCCCCTATTATCACCACCTGATAAAAAGCATGTCTACATGATGAGGGAAAAGTTGCACTGACTTTCTCTCCCCACACCCTGAAGGTACACCCAGAATCACTGCTTATCCTCAAGTTTCCTAGAGCATTTAAAATAGATTTGACAACATCTTTGTGTGGTATATGGACTGAATGGATAGCTGTTCGATATTCATATCTATTCTCCTCTGCTGATGTGTGATGTAGGGTGTCATGTTGTTGCACTCTGAAGTATACTGAAACCAAGCTCTGAGTATTGACCCTTGAATTTCCCTGACCTGTGAATTTCAGAATGGTCTAGGATCAAAATGCTTTTTCTCTCTTAAGAAGCCCAGGGTCTTCACCCCATAGCTCTTACATCCCAGAGATGTGTATTCTGGAAAGAATGCACAGGTTTTAGTCTCAAATTCTCAGCACTCTGAGGATCGCATTCAAAAGGTGTTGTTTTATTTCAGTTAGGAGAGGCTTTGGTCACCCAGGATCAGGTCTCTGTTCAGCCCCACTCCCAAGAATGTCAGTGCTCCCTACAGCCCCACGCCACTTGGCAGCTCTCTCCTCCGCTGCACAGCTCCGAGTCCTCCCCAGGACATGGCCCGTCCTGGGGAAAAAATAGCATGAGATTACATAACAAAAGATACACTCATAATGTGCATGCACAAGAGGGCAAAATTAAGGTCATGCAGGCTGTTCTGTAATGATTTCTGATTGCTTAATTTCTTCTCAGCACCTACCCTGCTCCCCACTGAAAGGCCCTGTTCCCCCTCCCAGCCTCCACTATTCTTTTTCCTCAGTTTCCTCTTTTTACCCATCCTGACCATTTACAGAATCATGTTTCTGTGTCTCTGTTTCTGCCTCTTGCCCCTGTTTTGATACTTTCTGTACATATGGCTCTCACTCTCTGCTCCTATTTCTCACTGCTGTTTGAACAAACAGTTCACTGCCTAAGGCTGCTGTCTCCTGACAAATACAACTCCCCCCCTCCACCCCGTCCTCATGTCTGACTCTACCTTCTCTCAAACTGTAACACAAAATACTTTCAGATGTACAGAAGACTTTCTGATTTAATTTCCTCTCCAGACACAGAGGGGAATTATTTGAAAAACCCTGATTAGACATGATCTGAATCAACTGAGGCAAAATAATGTACACATAGCACTAATGATACTGAACATTTATACAGAATCTTTAGCCATGAAAGTGCTTTACAAACACTAAGGGAGTGATTTTTCAGAGGTCCTGTGCACTTGTTGCTCAGTGACTTTAGCTTTTTTTTTGTAATTGTTCAATGCTTCTGAAAATGAGAACCCATCTCATTAGTGTTTTAATATTGCCCAAAAAGTCTTCCTAGCTATCATTTTATATATGGAAAAGTAGAACTATAAAGAGCACCACATATACCAAGACGGGGTGTAGGGTTTTTTCCTTCCACTTCCATTTTTACAGCAAAGTCAGAACTGCTTGTAGGTTTGGGGCCTTACACAGAGGAGAACTAAGACAAACATGAAACCCACTGTCTGCTTTTAGTCAATAATTCAATGGTTAGAGTGCTCATCTGCATTGTGAAAGATCTCGCTTATTCTAGTTTGACCCCCCTGAAGTTTGACATCTAGCAGACAGTATAATGAAAGCATTAATATGACCATTTAGCCTGACAGGTAAAGAAGCCAATTCCAAAGAGGGAGCTAAACCTGGGTCTTTTAATACCTTACAAGAACAATCCTAACTAGGTTAGATTTTCTTGTATATTGCTCTACAAGAAAAAAAGGACTGTTCCAGCTTACTTTCCTTATATCAGGAGACATTTCACACATTCTTTTACAGATGGAGGCTCCCTTTTCCCTTTGCAGTCTGGTATAGGACTTCTTGCAATGCCCCAAGTTCTCACTATTTCCTGCTGACTGGCTTCAGCGGTGCTCACCTTACTTCACTGGCTCTCTGTACTCCCCTTTTAAATGCTGAGCTCTTCCTACACATTGTGGAGAACCTGCAGAGACCCCCCATTTTAGGCACACACCCTTGTAATGCCTACATCCCTCATGGATTTAGCCCTTGATGTCTAAGCAACACTGTAAACAGAAAATATCAATGACTCAAAGTTCCTAACTCCAATAGCAACTTAAGCGGAGCTAAGTGGCCACTTAACTCCAAAGTTCACTTAAGAGTTGGTGCAGTTCAGTCCACATAATCTAAATTTCTTTTATCCAACACCCATTTTCTGAAAAAGTATATTTTCTTTAGTATTTTAGAGGAAAGTGTTTTCAGCTAAGTAAATTGGGAATTTATAAAGATTACTAACAGCTGATAAAACATTTCAGTCTGACCCTGTCCTGTTGATATAGGTGGCCCTGAGGTAGCTAACAGCCATTTTATAATTGCAGCTCTTGACTGTGATGATTTGAAAGTCCACTGTCAGAAAACATTGAGTGAAGTCACCTAAATCTGCAGATTTCACATTATCAGTTTCCTACATCAAAAACATTGGGAATATGCATGTTACCTAGGATCCTCTACTGAGGAAGGCTTTCCTCTAGTAGGTCATACTTTGCAGACTCTTCTGCATGTGTCATCGGCCATGTCACTAAAACTAACTATTTTCTGTCCTTTTAGCCCATAAATAGCTAAAACCAAACCTGTATTCAGTGACAATTTGAGATACTAGAATTGGTAATGCTCTTCTGAAAAAATAAGACGGAAAGATTATCAGTGGGTCAGACCTAACCTCAGTGATTTTAAAAAAATTAAGAACTACCCTACTTTGGGGTAAGGAGCTCTTTTGATACAGATATTTGCCAAAGATAATAGGCCTTCTGGGCTTGCAGGCAATATTTCCTCTAACATTTTCAAGTAGTTAAACAGTTGCAGTTTCTGACATTTCGAGCCCAATGTAAAGCCTCATGTAGCATGAACTAGTGGTTGCAGTGCATCGTTACAGGAAATTTTAGAAATCATCTCTCCTTGATCCTACCCTTTAAGTGTGCCTGCCTGGCTTTGTGATTCGGCCCAGTGGTCCTGCCTTTTTCTCCATGGTACAGCAAGATGAACTTGATCTATAGAACTTGTTTGGTTTCTCTGAGGAACTTTGAATTCTTTCCTTGCTACAAGTATTTATAAGGGTATTCAGCAGCTTAAAAAAGGAGTCTTTCCTTTTTTTCCCCCACTGTCTTGTAGTTCAATTACTTTGTTTTCGAGGCTTGAAAGAGATCCTACACAACAGCAACTTCCTTTGCAATCCCAGTAACTCCTGCTCAGCGAAGCAGATCTCACCAGTGGGGCTCAAACTCCTTATAAGAAAGGAAGAAAAGTGTCATAAAGCTCAAGTTGAAAGCTCTGCTGGACAGCTTGTCACAGGAAGGGCAGAATATTGCCAGTTTTCAGAAATGAGCCTAGATTACAAAGACACTATGCAGTACAGTGTTCTTTATTTTGCCATATGGTGCTAGGAGTCCTGTGAAAAAAATTGGAAAAAGAAGGCAAAGCTGAGACAGTACATATGCATATTTGAAGGTTGCCCATTCATTTCTTGGATTTCATCAAAAATTAACATCTTTGCATTGTTGTTTCTTAAGTAGTGCTGTGTATGTGTGTGCATGCATATGCGTGGATATATACACATTTTTTATATACATACAGGTTTAAGAACCATTTTCGAAAGTGAAAAATAGTTTTAAAGTTCCTCACATATAAATTTCCATCCTCTGAGGATCTTATGGGAAACTTTCACTCTTTGCAAACCCCTGGATGAAAGTCGTCTTTTTTTTCATATCTAACTTTAAAATTATTTTACGAGTACGAATAGAGCTAACACTAGAACTCAACCTAGTCCAAATTTACCATTCCTAGAATTAGCAACCTACCTACACTAGCATCTAAATAAAAGATCTAACACCAAACTGTACTCATGAAAATTTTTGGAATGAATATATGGTACTTATACTGTAAATATAGTTTGCTTTATGTTCATGACAGTTTTATGGCTTCCTGTCTTATCTGAAATTGCCTCACCTCAGATTCATTGTGAAGCTGTTTTACTATAACATCATGGCAATTTTCACCAACCATTTCGGTTTATCAAGACACTTTTAAATCTCCAGGAAGTTGATTAAAACCCCATCACCCTTTTGCTTTCTGGAAGTAGACTGCACTTGCATCCCAACAATTTCTATGAGCAAAATATCCATTTCATTTGAACAAAGCTTTGGGTTAAAATAGATACAACATTACATTCCCCAGCATAACTGTTTCAAGCCTCATAAGTCTGGGTTATAGCAAGTCCTGTGGCCTTTAATAGAAAGCATGATTGATAAAGAAATTAATTCTGAGATTACGGTGCAAAACAAACAGTGTGGTACAAGATCTCAGGTTAAGAAACTTAGTGATGGTATTGATGATTTCAGGTGAAGCAGAGGCTTTATTGTTTGTAAAACACTGGGATGAGCTGATTTGCCGACTTTGAAAGATTTTTCTTGTGTCCTTTCTTCCCCTTACCAACTCACTGAAATATGTACAGAGGACATTGGGAAAAAGCCTGAAGGCATGTGCATGTGTGTGTGTGTGAAGTACATATATGTACATATACGCACCTATGTATGTATGTGTATATATGTATGTGTATGTATACACATATAAACTTTGGGCTTTCAATGATACAGAAATTTCCAAATTGACAAATAGTCTCATATATTATATATAGTCTCTAATATATTATATATAATGTGTATAGCATATATTTTATATTCAACATGAAATACATGTACAACATACATGTGTAATTTGTATACTACATATATATGTAAGAGTGCATATTTTTCTTCCTTGTTGGTAGAAAATCAATTGTTTATTTCCTCGAAACACCTGACATTTCCAATAACACCCTGTGTAACAACTACTGTCTTTAAAAATACATTACTATCATAAACTATCATATGCAATATATAATAGGGGGAAAATCCCCAGCAAATCCATTGTTGCCATAATTCATAACCAGTTTGTTAGAGGCTTAACTGCTTTCAGCTTTGCCTTGGGCCATTAACTAACAAACCAACCATTAACTGGTAGTAATGACCATTTTTTCCCAGAGATTATTGCTTAATTGAACTCCTGTGCTGTGTTGGTTATTTTTATGCTATCTCACAATGACTATGCATTACTGCATTTTCCTGGTATCCCAACCACCTACTGAAATAAACAAGATAAGTGTTGGAGAATTGGATCTTTCACTGTATATACTATTTAAAATACATTACTTTAATGAACAGCTTTGATGTAGCAGACGTGCTTTTTCATTTTGCCTGTTCTCTAGAGCATATGCATCAAGTAACTTAGACGCAGAATTAATGCATGCTGCTGTTCAGTAATGTATACAATGTCAAGGCACTGTATTAGTAAGCTGTGTTATATATTCATTTGGGTAAGACACATTTGATTATTAGCATTCTGTTCTTCAGCAACAAGCCACATGTGCTGTCTGTTGCCATGGCAATAAATTAGGAAGGATAACCTGACTACTTATCAATTTTTATTAGTGCAATCATCCTACCTGCTTAACCCCTCAGTAACAGTAGCATATTTAAACACCGCTGATAAAATCTATGCAACTCTGGGGGTGTGAGTTAAGCTA
This sequence comes from Aviceda cuculoides, assembly GCA_035590195.1. Classification (NCBI taxonomy): domain Eukaryota; kingdom Metazoa; phylum Chordata; class Aves; order Accipitriformes; family Accipitridae; genus Aviceda; species Aviceda cuculoides. The sequence continues at coordinate 27,134,241 of JAVJGG010000082.1, read as the reverse complement.
ATAGGGCGGGGAGGAAGCCAAGTTACTGTGGAGATGAGGGAGAGAAATACTGACTTACAACATGATGCTGATGTGATTCATTAACATTGCAGGATCAAAAATGTTAACGTTTATGAGGACTTAGCACAGTGGGAAGAGATGAAAATAAACACAGAAACTTAAGACGGATAAAATGAAAAGTGCTTCCCTTCTGCTGTGTTTAAAGCAGTATGTGTAAATGCATATGTTAAACTATAAACCTGAATAAATGGAATCAAAACATGTACTTGCTAAATGTTAAGGAACATCATATACTACTAAATATATCCTTTAAAGTAAAAGGAAATTAACTCATAAGAACATCAGCATGATTTTCTTTAAGATATTAAAATTATATTACTATTGGTCTGTGACCTTTAAGACTACTGCTAACACCCTTTCAATTATCACCCATAGAAAAATCAATTATTCTGTAGTACTCAGAAATAAGAATAAGCTTCCTATTCATTCCAAGATCTTTCTGGGATCAAAATAAAAGTTACAACAGATTTATTCTGAAGTATCTCATTTTGATCTAAAGATCTAAATGTTCCTGCAGAGCTAAGTATCGTTAATCTGTGTTTGATTGTTGTAAGGCTGGCTATTTAAATCTCAGTGTTAGCATTAATGTTATTGCTGGGTTTACACACATTAAAAAAAAGTCTTGCAAATCTTGTTTGTTTTAATGAAGTGCTGGATCTCACTGGTATGAAAGCAGGGTGTGAATGCACAGCACAGCAGCGAAGGCTGGACAGGGACCTCCTTGGAGCTGTTTTCTGTATGGATACCCTTACTGGGAGGAGACATGCCCTGCTCTGCTTTTGGCTTCCAGGATGACCCAACCCATCGTCTCAGTCTTACTATCATCCTTTCGCTGTCCACAGGATTTGAGTTGTCATATTAAACTGTACATCTGTGGGCATAGCATTATTAGGTTAGTAAAAGACTGTGAATTCAAAACTTTTCCAAAGCCTTAAAAAAAAGGAAATATTCAAAACAAGTAACTCCTTACTTCAGCTGGGAAGTATTAACGCAACATTTTCCAAAACACCTAAATCCCTCACTTAAAAGACTGCCAACTCTCATCTTTTTAGGAGCCGTGGGGAATATGAAAAGAATTTGATGGGAGCTAAACCTTGTCTCCTGGAGAAAGGAGCAGCTGTGGCGTGCCAGAGGAAAAGCCCTGTCTCCTGGGATTAAGAGTTCTCTCCCAGGGAGAGGCAGATCTCTTCCCTCCCCTCTTCACTGGCACCTGCTGCTCTCGCCAGGGTAGATGAGGGGCCACCATGGGCAGGCTGCACTTTCTTTCCCACTGAGAGCTTCCTTCACCTACCTTGATGAATGAAAAATACCCCCTGGGATGGCAAAGCTGCTGGTGGGACAGACATGATGTGGAAATGACACTGACAGGAAAGGGAGCCAGCATAGGGAGCAAGGGAGACCTCAGGAGTTTGGGGCAGGAATCACTGCTGGGAGAGAAGCAAGCAGATGTGGCGTTTGAAGCAGCCTGAGCTGTGACAATATAGGACATCTGGAAGGACTAATACCTTTTTTTTATTATTCATCCCTACATGAATTGTCAAAGAAAGTTAAAATAAACCACAGTTCAAATCAGTGTGCATTTCTAAAGCATCTGAAATCTTTTAATCTGGGAGCAACCTGGGGTTTAAGTTTCTTCCTAAAATGAGGCACAGTCTTCCAGGTCATTTAGGTACTTCGAAATACTGAGTTATACAAGCATCAAGTCTGTGCACTTTCAATGATAACAAAACTCTCAAGACATGTTTGACAAGTAGTCTCAGGGTCAGAATATTTTTCCCCACAATGTTTTAAATGTTAAAAGAAGCCTGTGCCTTATGAAGTAATTTGTTTTAGAAGGAATAGTTGAAATTCACTTTACAGTCTACAGCGAGCTTCTAATCAGATGTGCCAAATGTTTTTCTCCACAATGCCAAACCACCAGCCAGACACAAGGCCAAGGCTAGCTGACAGTTCAGAAGTCTTGATTTATAAAAGAATAGGGTATCCACTGGCTACAAGCTCTGTGCATGCCTGTCTGTGTGTGTGCATTCAGTAATAATAATAGGATTTGGTAAATCTGGGACTGTTCACTGCGCCTCCTGTTCTTTGCAAGACTCTCAGATTTCTGAAGGAAAATACTTTGTTCAAACCTCAGATTGCCACTATGCTTTCTACACTTGAGATGTTAAGATGATCCATTTCGTTCCCATAGTTGAAGATGTATTTTCAGTGGAGCCTGACAACGGTGACCAACATCAAAGTTCAAACTGAACTGATGGATTACTTACTCTGTTTCACTCCAGTCATGGTCTGTAAAGGAAACAAGGCACTGCTACAAATGCCTGTGCATTGACAGATTTCCAAACAGGGCGGCTGTTTGTGCAGACCTCTCTGGAATGAATCCTGTGTGCAAACAGAACTTTTCCAGTTGGAAGCTGAACAAATCCCAACATTGTTATCTCCCAAAAAAGCTCAACTTTCCCTGTCAGCACCTCACTAGAGGAAGGAGTTGTAAAACTCTGTATCCACTCAGACTGTTTCCAATAAACTGTAACAGTAGTGCACATCTAATTAATATACCCATGAGCATTTATAAATGTTGGAGTTTGAGCATAAAGCTATTGTCGATATCAAGTGTCACTTTAACAACTGGAATTTTCGCAATCTACACATCGGTACTGATTGGACTAAAATGGGATTGGAACAGCAACAGAAGTGTATTCAAGTTACTGAGTCTTGGTATCGTGCTAGCATCCAATATCATGTTCCCATGGGTTTGGCACAGGCTGTGAGAAGGCACACAGTTCATCACAAGGTGAGATTTACATGCAAATCGAAGACATCACAAAAATAGATACCAAGATACCATTAGGGGCTGTAGAAGAATTCTGTCTTTGTGTTCAAGCAGGCAACAGATGCTTTTGGTATCAGAACCTCAGACAAAGGAGAAAATAGTGTTATCCCGAATATGACAGGTAAGGCTCAGTTTTGAAGACAAGTTCTTCGAAACTGAGAGGGGAAAGAACAATTTCTCTAAAAGCCAATCTTCTGTCATCTTAAACTGACATTTGGTGATTTAATTCATAAACCAAAATAACATTACTGCAGAAAAAACTGAAGAACAGAAGCTAATCAGGTAAAGATTGTTAAATAAATAAATACGGGCCACGCAGTGGTTCACCTATGCATGAATGCAAGAAGCAAAACTTTTTTTGCTTCCCAGTCCCAGCTATTTTTAGACTGGGCGACATTATAAAGGGATAAGTGGCTCTCTTTTTCATATGAGAACAAGGCCATGCAAAATAGGAAACCTCTCCCTGTTTCACTCCTGCAGCTGGGAAAACAATTCCTGTTGAAGGTATTGCACCAGCACTGCAGCAGATCACTTCTGCCTCAAGAGTGAAAATAAATCAGGCAAGAGGCTGTGAGTGACAGTCTGTTCCAATCTCCTTTTGGGACCAAGAAGCATTCTTAGGAAGGTAATAAAAGGACAATTTCTCTCTAAATAAACAAACAATCTGCTGTGAAAAGTGTCCATCATGTTTCTTGTTTTTCATCTTTTGATTCCAGGATGACTCCACATTTGCTGAAGAGCTTAACAGAACAAAATACATCCCTGGGATAAGGGAGATACACAGGCAGGAGGGAGAGAGATTCTACAGAATAGGTGTTTTTGCAGAGGAAGAATTCTACAGGATGGGTACATGTGCTAGAAAAAAATATATATATAAATATTCTTCTATAACATTTTTTAAGTAGTTTCTACAGGAAGCATTAAAAGTTCAGTCCTCAGTTCATTGTATACGACTCAGCCATAAGAGGCAGTTCAACAGTCCCAGTGTCTGGGTTCCAGTAAAAAAGAAAGCTTAATAAGAAAAAATAAGAAAAGCAAAACCACATAAGACACTGAGAGTTACAACCGGTGAGCAAAAACCCAAATCCCTGCCCAATTAACACCAGTGAAACTAAAATATCATATATAGAGCTGTTTGTTTATTTGAACTTTGTTTCCTTTCTCTAACAAAAGCACACAGAGAAGTCAGAGATACAGAAATTCTCTGACAGAAGAAAGTTCCCAGTAATGACAGTTCAGACATTTTTAAAAAATGACTAGCACACAGAGCCACATGAATGCTTTCTAGCTGATCTAAAAGTCTTACTTCCCTCGCTCTGTGCCTTGCACTTTACCATAGCCACTATACTTTTACTGTTTTCACAAGTAAAAAGTTTGCTAATGACCAAGCCTCAGGGAAGGGGTATGGCCACAGCATTCTCCAGAGGCACAAAAACTCATGAGTTTGACAGATGTTTTTATTCATTTTCACTTCTCTGTTCATACTGTACAATTGTGATTCTTTTTTACTGTTCCTTTTACGCTATTGTCAGCTCTCTTCTGGCTCCTTAAATAAATCCTCAGCTAAACCCCAAGTGTAAAGACCATACATTTTTTCCTCTGAACTGTAAGCATTATAAGTATATTTGTGATGCTTTCACTCCTACAAGACCCTTTATTTTTCTGTCTTTAATTTATACAGTTTCTCCAGAGAAATCATCAGGTGCACAGGCAAGCAGCCAGATGTGGAAGTTGTGATTTTGTATAAGTATTAGATATATTGTGATTGATTACTCAGACTAACAAATAGCAAGAGTTCAGAAGAACTCAAGAGAGACATACCTACATGATGTGAGAGCAGAATACTTAGTCAAATATTTGACACACAGTTTTGCTTAATTCTAACACAGTTTACAAAGTGGCTCCCCAAGCCCCAAGACAAAGGAAACTAAGTTTCTGATGGATATCAGGGTCTAAGAAGTTATAACTTATTCTTGAAACTTTTCCAAGGTTGAGCATTCATAAAGTATTTCTCCTGAGCACAGAGTCTTTGGTATCTTATAAAGGCTGAATTCACAGTGCAGTTTTTCCCACAGTTGGAAGGGAATTGATACCTATCTTTTACCCTCCTGCCTACTTTCACAAAATCCTACAGGAACTTAATAATCTGTGTAAACTTTACCCTTCAGTCAAATTTGGTTGGAATCAGGAAACTAATTCAAAAGTTGTTCTGGAGGTGTGGGGGACAAACAGACAGACAGCTTTGATATGTGTGTGCAGTTACATGTAGCCACACACACAGCATAACCATGTAAGCCTTGTTTTCCCATGAAACCGGAGTACAAAATAAATTAATATTTGACCAACTGGGCTTAATAGTTTCTGTACCTGTCAACACGTATTTTTCCCTGAGATTGGACAGATTAGAAATACAAACTTTGTAGTGTGCAAGGTTAATAAATCTAGACTGTGAAGGGTGAAAGACAATCCAAGGAAGGGAATAAATTCCAAGGTTCAAAACTCCTTTGCTGACACAAGGGCACCAGTAACGTCTCATTTTTACTGAGGAAACTTCAGTCTAGTTCCCTCAGCTGTGCAAAGCTGTGGTAGGAGTGTCAACCTGGCCAAGGTGTTATGTCTCAAAACGGTACCTAACTGCTGAAGGTTTTATAATGTAAAAACAAAACCTAGAGATGCTTTCTGAACCAAATAACCCTGCATTCTCATTTTCAACATGAACACCACATTCATCATTTTCAGTATCCAAGGAACCTGATAAATCATTGAATGCTCTGTGAGAGGTGTTGCAAAGATACCAGCTGGAGTAGCATGCTCCGATCTCAGAAGAAAGAGGAAGTAAGACTAACTCTATCAGAAGAAAGATTAAACAAATAAGGAAAAAAGCTTGAATTCTTTAGCTTGATGAAGCAAATACTGTGCAGGGCCACAGCTACAATACATAACTGTAGTAAGATGGACAGCTATTTAAGCTACAAGACAATGTCAACACAAGGACATTTGTCCATGAATAAAATTAAGCTTGCTTTTTTCCAGCTGTAAGAACACTGAGATTCTCAACGCCCTCCCTGTATGGACAGTGGTTTTTAAAAGGTCAGGTTTTACTTGGCATTTGATCTATTTAAGAGATTTTATGACATCCTTGCCTGGAAAGGGACTGAACGTGAAGATGCAGGTGGTGTTCACCAGTCTTATCTTCCTGTGAAATCTTATGGACTCTTGCGTTACTGGTATCTAAATGCAGCACACCAAAGACATAAGTGAAAGTCCAAGGGACATTTTCAGAAAGAGAAGTTGTCCAATTCTTGCAGTATTGCAGTGACCAAAATATTATTTTCTACTCTAAGCTCCAAAAAGGAAGAAAAAGAGTCCCCTCCTCAGTCTGCCTGTAACTCTGTGTTGCAAACAATTAACAACTCCCCTCGAGAGATGCAAATATGATTCCATCCAACTCTTCAAACCAATTCTCCATTCCACCATTATAATTTCCCTTTCACCTGGTTTGATCTTTCAGAAAACATCTGCAACTGTGGTTGTTTTTAATTGTTATTCCAAAGAACTTTGTTAACTACCAACACTTCTGTCTGTATGTTCACTTTTGTCATTTTATCAAGCAAGTTTGCTCCAGTTACTGTCCTAAAAGCCTCAATAAATTCATAATATATTCACTGTGAAAATTAAAATTCTACTGCTTGCAAAAGTGTTATGGTTTAGTGCTTGAGACTCTGATCTTTGCAGAGTAGTACAAGGAACTTTGTGAAGTCAAGACGTCTATCTCCCAGCTCAAAGGAAGAATCAATTATACTCCAGTTTTGCTATAACTGATGAGCATCCTACCCTCAATTCCCAAATTTTTATCCTATTCAACTACTGTGTTAGCAATCATCAAGTTGACACTAGTGTCTAAGAGTTAAACAAATATTTAAACAAATTATTTCATTTGTAAGCATTAAAGCTCTTCTGATGATTGCTAAATCAATATTAAACAAGGTGGAAACATTTAAGATCTGCTCACCAGAGCTGCAAGTTAAAGTATTCTGTTATAGTACACCAGTAGTCATAGATCTAAATTTATCCATTGTAATCAATAATTTTAAGACATAGGATTTAGCTTGGGTATACATTTTTATTATCCTTCGAGACTCCTCAACAGTGCAGAGATCCACAGTTGTCTATTTTTAAATAAAAGGTTAAACTCTTGGCCTTTTAGCTGTGTGTATCCGTGGCTGTTAGAAGAAGTGTGAACTAAATAGCCTGCTGAAATGTTGCATTTCAAAAGACCAGGAATGGGCAGAAGTGGTAAGAGTCCTTATTATACATGAACTAGATGAGCACTCCAGCTGCATTCTGCTTTCAATTTCTTTTGAATCATCCCTAATCCTTGGAACTAAAATGTGATTTAGGGAGGAAAACACAGTTTGAATTCTGCATCTAGGTAAGAGAGAGAAAAGTCAACAGATAGAGAAACAATGTCAAAAAGGCATTTTTAGACTAAGTATTCCTGTTAGACTGAAGCAGGAGTGTTCTCCATGTCACAGGCTAGGATTATAAGATGTCTGCCTGAGCTTTTTCTTAATAACAATGTTGTGAACCCAGACTTTCTTAAAAATAGAAGTTTGTTCTTTTTTCAGGAAAACAATGAACTGTTTTGGAACAGATGTACAGAACTCAGTGAGATGACTCATCAGCTGTGCTCAGTTACAGTGGCTTTATCTGTAAATGCGTATAGACGAAAAGCCACTCAAGAGAGTTCGTAAAAGAACAGCCAATCTACTGAGAGCTAATCACACTGGGCTATTCTTGGAGGAACATGGTGTTTGTACGTAATGCCAACAGTTACCAATTATTGCTTCTGCTTGGAAAAATGAATAGATCTGTGCAGTTATTCAATGGTGCTCTCTGTGAAGACTCTTTTTAAAATATCGGAACCTGTAATCGTCTAACACTGACTTGATCCAGCAACTGAGCTCTCTGCAGTGTGAAGGCATAGCTGCTTAACTTAAGCTCGTTTTCTCCACAGGAGACATCCAGTGCCTGGCATACTAAGATGCATATTATAATATGTCATTTGCATAAGGTTGCATTAAATTCAGGAAAATGGATTAAAATCTGCATTTTAATGCTAACTATTTTCATGATATCTGCCTTATGAGGAAATGACAGATACCCCATCAGATTTCTACTGATGTTAATAAATGACACCAACCTTAAACATGAGGAATGTAGGGGTGAATCATACCCTTATAACCAAAATAAGGATTACAGTCTCATTCCCTCTGACGTACAAATTAAGACCAATTTAGTGTAGAAATTTTTGTTTCACAAGTGAGTACTGGCAACATTAAAAAGAGAGAACAAAATGGAGCATCTTTACTAGCAAGTCCATAACTTTCTTTTCAAATCCAACAGTTCTATTGTTAGCTAAAAGGTCTCTTTTGTGACAATTATTGAAAAGTTGGTGCATCACCTTTAAAGTCCTTCAAAGTCAACTGCGGTACCTGTACATTATGTGCCTTTTTTAACAGATGTAAAAAAAATTATATGGATTTGAAGGAGGACATATGGTAAAAGACAGGCAAAGAAATTTGTATGATTTATTCATATAATTTTGAAGTAGCATATTTAAAATCTCGTCCCATTAACATCCATTGCCCACCTAATTACTATAAGTAATTGACAGCTCTCATTAGGAAGAGACAAAACTAAAGGGAATTAAGGTCTTGATCTTGCAGTTGGATTTCCATGAGCCAATGCCTTCATTGTTTGGAGCCTCTCTGGCATATGTGGGCTCGGTCTGGATACAGGAGTCCATCTATGCAAATGTGATTGCAAGATCAGGACCTAAGTGATATCATGGGAATTAAGCAGATTCTGCTATTTGGAACAGATCTGCTCCAAAGTTACATAGCAAGTTAAAAGTTATCAATTGTCAGGGAATAGAGTAAATACATGATAGTTACCTGAATTTGGAAAATATTGCAAATGACCCACTCTTTGTTAATCCAAATCTGCCAGCAGAGGAGAAGATAATTTTGCAACCTTGTTCCTTGCACTTTTTATGCCATTAGTGGGCCTTTTAAAATTCTGAGAGATTTTAAATGCTGTGTGGGGAGATAAATACCAAAATCCTGTTAAGAATAATAAGATTTTCTCATGGAACTCACCACATATATCTTTGCAAATTTATCCCTCAAGCTCTAATCAAGCATTTGGGGAATATTATTTTTTTTATAGCCAGTTTTAAGATCAATTGTACTGTATCATACCTATACAAAATAAGTACACTCCTATTTTATCCATGTCCAGCTGGGCAAATGGTGTGGGCCAAATTTACCCATGGACTAAGGAGTTGTAAATCCCACTGGAGTGCTGTGATTAATAGATGACTAAGCAATACTGCATGTTACACATGGCAATAAATTGATAGGGAAATAAATGAAAGTGGTGTGCCAGAGAGAAAATTTAAGAAAGTAGTACCAAGAATGTACACAAGCAGAAGCTATAAAATGATCAAAGATAAAAGTATATCTCATCTGATTCCTGGCAAAGTAACTGACCCCACACACACCTGCAAATGCTCCTGCCTTGCCATGTTCCCTTTTAGAATTATCCCTTCCTTGTACTTGCTCACTTACTTTCATAGTGTGTACAAACTATATGCTAATTAGATGCAAAATCCATTTTGCTACATATTTTTTTTCATACCTAACATAGTTACTGCTGGAGATGCCAGTGTATTTAACCGCAGATTCTAACACCTGGAATAACAGACTTTTGCTAGTTGGATCTGGGAGGGAGCTGAACTGATTAAGTTTGTGGGTTTGTACTTTCTGCCCTTACCACAGCAGTGCTAGGTAAGGACAGCCTTCCCTGCCTCCCCAGCTGCGCTTCTTGCACCCTCCCACCACACTCTTACTTCTCTGTCCTGTACTCCACACAAAACAGGAACCTCCCCTTTGGCTCACAGCTTCATCTCATGAGCCCTACCTGTTTAATAGCTGCCCAGAGATGTGCAAGCATTGATTGGCAGGTGCTGATCACCATGATGCACGTAACAACTGGGCAAGTGGTTCCTTTCCCCTGGAGCAGTTAGGTGTTATGTTCAGCTTGCATTTTCCTCTCATGGGGCTTTACTTCAGACCTGTATCCTCTCCCCAGCCCTTGTAGCACATAGAGATGACACAACCTCACTGGCATTGTTTCCTTTCCAAAAAGATCGAAATGTTCCCTGAAACACTGCAAAATTGGAGGGGAATATGGTCTCTGAAACTGCTTTCAGAAAAAAAACATAAAGGTCATATTTTACTGCTGTATAAGTTTCTTAGTCTTGTATTTGAACAGGAGAAAGGAACTCCCAGAAAATAAATAGAATGTGGAATTTCTATTGTCTATTCTGTAAAGTCACTGTGGAGTGGGTGGCTGGCTAAAAAAAAAAAAAAAAAGGAAAAAACACTTTTCCAACACTATATGTGTAGGGCATGAACAACAATAGCCTGAATCATAAATATCTTCTTTGCAGCTGGGAGTGGGGAAGAGAGCTTACTGGCTGAGAAGAATGGAGTTTATTATATTGCAAGAAATATGCAAAAAATCAGATTTTGAAGCAAGATCGGGATACTCACTGCAAGAGCTCTATGAATAACTGCTTTGGGGCTTGCTGGCAGAACAGAAAAATAAAAAGCTCGACTCAAAAGTAAAACATCTTGGTTTTCTAATGAAAAGAGATGTTTCATTCTTGGTGAAATTAATGACCATTTCATATTAATTTTCTATAAATCAAGTACTAAAACTCAATCATAGCATTTAGCTTAAATGATGTTAGGTCCAGATAGCCCTCTTTTAATCCTGTCTGAGTATTAATTATGTTGTAGATAGCAATTGAGATAACTGTTATCCACACTGACATATATTAAAAAAAAAAAAAACATACGCAGATAGTAGAGCTATTGAATGTATACTAATAAAAATAATAAATATATGTATTACTAAAAGAGTTAGCTTGCTGGGGAACAGATGGAAATAAACTTTTAAATGCCAAGGGGGGGGGGGGAGATCATAAGCAATGCTTTTCAAATCTTGGCTAGTAATTACCACTTATTCCAAGACAAATTGCTACCAGGTTAAAGAAAAGAGGTCTTGGGTCTTGATCCTTTACTGAATGGCTTTGCTATTGTGAATTTGACTGAGGGGGTTACCATTATTTCTTCTAAATCAGAAGCCAGAAGTGCAAAACAGGACTTCTGACCTACCTGGCCCCATTTTAGTATTCAATTTAGCAGGTCAAGCATAGCAGTCAGACCTGTAACAAAAATATTTTGGTCTGGCGTCAGATGTTTTCTCTTCTTTTATTTCCTTACTTATTCTTTTAAATTCTTGATAGCAGAGGGAGTCCAGCAAACATGCTTGGAATATGGGAGAAATCCACAGCAACATGAAAAGCCACAGCTTACAGGAGGTGAGTGCTCTTGGCTGAGCCTCCTCAGCCTTCCCAAAGGGGTGAAAGATGCGTCAAAATAAACAAGTGAGGCCTCCTTCAGTAAAGCATTTTTGTAACCTGCACTTCAAAGTAACTGCCTCATCTCCCCCAGTACTTGGGCTGTGCTCCCCCCCCCTTTTTCAGTGGAAGCACCTGGGCCGACCTGGGATCAGTGAGGCTGCTGGGGAACAAGTGTGGGGCTGCCAGGCTGCACATGGGGGCAGGAGGGAAAAGCCTGCTCCAGTGCGTTGGCAGGGATCAGCATGGCGTGCAAGGATGCAACGTGTAGCCAGGTTAATTATGTGTTCCCATCTCTCCCCTTTGACACCTCCCTCAGATGGGAAGTTTGTACCATACCACTTTCAACATAACCCAGAAAATAGCATAACTGGGGTGTGGGCAGGGCTGGAGAAGAGTTCTTCAGTAATTCTTATCATTTGTTAAAAGTAAACATGAATACATAAATCTTCCTTTTTGTAACACACTGATTCCAGATGTACTCTCTGATAAAAACATCTTTTAGTGTATACGAAGAAAAACGTAAAGTTGAATGTACTGCATATGATCCATTATATACACATCTATATGTTTACCTCTCTATAGCAGGTTTTCTCCCACTCTCTCTATGTATATCTTAGAAAGACTAGCGTATATTTTAAATAAATTAACACTGGGCAGTTCTGACATTCTCCAAAAGCTGCCAATACGAGCAAGAAACAGGTCCCAATCCACGTCTTACCACTGTCCTAACACCCGCATTTCATTTTTCAATGGGCAATATCATTCTTTTAATACGATTCAGTGATTAGGATAGACTAGAAAGTTACTGCACAAATGCTATGTCCTAGGCAGAAGTTGAGGAACCTGGCCTATCATGGCATTATAATTTCAAAGGGGTTACACCAACATAAACAGAGAGTCATCATGCTCTAACTATAGATATATTCATTCCTATGAATTCAGAATGGGTTCAGTCTGTAGGCATAAGCACATCTGATAAATGACATGGCAATCCTGTTATCTGCAAAAGTACAAAATGAGGGAAAACCACAGACAAATACGTATAAGAAAACTTACTGGTTAACTGTATTCTCTCTAGTGTCTACATAAATCCATCTACATTTGCTAATGAATATGGCATGATATTTACCTTTCACACAGGAATGAGGCACGACATAACTTTAATAGTGTTTGCAAAGTGCTATATAAGTGCAAATGATTGATAAAACCAGTGAATGGCAAACAGCCAAAGAATATTTAGACTGAGAAGTGCTTAATCCAGGGGGCTTTAGGGAAAACACTTCTCTTCCAGCTTTTTCATAATTCACAAATCAGGACTTGGTGAGCAAAAGTATCTTTGTACATATTCTTAGATATTGAGAAAATGGAAGAATTTAGCAGCAAATAGTTGATCCATTTTCCTACCAAGTGAGGTGTGAAAAGAAGATAGACACATGCTCAGTAACTATTACACAGCAAATTCACTGGATTTTTCCCTCTTGCTATTAACTGATGATCTTTTTCTCTGACTATGTTTTGTGGGCTTGTACTATGTAATGGCATTTAATATTATTACAACAGTTCTCTTACTTCTAGAATGTCTCAAATCAAGAAATTTCTGGATAATAAAAGACATTTATCCAACATGAGAAAACCCAGAAGGGCTTTTCTTAAAGGAAGGTAACACAGAAAAATTGGTACTGCCAGAAATAAATACAACTCTATTTGATCCAATAACGTCTTTAGAATTCAAGGGTTTTAAAAATTGTTTAACGTACTTTATAGTCACAGCAGCAGAGTCTCTCAAAGGATTTGTTTCCAGAAAGCTCTAACTGTGTAAACTTTATCACCCACATAAAATCCCATTGGCTTTCAGGAAGCTGCAGTTTCAGCGTGGAAGATACTTTTTTGCCTTTTGTGTTTCACATCATTTTGTGTACATACAGCTTTCACTCTGAGCATTCCTAAATAGCGATTCTTTTCATAAACATGGTTGGGACTTAATCAGCTAGCTTTGTCTTGGTGGTATAGCTTGCCATCTAGTTTGAAACTCTGCTGAAAAGGTAATTATAGAATAAAACCACCTATACCTTATTAAGCAAAAAAAAAGTGATTTCCACAAAATCCCAAGGAAGTCTTCCACAAGGCAAACTCACAGGTTGGAGGGGTGGAGGGAGCCAAGGAGGAGAAATAGAGAAGAGGGGCTAAGTTATTCTGGACATGATAGAAAATGCATATTAACATGTCCACATTTCCATCTATCATGGTGAAAATGCACTCTTTGCTGCCTGCCATTGTGTAGATTCTTTGCTGCCATCATTGAAAGAATAATTTTTACCAGTAGTTAAACCAAGACTAGTCTGCAGTTGTTCCACAGTAAGGATTTTGGTGGGGGACAAAGACACCATGAGAAGAACACTCACCTAGGATGCAGAAGAATCAAAGATTAAATCACTTCCCTGTTGGCTCCACGGGAAAATGAAGCAGGAGGTTTCTCTCCCTGGGTAAGTGCTTTGACTACTACTGGAGTGTGGTGACATCTCTCCCAGGAGAAACTAATGACCAGTCAATTCTTAAATGAGATGAGACAGTGCCAACGTAACATTTTAGGAGACTGACTTAACAGGCTGGTGCTCACAGCACAGGGATGTAGGAAATCCATTTCTACTTTCCTATTCCACTGGCTTTAAAAGGTCTGGGATTTGCCCAGTATGGGACAAAAACAAGCCCAGAAATCTTTATATGATTTAGCAAAATGGAATTCTTGTTTTCTGGCCAGCCTTCAATAGCACACACAGTAGTATCTGATGTCATATTTGATCTAACTCCCCCATTAGGAACGATCTCTTGTGTCTTAGAGACAATTCAGCAGTGATAGCTTAATAGCTAAACACTTGCTTATGACAACCACCATGAAAGACCCCTTAAAGCCTAGGAAAATGAAAAGCATTTTTGCTCTTGGTCTGAGATTCAGATTTTATCTAAGAGGTGAAAATTGCAACAAAATATTTTGTTTAAATTTTAATAAAAATAATAAATAAATAAATAAATAAATAAATAATAGCATGCCACCATTACTAATTACTGTCAGCAGCCACAGTTACTAACTTGGAGATGGTAAGAAGAAAGGAAGGAATCATAAATCTTAATGTTTTAGGGAACAGATTAATTCAACATAAACTAAGAGAAGAGTATGAAACAGCTGAAGATGTGAGTAGCGTCTTCAAATGAAGAGTCATTAAAAGAGAAAACACTATTAAGATTATATTTCAAGATTAGAGGAGTCTGGAGATTACAGGGGTTAGGTTACATCTTTGCCAGGATTATTTCATTCAGGCTGTGTACGTACAAGGAGCCTGCAAAGATAATAAAAAAAGGAAAGAAGTTTCTACAAAGCTCCAAGTGTATGGATCCTTAGCCTCAATGGCTGCTTATCAAGTATCTGTAGGACGTTAATTGAACTTTTCCATGGCTTTCAAGGTGACAGTTTAGTACAGGCAACGCTCCTGTTTCAACAGAAATTTGGCATAGGTTAAGCCTATTAGTAATGATTGTCAATCACATCGCCAACTTCTTTCAGTGAAACGCATTCTAGGGACTTTAAATACACTTAAAACTCATGTTATCCCAAAGGCTATTTTAATCTGGCATCTAACTAGGACCTTTAGTATTATAGATATAGGTGCCAGCAACGTGTCCTTTTGTTGTTTAGGAAGGGCTTAGGAAAAGGCAAGCGCACATAGCCTACAGCCATCAAGACCTTTCTGAAGCGTGCAGTGGTAGCATGCCGCCACACACAAATTGGTGGTTACCTTCACCAGACAACAGAAACAGTTTTAGAAGTAGACGGGGTTGGGTTTTTCCTCTCCCTCACAAATTCTGATCTTGCTGGGAATGTCTCTCTATGTGAAGTTAGTATTATTCATCAAAGTACACAGCGAGCAGAACAGCTCAGAAGTGATTGCACAATATAGTCTATATTTCCAAAGTGGGCACAGGCGCTCAGAATATAAATCACAGTTGCAGCATGGCAGAAAAAATATACAGAAGCATCAAATGTATTGTTAAAGGTTTTAGCAAATCATCAGAGCCTTGAAGTTGTTTGGGGGTTTTTGCTCGGTGCTGTTAGTGGCTGCTGACTCCCCTGTAATCAGATAGAAAACACAGGGCAGATTTGGTAACTGGATGCTTGTGGGTAGGTTCTACTTGGGCCAACTACACACATATTCACACTTTTGAGGGAAGGTCTTTGTCTGCAAAGGAACTGCCAAAATCAGTGTGATTCTCCAGCTGGATCACTGGAAATCCAAAGGTCTCCCTGTGTGAATTCAGCAACAGAAATAATAATTGTGGAAAAGTAATTTAAAATTCAGTTCTAACATGATTGTTTAAGAGCAAAGACCTCTAACTACACTTCCAACTACATGGCATGCAGACACAAATAGGGAAGAATGATTCCTGAACAACAACAGCTCCAGTCTTACTCTACCAGATCCAGATGGATCAGCTAATAATATGGGAAATATAGTGGTGTTTCCCCTATTTTTGCACACACACACACACACACAAAAACCTAAAAAAAAAAAAAAAATCAAAACCAACCAACCAACCAAAACCCAAAACCAAACCAAACCAAACCAACCCAAACAAACCAACAAACTCAGATCTCAAAAAAATGCAGCAAGGTTCAGAACACCACTTGCAGAATATGCAGTAAGAACAACACACATTTTGAGAATTCTAAATTTAAATAAGTTGATGATTGGTGAAGAGTTTACTTTTTGAGACTCGTTTCATTTATGTTTCAGACATAACAACAAAAATGGAATTGCTGCCCACTCACAGCCTTATCTCTCAAAGCCTAAGTAGTAGAAGCCAGTTTTGGTTGCTTTGAAGATGCTAAGGGTTCTGGATGAGACTTGGCTATTGTTGGCATCTTTGCATATGGTCAGGTTGGACTTACAGGACACTTCCTACAACTTCGTAAGATGTAATGAAGCAGACCACTTCCCATTTTCTCACAAGAGATACTGTATCTCCAAAACATATGCTGCCTTATGCCACCACTCACTAGCTAGCAGTCTTTGCCCACCCAGTGAGGTAGCTTGACATCCTAGAAAGCTGTATGCAAAGGACTAAATTCTTCAAACTTCCTTAATATACAGCACATACAAAATTACCTAGTGCACTATACTGCCAGAGTTCACCAATGTCACTGTGGGTTGGCGTTTTTATATGAACTGTGTTAGACATCAAGACAGAATTGTTTTCCATGTAATCTTCAGGGAGTCCTTCAGGAAAATATAAACAATGAATCCGAAGATTCATTTCAGTGCCAGCTACCAGGAATCTTAAAGATTATCCTGTTACACACATTGTGTCACACAGCTGATTTCAAAGCTAAAAATGTGCCCATGAGTAATGTCCTCCAAAGTAGTTTTCTTTATAAAATGTAGAAATGCATTCCAAATGGGTTGATAAATAGAACAAAAATATGTGCTATGTACATTGAAATGGGGAAAACCTATCTACTAAATCCAAACTAATAAGATTTGATTAGGCTATTTGATAAGTTCTTCAGCATTCAGTAACTGTGTAACTGCCTGAAGACACCAAACAGAAAGGAAGTACACTGCTATTTAATCTTGAGAGTACTATCTGGTCACAACCTTAAGAAAAAGTCTTCAAGAATTTTCATCATCTAGGCTACTAACAAAGAGAACTTTGTTCACAAATGCTGTTAGAATTAACTAGAAAATAATTCCTGATATTGGGTAAAAAAACCTTTCCTGTAAAAACATGCAAAAGAGTTGTGATTCTCAAAGTACAATTATCCAAAAAGACTACAGAACGATTCCTACTTTGCTCTTGAATAATGATTTTTTTTTCTTCTGGATAAATACTACCACAGTTTCTTTCGCACATGCTGGCCTATGGACCCGGTCTCCACAGAGCTCTAATCACGGGTCACAGCATTTGCAGGCAACATCCAGCTATGCAATTCATTCATTGCTTAAAACAACACAGAACAAAACAAAATATGGAAAAGGAAGAGCCTTCATGGACTGTATTAGTTGCAAGTGATTCTTTGAATCCATCTGGTCTTTGTGACCTGCAGATCTGTGACAGTTACAAACTCACTAACTAAGCTTCTCTCCCCCTCTCTCTGTCTCTCTTCCCTACGCCCCAATCTGCTTTAAATCTCCCTTAGACAATTCCCTGGAAAGTTCCATCATGTACCTCAGGTTTACATCGTACAGTAACCTCTTTTTCCCAGCGTGCACCTGATTGCCTGAATTGACTCAGGGCCATTACATTTTGGCCCTCCTGCAGCCACAGATGGCCCTTCTGGATTCCACCCTCAGAGCTGAAGCCAAAACAAGAATGACACACATTTGATTTTCTGTCTTTTTACATGTAAAATGGTATATTTCTTTCCTGATGGAGAATTAGGACTCAATTCCAAGACAGTATGTATTTGTGAAGTCAGCTAAGTCTAGATCACGTTCAAGGTTTAACAATAATTTTGAATTATAGATACATTTCTATGCTGTGTTGCTCCTGTCAGTTTTACAACCACAAGGTTACCTCAGAGAAGAGCAATGTTGCTTAGCACACGCAGCATAATACATTTTCTACACGAAAAGTATATAATCATTTTGGTTTTCTTCTTTTTCTTCAGTCACACAAACTTACAGTTGCCTTGTATTTCTGGCTGATACTTTGGAACAAAGTTAGATAATGAAGATTTTCTTGAGTGTGTCATCAGTCTCAGTGCCACTGGCATTGTTATGCAGGATTGTTTGAAAGAGTTTTACGAGGCGAGAGGGGCAATACAGCCTTTGCAGAAAGTGCGTATAGATCTATCCTTCTCCTATAGGATCTTACCTATTCTGATGAGCTGGGTAAGCTGAATAACTCCAATAAATAGATAGCTTGCCAAAAACTGTGCTTCTATTATTAGCCATTAGATAGATGACAACTAATCAGCGTTCACTTTTCTAATTGCACTGCATCTGGGTTCTTCTAAGTCCTCTGTAATTGTGTCTTTTAGGAGAGGAAAAATGGGAAAGGAAAGCTCTGCCAGTCTTATTTGCACATCTTTGCCAAAATTATGATTTAATAGCAATAAAATTTTCAACAGCAAGGCAATTTTTCCCTGTTTTTATCCCAAAGTCATATCAAGTGAACCTGAATCAATGATAAATGTCTACATTAAAACCATCATTGCTAATAGTATTCTATATCATTCGTCTTTTGTTCAGTGTGACCAAATTACAATCAGCACATGACTATAGCTACTTGTGATTAATGATGGTTTTACTTAGTAACTGACAGTGAAGCTTCTGGGAGGAAAATGGTAATATATTTCAAAATTTCAAGCTATAAATTTTTGAAAAAATAGCTCTGTTTTCAAAGCTGTAGTTAACATGTCTGCTGCTTCTTTTACCACTGTCAGACTGAAGGGCTTAAAGTTGCTCAAATTTTGAAGGGGTTATTCCTCTCTTCTCAGTGTGTAAGTTTTGGCTTAGGAGTTCTTAAATCCTTTACAGACTATACACAATATTTCAGAAGAACTAGAGAGTATGCAGGGAAGTCTGTTGCAATTACTCAGAAAAAAAAAAAAAAATTAATGACCTGGAATAAAGTCTCTCTGAGAGCATGGTAAATTAAAAAATTATAGATAACCTTTATGAATGAATTAGAGAGTAGACTTTGTGAAACACTGGAGGAAAGCTGTAAAAGCTTTCACTTGGGAGAGGCTGATCTTGATAAGGTCAGAAGTGGCTAAAAGCCATTTTTACCATCTGATGGCCACTCAGCAGCTTTAGGCTGGTGTTTCTTAGTCTGGCACAGATGTTCACATGGAAACAAGCACTCCTGCTGACAATCTCAAGAGTCTGAACAAGCAGAGAGACTTCCCTAGCCTCTTGCCCACAATTATTCTGATACAGATCAGCTGGGCAATGTATGAAAGACCTGTGTTGCCATTGCCAAAATTGTTATAAGCCTGAGAAACCTCTGTCCTTTGAACCATTAGCCTGTAAATTGTGCCAATACTATAGTTATTCAAAATTGAGAATGAAGTAAAAAAAGGTATGTGTTTTAGGTGGGACTTTCTACAGCATTTATCAAAGATTGACAGTTACTTTCTACCCTTTGAAGGCAACAGCAAAATTCACCTCTGCCTTGCTGGGAGCAGAGTTCTTCTGACTCAGAAAAACTGTATGAAAAACCTTTATGAAGAACTTTATGAAAAGCCCATTCTGACGGCAAAACCCTGGTACTAAGTGAGGTCACTAGCAAAACTCCAATGGGCTTCAGCCAGTATAGCATTATACCTTAAATCTCCCTATGCAAGAAAAGAAAACTTACCTTTTTTCTTCCATCTTATTCACAGACAAATTTCAGAATACATGCAGAGCAGGGACGACAGCATATTAGCTACCTCTGTGATCTTTTCCTCAAATAATTTTTCTGTCTTCGTTTTCTGATACATTAATTTGGGATAATTACATTTACCCTGATTCATGTAACTGCACTAACCATCTTATGTTCACAACATCAGTATTGTCGTGGTTTAACCCCAGCCAGCAACTAAGCACCACGAAGCCGCTCACTCACTCCCCCGCCCCGCAGTGGGATGGGGGAGGAAATCGGGAAAAAGAAGTAAAACTTGTGGGTTGAGATAAGAACAGTTTAATAGAACAGAAAAGAAGAAACTAATAACGATAAT